>CM038680.1:491757317-492075678 GCA_021605205.1 Aegilops longissima
ACATTGGCGCAAACACTGACAAAGCTTTCCGGCAAGGTTTCCCACGGCGAAGCCCTCCGGGATCTGCACAAGTAACAAAGTGTAAGCGTGCGGTTCCATTCCAAGCAGATACCACCAGCACAAGCTCTCGGGCAATCCCTTTATCCGGCCCTTTTTGATGCGGGCTCCGACATCCTCGGTTCCCCGACCCGGGGCTTTGATACTTATGCGTGAATCGACAAGTTCAAAAAGTGGCGGAAGTGGAACCAGTGAGGAAGGTGACAGCAATCAGTAGTCAAGTTCTTGGTCAATTGTTTGCCGTTTGGGTTCCTGAATCATCACCCCGGCACAGTTCTGACCGCACCTTCATGCGTCGCCCAAGATCTTGGCGCCAAGATCCTGTTACATTGCTCATCAGAAGCAGCGGTTGGCGAAGAGCAAACCGAAGTCTGCGGGGACTCAAGACTAGAACTTTCGATAGGCTGCACAAGTCGGAAGCGGATCGGAGGTGGTTCTTTAGTCAATCGAGGACGTAAATCGACCGGCGGACACCTTCGCTCTAGTCTTGGGAAAGGGGTTCTCCCCAGAACTTCTATCTGGGTCACCTCAGTGCTCGCCTATGATGAGCTTGAGCAAGGCGCTGCGACAAGATGGCCTGCTCCTCGAAGGAGATCGTCTTTTCTTTATACGAGCTGCTGTTCCCGCAAGCTTTCGTCTACCATAACCGCAAAGTTAATGCGGAAAGCGAGGAAAGGCGACCTTTTCTTCGGCGTTCAATCCGAAATTCCAACAAGTTGGCCGTGGGAAGGCCCTTTCGGGTAAAGCGAGTCACGGCCGGTTGCCTTGAGACCCGAAGATGGCGTTCGGTGAATTCTGGAATATAGAACAAGTTTACCCATAAAGCGTTGCGGAACCCGTTCGGCAACCACCCTTTACAAATCTTGCCGCCGTTGCATGTAATCCTTTGTACAAAGCGGTGAACCCGTGCATCTAAAAAGCCTATGTTTGCCACAAATTGTCAATACATGCTTTCATAATCTTATATGCATGTTTTACTAACATTTTGTGCAGCTTCCCACCGATGCGATACGAGCCACTAGGCTCCATAACTTTATTTTCTCTTCTTTCTTCTCAAACAAGAAGGTTCATCCACCCACAAGTTAACCGGGAGGAAGATAATGGTGTGGGCATGGCGTGCTGAGGTATGCCTTGGGAAATGGACAACGGAGAAGCTAAGTTGCTAAGTTTAACGACCAGTTTTAAATTTTAAGTTATCTTCCTCGAGCGATAGTACTTTGTATGGAAAAACCTTGCGGCGGAGGAACCGACTCGCGACTAGATTCGCCCTTACTTTGTTGAGTCCGCTCAACAACAAGTGTCTGCAACTGTTGCGACAAGGTTGCTTAAAGGCATCGCCCGGCTGCTGAAGTTCCGCACTCGGCGCTTTCATGCAAAGGTGTTTGACAAGTTCCCTAAAAGCGTAGGGTATAAACATACAAGGAAAAATCGAGTAAAGGAAATAACATTGCATTCGATTGCCTAAGATAGTGTATATTACATAACAACTGGATCTAATAGATTTTTCACCTAAACATGATCTCTGCGACAAGAAAAAGATAAGCTTAGCGGCCTAGTCCTGATGCCATCGAGCCTCTTGACTCCGCTCACCCTCCAATGGGTGCAAAGGCCTTGGCCTTCAACATCGTAGATGGAGGGAGCCTTGAGGACTTTGGTGAAATCGGCCTTTGGGTTGCGAGGCCACTTTCATCAACACCTTAAGAGGCAGCCGAACTTGGCGCGACTCCTCCATTTTGCTTTGGGATCTCCTCCGGCCGGAACCCGTCATCGCCTTTGAAGAATAGGCTGAGCTTGGTGGTTGGGGAAAAAGGGGTCCTCAATGGCTCATTATGGATGGGCGGCGGTGTCCACAAGACCCATCCGGTGCATTATGCTATCTGAAGATTATTTTGGGGTCCACGTTGGCACAACTCCTCGGTGGCCTTGATCTTCTCTAGGGCGTTTCGCTCTGGCGCCCCAGCGTCTCCGTCAATGGTCAATTTCAGCTCAGATCCGCCTTGGGTCCTTGGGGCATCGAGCTCTTTGATCTTCGGAACGACCTTGCCTTCGGGGTGTAAGCTCCTTCTCGGCCCGGCTTCAGCGGCGACCTCCTCGGCGCTCTTTTGGAGGTGGACTCCGGTGAGCCACCCTGTCTCATTCCCTCTTGGCGGCCTCGGCCCGGGCTCCTTTGCCTCCTGAAGTGGCCCCCAATCGTGCCGCGGCGAATCTTCCTCATAGTTGTCGAGGTTGATCTTCGCTGCGCCGCTCACCTTCTCGCGGAGAGCTTCTGGGGCAAGCCTCTGCTGCTCCTCGACCTCGCCTTTCTCCAAGATGAAGG
The DNA here is from genome assembly GCA_021605205.1 of Aegilops longissima. NCBI lineage: Eukaryota > Viridiplantae > Streptophyta > Magnoliopsida > Poales > Poaceae > Aegilops > Aegilops longissima. The sequence goes on from CM038680.1 coordinate 491,759,692, forward strand.
CCGTGCGCTCCTCAACAAGCTGCTCGCGCCTCTGCTATATCCGGAGAGTTTCTTTGTTGGCGGCGGAGCTCTTCGCAGCGTTTCTCCAAGTCAGCTCCGCCCTCGCAACAAGCGCCTCCACAGACTCGGCTTGGCTTCGGGCACGGTAGGCGACAACAACCTCCTCGAGTTGCTCCTCCTCGGGCTCACCGCTGCTGCTGCTCGAACATCGACCGGCGACAGCCCGGCGGAAGCAAGCAGTTCGCGTCGAAGGTCTCCCCCTCGGCGGTGCCACAGGCTTGATGCGGGGGCTTGATAAAGACACCCTCGCCGGCCTTGGATAGGCGCGGGCTGGGACTCTTGGTCTGGCGCTTGCATCGGTGGCGGGAGGATCGGCGGTCGGTGCGCGCTGGCGCTCCTGCTGACCTCGGGGCCGTCGGTCTGATCGCATTCCTCCCGACCTCTGCGCCCAGCCTTGGCAACCTCCTCGCCCGGCCGAGGCTCGTGCGCCAGCCTCCTCTCCATGTTGGCGGCGTCGACATTATGCGCGCGTCTTCCTTGCCGGCAGCCTCGGTCTCCATCAGATCTCGGCGAGATGGATCGATGGTCGGAAGAAGAAAGAACAAGTCAACGCAAATGTTGAAAGAAGAAGCGAAGAAAAGAACAGGAAAATTCTCAAGCGGAAGATTGCAGTAAGTGCATTGCCTTGGTCTCCACCCGGAGGTTGTCGGTGCTGCCCTTGGAGAAGATCCCCTTGTCGGAGGCCTCCTTGCGGAGGCGCTCCCTTGGCGGAGATTTCTCCCTTGGTGGCGTGGTTAAACAGCAGAATTTGGGGGTGACCTCCGGGGCCTCGATGAGGCTGGACCTCGGGAGCAGCCTCGGGACCTCTGGTGAGATTGCTCTGCTCCTACATAATTCAACAAACCAGATATCGGTGGCGGAGGAGCACCCAAGCACACCTAACCATGAGAAATGAACCAAACACTTACGCTGGGGGCTGTCTTTGGGGCTGCTCTGATGAAGGATTCTTGGATCCGGCGAGGAGTCGGGCGTGCCCCTGTTGCCACAGGAGGAGTCATCTGAGATGACAACCACGAGTCTTGGCCCTCTTGACGCCCTCTGAGCTAGCGTCTGAAGAAGGAGAAGGTTTAGAGTGAAACCGATCGGATATAAAATAAAGTAATAAATTGGAAGATTACAAGTAGCGACAAGATCTTACTCTTCCTCTTCTTCCTCGGGTGAGGCGGAGAATCAAACTCCGCTCGGCGCGGCAATTGGGGAAGATTCCCTCGAGCGCTTGGCGGGTGCGGGGCGCGACTCGAAGACCCGCGCCCGTCGCCGTGGCGGAATAGTCGCTCTGCGGCAACATTGCTTGCCCTGATGGGCGCGTCGAGAGGCGGCTGTTGGACCCCATGCGCCCGCCACTTCTCCCGATCTTGCGGGCGTCTCCTTGGCGGGGCAGCGGGCTCCTCCTGCGGCAAGCTACTTGGGGGGCGCCCAGCAGGCTCGCTCGGCTCGTTGCGGGCTCGGGCTGCTCCTCCTCGCCGACAAACTCTTCTCGGTCGGCAAGGCTTGCCGCCTCGGCGTCTCTGCCTCCTCGGCAGTGAACCCAATCGCCGGTGGCAGCAGCCTCGCGCCTCCTCCAACCTCGTGGCGTCTGGCGCCATCTCCGTCGGTGTGTCGCTGGTGAGCGCCTACCTGTCGTCGCGGATCGGCACCTCCACCAAGTTGTCGAGCTCTTGCGACATCGTCGGCGGGCTCTGCCAAGTTGGAGCGATTCCATAGGAATCGCTCTGTTATCATCGGCGGATCTTTGTCAAGCGGCAGTTGTTGCAGACACGACTCCCTCGGCAACATACCACTCGGGGTTATCGCCCGAGGCTTGAACAACTCCGCAGCATGCCGTCCAACTCGGGTAGTAAAATTCCAATTCAAACCCGGGCGCAGCCTCAGATGTTCCGCGGCGTTAATTCCCAAGCAGGCCTCCCCTCTCCGGCAAAGGCGCGATCGGGGCGAAGGAAGTCGGCGTAATTGCTCCTATGGTAAGCCCTGCTTGGGAGGCATAAATCTAGTCACGGCAATCGTCAACTTGTCGTCCTCGGCCAAGTTGCTCCAATCATTACCCGAACTATCGGAGTTTAGGCGCGAGGCGGTGAAGGCTGTGGCTCCTCTTCTAGATCAACACCGTCACTCTCCACTCCTCCCACTTGCTATGCAACTCTCGTCGAATCGCTTCCTTCTTGCCGATCCTAGAGGTCCATGCAATTCCTCCGGGCGACTCCTCCTCTCTCGGGGTGAGAAGTAATGGCGGAAGAGTCACATTTGGATGGACCCGACAAAGTTCTGCAGGTGTCTGGCAGCCATGGTGAGGATGGCGTTGGGGTGAAGTCAGGCCGGAGGCCATATGTGTTCATGACATCACGAAGAATTCAGAAAAGGCGGAGAGCCGCAGTGGAATAAAATCAAAAGGGTACCCGATGGAGACCTTATCGGGCGTGGCGGCGAAGATCACCCTTCTTGCGGAGTGCGCCAGCGTCGCCGTCGACGAAAAGGTAGTACAGCTCCGACTCCTTCTGTCGGCGGAGGATCGAAGGCCCGCTCCTTCCATGGCCCGCGAGCAGCTGCGCCTCGGCGATTCCGCCTTTTCCCTTGTCGGCCTTGAACCATGGGAGAGGTGGTGGAGGAAATCGGGCGTTAGTGGCGCGGTGGCAATGGAAGCGGGCGTCGCTCTCTTTGGGCTCGAGGAGAAAGGGGAAGCGGCGGGGTTTGATGTGGCGGCAATGGCAAGTGGGCGTCCCCTGTTCCCCCTGCTTATAAAGGGGAGGGGCAGGCGTTCTGTTTTCCCATTAAAAGCCCCCGATGTCCCCCGGCCCACGTCCGGTGCGTGCCGTTGTGGGAGGCGTGGTGGTCGTCTGATAATGGCGTAATCCGGACCCGCGTGCCCGTGCCTTTTTGGGCCTGGCAACAAGAGCTTAGCGCCGTGTGTGGCCCGGCCGGGCTCTGTCGGTGTACTAAGTAGGGGTACCCTAGTATCGAACTTCGTGCCAGGCGATTCTGACACCTAGCGGGGCTGGCTGGTGGCCGTCAAGATCTTAGTGGCTCCTTTGGAGCCACTCAAACAAAAGTAATCAAGGCCGGGCAAGAGGGCTTGCCGAGAAGGCCACTCGGGCACAAAAAACAAGACCCGGCAAGAGGCTTGCGGGAAGGCTGTTGGCGACAAGCTCCCGATCGCGACAAAACCTTGCGGCGCAAATTGCTGCGGCGGTGACCTCTCTTCATCTCCGCTCCGGCTCATCCGAGCGTGTCGCCATGGGGGTTTCCCAAAGCGGCGTGTCGACGGTGTGCAACTAGTGGGGAAGCAGCGAAGCGCTGACAAGCTTCGTGGCAAGCGGGCGCGCTTCCTTGTTACCTTTGTTCAGCGGTGAGGCGGGCATTTATGGTGTTGTCCCTTGCCGTCGAGTTAGGTATAATCACTACACTTTGTACAAAGCGGTGTACCAACCTATGTTTTACTATCTTACCCTTGTCTACTTGGCACATGTGGTGACCCTTGTGCCTATAAAGGAGGACAATTACAGCGTAGAGAGGTTCGGTTCAGCTCGGCAGTTCATTCTCCTTATCACGAGACCACACTGGGCTAGGTTTTGTAGCTCCAAGAACACAAGATAATCCACAAAGCAGCGGTAGGGTATTATCTCTCGGAGAGCTCGAAGCTGGGTAAATCTGCTCGTGTGCCCGCCTCGATCCGCTCTTTTGCATCCTCCCCCCTCCGAACCACAGGGACTAGGTCCCATAGGTGATCGCGGGACACGATCAGCTCTCCCAACAAGACCCTCCAAAAAAAGCCTGCGCCCGGGCGGCCCAAATGCCAGAAGGGGAACTACAAAAACCCCAAGCGGGAGCCCCCTACGTTACCCGGGGGGGCCGGGCCCTTGAGAGGGGGGTGGTAAGGTGTAAACATGTTCCAGGGGGCCCCGGCACAGGGTTTCCTGGGAAGGAAAAAGGCGTTTTAAAGAGGTTTGGCCACGGCGCACCAAAAAAGACAACAGGCTGTAAGTCCGGAAACAGATTAACCGCGGAAAGTATAACTCGAAGGCCCTCAAAAGCTGGCTGTTGCCCCTGATTGGGAACTTCCCCACCACCGGCGGCAGAACCGGGGTCGGGCCTCAGGCCCTCCAAAAACCTACCCGGCCCGCCAAAAGCAAGGAAAGGGGCGGAAAAAGGAGGTAAGGCCGCAAGATCACGGAGGCGGGAAACCCTCATGGGGCGGCGAGTGAGGATAAAAACTCCCCCGAAACCAAAGGCAAAGCTTGGCTACGCGGATTGCCCTTAAGGGCCCGCCCCAACAGCTTAAATGGGAAAGGCCAAACCCAAGGAAACCCGGAACATTGAACCTCGATGGCTGAAGGGTTTGGTTGAAGTTTCCCTTATATACGAGGCCCCTCAACTTCCGACAAATCCTCCCCCAAAAGTTAAAGGACCCGGTTGGTTTTCCGAACAATTGGGGGGGAGGCCTAAACCGACCGCAATTCGGGGCCCGGCCCCGGGTCGAGACCTTGAATAACAGCCAGCGATCGGCGGCTGGAACGGTTCTTCAAAAAAAAAAAAAATGGGAAAAGGCCCCAGCCTTAAACTAACTCCATGCATTGGGCGCCCCACCTAGGCAGGAAAATGAAATATGGACCTCAATCCCGAGTTTTCCGGGGAAAGGAATGGTGCTTGCAAACAACCCAGCAAAATTGGATCCATAACAAGGCCCAAAGCGGTCCGGCCAAAAAAACCCCCGTTAGGCGCCGGGAATGGTAAACCCGGTTCAGGGTGGAAACAAAAGCCATTCAAAAACTGAGGCCCCAATTTGGACCAAAGGCCGTCGTGCCGGATAACACCCCGAAAAACCGCAATCCCAACCGGGTTTTTAAAAAAACCTTAATTCGAAAACAAGCGGGGCTTACCCAAAGCGACCGCCCGAACTAGGACGAAAATTTCCCCCAAATCATGGGCAGTTCAAACCCCATACCCGGGCGAGGGGCACTGGGGCGATAAATGGAATCCGGTTCAACCAGGCCTTGCCCGTCCTTTTGACCAACCCCCGATACCGCCCGGGTCGCGCGGGTTTTAGCCCAAACCGAGACATCAAGACATGGGGGGCCGGCAATGAACCGTTTTGACCCTGGGGATAACCCCCAATTAAAAAAAAGGTTAAAGGGCCAACCAGGTTAAGGGCGAATCAGGCCGTTACCGAAGGGCGGCCCGGAAATTGGCGAGTTTCCAACATGTTACATTTTACCCCATACGCCGACGCCTTTGGTTAAGGGCATTCGCAATCAACCAAGTCGGCCCTCATTACGGCGGGAAACGAACGCCCCCGGCGGGCCGCTGTTGGCCTTGAGACCTCAAGGCAATTTTGGCCGGCCCAACGCCGGCCCAAAACGCGCCCGGGATAACCCAAAAACCAAAACCCCGGACCCAAGCGCTAACCCCCCTTGCAAAATCAAGGCGGTCCCAGGTTCCTATCGGGAATACCTGGGCGGGAGGAACCCACAAGGTAATGCGGCACCAGGGGCTCCCAAGGTTCATTTTTCTTTTCTTTTTACCCCTCCATTTCAGAGGCCGCCGGGAAGCCGGACCAGTGCAAACCCCGAGGGAAATAAAGGTGCCGGGGGGTTCTGCAGCTTAACCTTTTATCACCACGGGCCACCCGGGGGAATTTTAAAACACACCTTCACCCTTTTGATGCGCACCGGTTTTCAATCAAGCTCGCCGCTTAAATTCATTTCTTTCATACATGGCATTTAGACAGAAACCCACCGGGGGCTAAAACACCGGGCTTAAGTTCCCCCTTTTTTAATCCGAACATTTACAAGGGCCCCGCTTATAGAAAGCCGGCTCGAATCACGGGAAAGTTGGTTTCGGCCCCTGTTTGGTCCTTCGCCTTTATCGGTTTACATTGGAGAACCCGGAGGCCCGGTTTAAAGGGCCCCGGAAAAAATGGTATGTAAGGCAGTGGAATTTAAGGCTTTTGCCCTAAAGATTTCCCTTACGGGCCTTTTGGCCCGGCTATCCCCGCTGCTTAACACAGGGGCCCTTTAAAATTTAAAATTTATGGTGTGAAGGTTCAACTTAAAGTCCGGCCCGACTTGTTTGGCGCCTCCCTAGTGGCCCAAAAATGGGGGCCCAAGTTTTGAACACCTTCGTGGATGGGGTGAAGGACACTTGATTCCGGTTTGATGGGCGCCTAAGGAAATTTTAAATTCCGTTGTTAAGCGACGAAAAAGTTTTTTAAGGTCAAAACGCACTAAAAACCTTTGGCACTATCCCAATCGCGGGACCCTTGGCCTTTTATTTAAAATTTTGAACCCTTGCCGGGTTGCAATTGCCCTTCCCGTTCCCGGGGGGCCCCGGGAACCCAAGGGGAAGGCATTCAACCCGGGACCGCATCCCCAGCCCCGGGGAATCTCGGGATGGCCCCGGGCCTGAAAATTAACCCCAGGTGTTGGACGCCTTTTGGGACCAGGCCCCTGGGGCAAAAACCCTTGGCCTCCATCTTTGGACGGAAGACCTTTATATCCCTTGGCCCGATAAACGGCGCCGGGGCCCTGGGGTCTGCACACTCGGAAACCTTTGGGAAAAAAAATTCAATTCCGTTGCTTTGCATAAAACCACCCGCATCCCCCCCCGCGGAGGGTTGTGGGCTTGGCCTTGGGCTGGCACCTAAAGGCCCTCAAGCTGGTCGAGCTTTGGTCGCCAAACTTCCTGTTTTTCCAGAGGCTGGAGCCTTCGCACCCCACCCCCCCTTTTCCTCCTCGGCTCTTCCGGCCGATTGGTTCCGCCCTGGAAAGCCTAGCGCCCGGCCGTTCGGGCCTTGGTAAGTTATTTTATTTCCTTCAACCAAATCCTTTTCTTGAAATTAAAAGGGTTTACCCCTTCTTTGCCTCGATTGCTTTTGGCTGGCGGGTTTTGGACCAGACCTTTCCCTTTTCCCCTCCCCGGTTTGGGAGGCCCCCTGTCCCAAGACAATTTTTAGCCCGCTTTCTTTTTGTTCGCCGATTTTCCGCACGCCCGAGCGGGCCCTTTCTTCTTTAAAATTTCTTGAAATTCTTCCTCAAACCTTTTTCCCTTGGTCCCCCTTTGGGGGAACCCCCCCCTCTTGTGCGGGTTCTTCTTTGAAAGGGGGCCCCCAAAATTCCCGCCCGGTTGGGCGGAGGCCGCGGCCCGTTTCCCTTTTTAAAAACCTGGGTTCTTTGATCCGTGGATTTGAACGGGAGGGCCTCGGCCTCTGGGCCTCCTTGGGGGTTTCACAGGATCCCACCTCCCCAAACATAGGGGGGGGGGGGGAATCCAACCGGCGGTCCAAACCCCTCCAAGGGGGTCTCCTTTGGGGCTGGGGGGTTTTGCATTAAAAACCTTGTGCCAAAGTTTGTAAACATCTGGGTCCTCTTAGATTCCCCGGGTTGGCCCTTTGGGCCCTCCTGTGGTCGAAATTGGCGGACTCGGGGAAGGCCTTCCTTTCTTGGCCCGGTCCCTCCAGGGGCCCCCTCCTCTCCCCGGGGGGCCTTTTTTCCTATCCCGGGGGGTCCCCGGCCTCGGGCGAGGGATACCCCAGGGGAATTTTGGGTTGGGCCTTTTCAGTTTTCTGGGGGAAAACGAGTGTTGTGCCGATCAAACTCCCACAAATTGAAGTCCCGTTGTCTGGCGGGGAGAATCCGTCAGACGAGCATGACCTAGATCACATTGACAAGCTTGAGCTTTTGTTCACTGTGGTCTGGAGACAGATCGAGTCCGGTCAGCTCCTCCGAACTACCCCAAAGCAAGCCCTTCTTTCCGGAGGTGAGCTGCATGGGGACGCCAGATCTGAATTCCGGGGCCGCTGCCCATTTAAGGTCGCGCTGCTCGGTGATGTAGAACCACCCGGTTGCCACCCTTGACGGATTCCACGAAGGCTCCTCGAGCCAGTGACGTTGGGCATTTTGCCCACCATGGCGCCCGACTCCGCTTATTGCCCTTCACAACCTTCGGCTTGACATTGAAGGTCTTTAGCCACAAGCCGAAGTGGGGCTGGATGCAGAGGAAGGCCTCACACACGACGATAAACGCCGAGATATTGAGGATAAAATTTGGTGCCAGATCGTGGAAATCCAGGCCGTAGTAGTACATGAGCCCCCGGACGAAGGGGTGAAGAGGAAAGCCCAGTCCGTGAAGGAAATGGGGAAGGAATACCACCCTCTCATGGGGCCTAGGGGTGGGGATGAGCTGCCCCTCGTCGGGCAGCCGATGCGCGATGTCGCTGGACAGATATCCGGTGCTCCGCAGCTTCTCGATGTGCCCCTCCGTAACGGAGGAGGCCATCCATTTGCCTCCCGCTCCGGACATGGCTGGAGAAGGTCGAGGTGAGATGTGCGGACTTGGGCGCTGGAGCTCGAGTGCGCGGAGATGGATAAGCAAAGGAGGAAGAAGGCGTAGGTAAAGGAGGTGGATCCTTATCCCTTATATATGGGCGGATGAAACTATGCGCCCCACCGGCTCGGTAAAACTCGCTTATCTCCCAAGCGCCGCAATCAATGGCGCGGTTGGGTTACCACGTCCGTATTGATGGCAATACCGAATAAGGGGAACACGATCTCGCTCGACAAGACGCGTTAAGGAAACCGCCCGCTAAACACGCCAGGTGGTATAATAAAACGTAAAGGCTTGGTTGTGGTGTGACGTCATGCTGCAAAATACGTCAGCAGATTGAACTTGTGTAAATATTATTCTCTCTACGGTTGTATGTGGAATTTATTTTGCAGAGCCGAACACTATCCTGGTGTTCATAATCTTCTATGAATTATTCGGAGGAGGAACCCGCCTTGTAATGCCGAAGAAAATATGCGCGCCGGACTCTTCGTCATTGAAGCCTGGTTCAGGGGCTACTGAGGGAGTCCTGGACTAGGGGGTGTCCGGATAGCCGAACTATCATCATCGGCCAGACTCCAAGACAATGAAGATACAAGATTGAAGACTTCGTCCCGTGTCCGGATGGGACTTTCCTTGGCGTGGAAGGCAAGCTTGGCGATACGGATATGTAGATCTCCTACCATTGTAACCGACTCTGTGTAACCCTAGCCCTCTCCAGTGTCTATATAAACTGGAGGGTTTTAGTCCGTAGGACACAACAACAACAACAATCATACCATAGGCTAGCTTCTAGGGTTTAGCCTCCTTGATCTCATGGTAGATCCACTCTTGTACTACCCATATCATCAATATCAATCAAGCAGGAGTAGGGTTTTACCTCCATCGAGAGGGCCCGAACCTGGGTAAAAAAACGTGTCCCTTGTCTCCTGTTACCATCCGCCTAGACGCACAGTTCGGGACCCCCTACCCGAGATCCGCCGGTTTTGACACCGACAGTTGCGTAGTAGACATCAAGGTCTTTTCTGGCGCTGTTGTCTGGGAGGTGAGTGCTTGAAGGTATATCTTTAGATCTTGCAATCGAATCCTTTATTTTCTTGTTTTATCACTAGTTTAGTTTATAAAATAAAACTACAAAAAGATGGAATTGAGGGTACCTCATATGCTTCATCTTTTTAATGTCTTTCGTGAAAATGATGGAAAGGAAAATTGTGAGGGAGTCGGCCACGACCTGACTAACCACACAAGTCTCTAGTCCAGGTTTATCGCCTATTCGGGTTCCATCCGCAAGGAGATCCGGCCGGGGTGTCGCTCACGGACCCAAATGATGTGTGCAGGGTTCCCAAGCCCACCTCGACGGGTGGATCTACGCTTGGTACACCGTGCCACGCTGCCTAGTCTGTCCCAAGCCCACCTGTATCGGGTGCCACTTGGTAGACTACTAACACTACCTACAAACACCAGAAACTAGTTGCAACTCTTGGACAGAGATCAAGTTGATTAATAAGTCGAGAGGGGAACTTAAGCATTCCAATGTGTGGTAGTAGCTATTCATGGATCACAAACACAGAACTCAGTTCCTGAGGACGGCTGAAATGAGACAACCCACCATGTACTCCTACATGGCCTCTCACCGCTACCTTTACCAAATCATGTTCACACACTTAGCTCTCAACAGAGAGGACATGTTCACACACCTCCAATTCATCCCCGATGAATCGACCGACTCAACTCTAAGCAATAGCAGGCATGACAAACAAACATGAATGAGTAGGCACATCGTGGCTCAAACAACTCCTACTCATGCTAGTGGGTTTCATCTATTTACTGTGGCAATGACAGGTCATGCAGAGGATAAAGGGGTTCAACTATCGCAGCAAGTAACAGTTGTACCGTGGTTGTCCTAATGCAGTAAAAAGAGAGCGAGAAGCGAGAGAGTGGGTTTGTATCGAATGAACAAGGGTTTTGCTTGCCCGCACTTCAAGATATTATAGCTCTTCATCGGTGTCATCGAACACGTCGTCAGTACGTCGTCTACCGAGAGGGGACAAACACCGGCAAACAAGGAAGAACACAATCAATGCAATGCAAAAATATGATGCATGAATGTGACATGGCCATATGATGTGATTTGAGCTAATGCTACTAGCAGCAGGTAAAATGAAGTTGGTTTGGACCCTAGGTTCAAATTCAAACTCAACATGTAGTTATTTAAATGCCATTCATTTCATTTTTCCTAATCAGTAGTCATAAGTTGTTCTAACATGCATGAAAATGGTACAGATGGATAGACTGGATTTTTCTGATCATTTTTCATATATAATTTATCTCATTTGGAGTTACGGTTGAATTTATATGAATTTTTGAAGTTTATACTATTTTCTGGAATTTTCTGAATAAGAATAAATCCAGGAAAAAGCATTACTGCGTCAGCATGATGTCAGTGTGACGTCATCGGGTCAACGGAGCTGGGTCCAGGTCAAACCTGATGTGTCGGGTCCACACGTCAGTGACTAACTAACTAATCTAAATTAATTAGTGTTAAACTACTACTAAGTAAAAATGTCAGAGGAGTAATTAGACTTAATTAAAACTAAACTAGGATTAGTGGGGCCCCGGCCCACTTGTCAAGCAACCCCGGGAGGTCAAACCCTGGTCATCAGGGCCTAACCAGCGGCGGCTCGTCGCCCGTGGCAACAAAGCGACGGAGGGCTCGGGTTCGCTCTCCGGCGCCCAAACGAGCGGCGGAGGGCACCATGGGAGCTGGAGCTCGCCCAGATCCAACACAAGCAACAAGCGGCTAGGCGGCCGGAGCTCGTCGGGAACGAGCACGGGCGGCGGCCGCGATCGGGCGCAAGGCCTGGCAGGCACGGTGCAGAGAGAGAAGAAAACAGAGAGGGGAGGACGGGCAAAGCTCATGGCGATCTTCTTGGAGTGGACGGCGAGCTCAGGGAGGCCTGAGGCACTCGAGGCATCGAGGGGAATCTCCGGCGACGGCGGTCGGGGACGAGCTCAGTGAGGCAGAGGGGCGCACCCGGCATCGAGTGGCCGAGCGAGGAGGTCGAGGACGCCGAGGCGGAGCTCATGAACTCGCTGAGGGGCGAGGAATGGCTGTGGCGCAGCAACGGCAGCAGGCGCGGCGGCGTTTGGTGCGTCGAGGAAGAGAGCCAGGGGAGGGGATGGGGACGAGAGAGAGCGAGAGAGAGTCGGGGCTGGCGCGTGGCATCTCCCAAAGGTGTCCGGGCAAGCAGGCAGAGAGGAGGTGGCCAGGGCGCGTGCCTGCGCGCGGCGACCACACGCGCGCGTCCTCCTGGCAGGAGCTTGAGGACGGTGGCGCTGGTGGGCTGGGCTGGCCAACTGGCCAGCCAGGTGGCCTTTGGTGGGCGCTGTAAGTTCTCGTGAGTCTCTGCTCTTTTCCTTTTCTTTCTCTTTTCTAATTCTGACATTTGTTTCTTGACTTAGTAAAAATGGCTAGGCACTTTCAAAAATCATACCACTAACTGAGTTCACTGTTTGGAATATCTCCAACTGTAAATATTTCAGTTTGTGATTAATTGGACATTTAAAGTATTTATAGTATTTAAATGCCCAAAGTCAACTACAATAAGATTTAATTCAGTGACCCCCAATTGACCTAGAAAAATGTGCAATATTTTTGTTAGAGGTTCAAGACCAAACCAAAGATGATGAACATTTTTGGCAAGGCATTTTCGGTTCATTGAAGATATTTTTATTTGAACCTAGTTGAATTCTTTCTGATGCTAGGGTTTGGTCAATCCCCATTTCAACTTAAATAGAATTTAAACATGATGCAACAAGATGCAAAACACCATGCAGTACCAGAAGCTAGGGATGTGACAACTCACCCCCACTAAACAAGAATCTCGTCCCGAGATTCAGGACATGAGGTAAGAAGACAGAGGGTCACAAAACTAACACAATCTTCTCTATCCAATTTCCCTTCTCGAAGATGTTGATTCATTCCATCATCTTGGTCTTGACGTCTTTGCTTTCGAGATCTTCACTCGACACGACAACAGAAAGAGAGGGAAACCCTACAGGATTTAATCTTCTTGAAGATCGAGCAACTCAAGATCAGTTCATGGAGTGAGATGTAAGAACATCTCTTGAGTTGAGACACCAAACACACATTAGGAATGATGGAAAAAAAACGGACGACGAAGGTTCAAATTGGTAGGCAACCATTCCACGCTTAAGTAAAATGGTGCACGGTTTCAAAGTAGCAAGGAGATGATTGCCATGAGTCCATAACGGGACACCTTAGGAAAGGTGACTCGTAGAGTTATTCCCTTAAGTGGCAAAAAGAGTTACTTTTGATTCAGAGATCATTGACACTCTTTATACCAGCCTAAGGAAATTCACAACACTCGTTTAGCGGAGTACAAAGGGATGGCATACACGGACTAGAATGGATGATGTGGACTACCTTGTTGAAGACAACGCAAAGGATGATTTTACTTGCGCATGCTCTCAAGAACTTGAGAATTTCCATATTCACCAAGGTTCTATCAACATCCGTGTCAAGGATCCTGGCAACACAACATACTACCATGATGAATAGTGATGGACGATGCAGATGCATAGGAAGATAACACCTCCTCAGATTTCACCTTAGCGAGGCCAAGGAAACAAAATCTGGATGATCGACCGAGAGACATTTAGCACTTCGCTTCTAATGTTCTCCTTGATGTACTGGTTACCACCGGCATGCTTTAAAGCATCAACATAGCCATTAAGTAGTGGTCGGACTTCGGAATACAAAGGATCCATAAGAGATAACTTCTGGAGTAAATCCTACGAAATCCTTATGGGGAGGTGGCCAACTTTCTCAATTAAGATACTACGATAATAGGTCTCTCGGCTGGGTGTGTTGGCCACGACATGCACTTACTGGGTTATAGAGAGACCATTAGTATAGTTCTTGGGAAACGTTCCAACCATCATATCTGCCTGAGACTCAGATCTAGTTGGGGTTAGGACATTCCAGACTCAACAAGTCTAGAAAGAAAAATGTAAGTTTGCAACACAAATCGATGAGATGGCGTTGCGAGATTCTCGAGGAATGAACTAAGATAGCAAGATCCAAAACATGAGTTGGTTCTGCTAAACACATGTGAACACGTTGTCCCAGACAAGCATGACCACATAGTAGTCTTATGATAAAACACTACTGAGTTCAGGTGGGGAACCATCATCGAGGATATCAAAGTCTTGTGCACTCAAATTAGACTTCTTTACCTTGAAAAAATCACTCAGTGGCTTGTGTGCTAGGAATTCATATGGAACGAAGATGATCAGTCTAACATACCACATAATACTTTGCACATGCATGGCTGACTTGGGATGATTCCAGAGGAAACAACATTGACTTTCTCGATTTCATGGCGGCAACTTACACCTAATGCACGTGAACTTGGAGAAAGTCACTTCTTTCACCAAAACATATACCTCATGAGCGGAACACGAAGGCAATGCTTACAAAGTTTCCAACACTAGGTTGATGCTCAACATGAATCATGGGGAGACGAAATGTCTGCGATGGGCTCTACAACAACTCATCGGAATTTCCATATCATCGACTTCCACCATCATGTGAACACGGTGATAGCATTGATCGGACCAAAAGATGTAATGGTGTATGCTCAAGGGATCAACCACGAGTAAGACAACATTACGAACATCGTTGGTTCTGATTTGACTTGACAATAGCCCATACTCAAGTCAAAGTTCTGACAAGGCAATAGATCCAACAACTGATCACGAGGACCAATCAATGGAGATATCATCTTTCTTCAACACATACACGCACAGAAGATATCCCTTAGAGATGAACTAAGTTAAGCAAAGCTTTATCTTCCAACTCTCCAAGTTGTTGTCTATCTCAACCAACTAGTTCAGGGATATCCAACACAGAGTCTTGGAGAATGGGTGGTTTAGAGGAAAACCAATATGATCACGAACTCAACATAGCGGTCAGGTGACAACCTGGTAACACTTCCAAGAAGATATTTGGAAAGTCACGAACCACCGATATATTACTAAGCTCGAGAACAATCTTGCTTTTCAGGGCAAGACAATATGATCAAAGAGCAAGGGATTGATATAATCCTAACTCATTGGTCGAAGAGTGCACCAGAATAAGGACTAGGTAGCACGATCAATCTTAGGATGATGATTTAATAACCAACACGCTAAGAATGAGATTATTATCCATTAACTACCAAGCAACAAGGTTGCTAGGAGTATCGATTTCACACATCACAGTTCACTTGTCGGCATTCCGGTTACAACAACACGGAACCGAGGAATGAATAATGATAGCGAGAAGTATCACTACGTCAAGAATTCATGAGAAATGGTGCAATTCTCATGACAATCCTGACATAAAGGGGGTAATACTCCAAGGTAGAACAGAATCAAAACCTGGATTGGCATTTTGATCTGCGGAATACAACTGCTTTGACCCAATCCTAGAAATGGACAAGGTACTGGAGTTTGTTTCTCCTAGTCATTCCATAATAGAATGGCTCGACGGACCACAAGGATAATAGGCATCGATAAACACGATCGCACACATACCCTTGACTATCAATTGATAGACGGGGGTCAGAATACAACTAAGGAGGAACAACTCGAGGAACATATAACTTTCTGAGTTGTGGATGCATAGGTTAGTATGTCGAATCAAGTTCAACAGGTTTCTTCCGGATAACCTATGCGAAGGGTAGAACCGAAGAGTCGCAATATGGAATGGAGTACTCCTCAAAAGCACCTCGCTGTGATCCTTCGGTTTAGCGAGGAACTTCTTCCATAGACGGTTCATAGTATTTGGAAGAAGGAAATACCACGGACCTCGAGGACTATCGCAAAGTTACTAATATCCTAAAGGAACTAGCAAACACTATCAACATGAGGTAAGTAGGGTGAATCTCGGATTCAGAAACCCAGGAGTAGAATGCCTACTACTAAGTGGCATCACGGGATGCTTTCGAGAATGATGGCCAGAATCATCACACTGGGAACACAAAACATGGCTAGATTACTAGATGACTCTCAAACACCTAGGGTCATAGTACTAACTCCAACATATATGTCGAGGCAATGGGTACCTCAACTCACCGATTGGTGTGCTTAATCCGCCCAAAAGGACATCAGAACGGAGGAAGGGATTTGCAAATGCATCAGATAGTTTAGAAACCTGGGATGACTCGGACAGCATAACGGCTGTAAATGCTCAAAAAGATTTGAGACATCATGCAAAATGGTGGCATAGCCACTTAACAACATCATATCAAGGTTCCGAAATCAACAATTAACATACGGAAGTAGTAGAAACTGAACTAGGGCTTAAAACCAACAATCTTAAAGGTCTATGGTTTAGTAACACGTCATTCTGGTAGATAGATGAGAAGCCTAGTTCTTAATCCCCGTAGAAGAGAAGAGGAGGACTCAGATCAGAAGGCCATGAGGTATAAGGAGTAAAAAGAGCCTTACGTTCCCTTCCGCAATCAATTCCCTTACATAACTAAAGCATTTCAAGACACAACTTCGACCAGTTTGGCTTGTTAATCCTATAGGCAGTCAGGCTCTGATACCAAAGCTGTCAGGACCCCGATTCCAAGTCACATCGATCTAGCCGGTAGCACCTCATATCACTTTGCGGCCTCACGCACGGTATTCCCACGGGTGTTGCCTTACCATGGCCCGAGACCGTTTGCGCCTTTTGGCTCACGTATATGATAGTGTCGCTAGCATCCATATGAAAGAGAACCCGGGCCGACATGGCTAGTCGTGAACCCAAAGCGGCACTAACCCATGGGGACAGGCATACATGAATCACATCGAGCATGTCGGTCATCAACGTGTGAATCCGGGCTGTAGCACTGGCTAACAGGACTCGTAACCCGGCTGTAGCAGGCTAGGCAGACTCGGATGTCACCGCGTGACATTTCCCGAAGGACAGACATATAGGAACGAAGTGAAACACATGCCGCCAGTCAAGTGTCCAAAGCAGTAGTCTGGGCTAGCAGGACTCCGTGAACCGGCAGTAGCGGACTACTATCACTCAGAAGCACTAGACTACATTTCCCCATATGAGAGGCTGCCAAGGATAAACAACTAGATTGTCGGATCCCACACATACCAAGCATTTCAAACATGCACACAATATGCTCAATATGTGTAACTACAACATGGCATCACAACATAACTCTACGACTCAAATATTTATTCATTAGGCCCGAGGAGCGAGATATTACAAACATGGGTCTCATGACCCAACACTCGAAGCATACAAGTCAAAGCACAAGCGAAGCTTAACATGTCCGAGTACAGACATCTACAAATGAAAAAGGCTGAGAAGCGACTATCTACCACATCTGCCGAGGGCACAAGATCATAGCTGAGGTAACAAGCTAAACGTCAAGTCCAAGCGAACTACTAGCGAGACCGACGCCTCTCGCAAAACATAAAATAAGCAAACGTGAGTACAAACGTACTCAGCAAGACTTACATCGAACTATCTACGATGCATCATTATCAACAAAGGGGTGGTGGAGTTTGACTGCAGCAAGCCAGCTTTGACTCGGTGGCTATCTTGAACTACATTAACGCAAGTAACTCTTTTGAGGTGGCACACGAGTCCACATATTCACCATATCAATACACCACTATGGACCCGCTCCCGTCTCCCTACGAGAACGCCATCCATAGCACTCACGCTTATCTTGCGCAACCTTCAAGCGGAAACATGGCGAGGGAGTCGGCCACGACCTAACTAACCACACAAGTCTCTAGTCCAGGTTTATCGCCTATTTGGGTTCCATCCGCAAGGAGATCCGGCCGGGGTGTCGCTCACGACCCCAAACGATGTGTGCAGGGTTCCCAAGCCCACCTCGACGGGTGGATCTACGCTTGGTACACCGTGCCACGGTGCCTAGTCTGTCCCAAGCCCACCTGTACCGGGTGCCACTTGGTAGACTACTAACACTACCTACAAACACCAGAAACTAGTTGCAACTCTTGGACAGAGATCAAGTTGATTAATAAGTCGAGAGGGGCACTTAAGCATTCCAATGTGTGGTAGTAGCTATTCATGGATCACGAACACAGAACTTAGTTCCTGAGGACGGCTGAAATGAGACAACCCACCATGTACTCCTACATGGCCTCTCACCGCTACCTTTACCAAATCGTGTTCACACACTTAGCTCTCAACAGTAGGACATGTTCACACACATCCAATTCATCCCCGATGAATCAGACCGGACTCAACTCTAAGCAATAGCAGGCATGACAAACAAGCTTGAATGAGTAGGCACATCAGGCTCAAACAACTCCTACTCATGCTAGTGGGTTTCATCTATTTATCGTGGCAATGACAGTCATGCAGAGGATAAAGGGGTTCAACTATCGCAGCAAGTAACAGTTGTACCGTGGTTGTCCTAATGCAGTAAAAAGAGAGCGAAGTTTAGAGAGTGGGTTTGTATCGGAATGAACAAGGGGTTTTGCTTGCTCGGCACTTCAAGATATTATAGCTCTTCATCGGTGTCATCGAACACGCCGTCAAGACGCTGCTCACCGAGAGGGACAAACACCGCAAACAAGGAAGAACACAATCAATGCAATGCGACAATATGATGCATGAATGTGACATGGCAATATGATGTGATTTGAGCTAATGCAACTAGCAGCAGGTTAAATGAAGTTGGTTTGAACCCAAGGTTCAAATTCAAACTCCACATGTAGTTATTTAAATGCCATTTATTTCATTTGTCCTAGTCAGTAGTCGTAAGTTGTTCTAACATGCATGAAAATGGTACTGATGGATAGACTGGATTTTTCTGATCATTTTTCATATATAATTTATCTCATTTGGAGTTACGGTTGAATTTATATGAATCTTTGAAGTTTATACTATTTTATTGAATTTTCTGAATAAGAATAAATCCAGGAAAAAGCATTACTGCGTCAGCATGACGTCAGTGTGACGTCATCGGGTCAACGGAGCCGGGTCCAGGTCAAACCTGATGTGCCGGGTCCACACGTCAGAGACTAACTAACTAACCTAAATTAATTAGTGTTAAACTACTACTAACTAAAAATGTCAATGGAGTAATTAGCTGGGGCGCTGGGCCCACTTGTCAGCGACCCTGGGGAGGTTAAACCCCTGGTCAACAGGGCCTAACCAGCCGGCGGCTCATCGCCGGTGGCAACAGGCGCGACGGAGGGCTCGGGTTCGCTCTCCCGGCGCCCAAACGAGCGGCGGAGGGCACCCGCGGGTAGCTGGAGCTCGCCCGCATCCAACACAACAAGCAGCAGTGGCTAGGGCGGCCGGAGCTCGTCGGGAACGAGCTCGAGGCGGCGGCCGGCGATCGAGCGCAAGTGGTGCGGCGACTACGGTGTAGAGAGAAGAAAACAGAGAGGGGGAGGACGGGCAGAAGCTCACGGAGATCTTCTTGGAGTGGACGGCGAGCTCAGGGAGGCCTGAGGCACTCGGGGCGTCCAGGGGAATCTCCGGCGACAGCGGTCGGGGACGAGCTCGGTGAGGCAGAGGGGCGCTCCCGGCGTCGAGTGGCGGAGTGAGGAGGTCGAGGACGTCGAGGCAGAGCTCATGAACTCGTCAGAGGGGCGAGGGAATGGCTCAGGGCGCAGCAACGGCGAGCGGCGGCGGCGGCTGCGTTTGGTGCGTGCGAGGATGAGAGCCAGGGGAGGGGATGGGGACGAGAGAGAGTGAGAGAGAGTCGGGGCTGGCGCGTGGCATCTTCCAAAGGTGTCCGCAAGCAGTGCAGAGAGGAGGTGGCTGGGCGCTGTTCTGCTGCATGGCGACCACATCGCAAGGCCCTCCGGCAGGAGCTTGAGGACGGTGGCGCTGGTGGCTGGGCTGGCCAACTGCCAGCCAGTGGCCTTTGGTGGGCGCTGTAAGTTCTCGTGAGTCTCTCGCTTTTCCTTTTCTTTCTCTTTTCTAATTCTGACATTTGTTTCTTGACTTAGTAAAAATGGCTAGGCACTTTCAAAAATCATACCACTAACTGAGTTCACTGTTTGGAATATCTCCAACAGTAAATATTTCAGTTTGTGATTAATTGGACATTTAAAGTATTTATAGTATTTAAATGCCCAAAGTCAACTACAATAAGATTTAATTCAGTGACCCCCAATTGACCTAGAAAAATGTGCAATATTTTTGTCAGAGGTTCAAGACCAAACCAAAGATGATGAACATTTTTGGGAAGGCATTTTCGGTTCATTGAAGATATTTTTATTTGAACCTAGTTGAATTCTTTCTGATGCTAGGGTTTGGTCAATCCCCATTTCAACTTAAATAGAATTTAAAGATGATGCAACAAGATGCAAAACACCAGGCAGTACCAGAAGCTAGGGATGTGACAGAAGGCATCCCCTCTTTCGTCTTCGTCCATCGGTAACTTTACTTGGAGCTATATTTTTATTCACCACATAATATGTGTTTTGTTTGGAGCGTCATTTTATTTTCTTTTGTTTTTCATGTTGTTTGAATAAAATAACAAGATCTGAAATTCTTAAACGTTAGAGAGTCTTCACATAGTTGCATAATTATTCAACTACTCATTGATCTTCACTTATATCTTTCAGAGTAGTTTGTCGTTTGCTCTAGTGCTTCACTTATATCTTTTAGAGCACGACGGTGGTTTTATTTTGAAAAAATAGATGAACTTCGTGCTTCACTTATATTATTTTGAGAGTGCTAAATAGCATGGTCATTTTCTTTGGTTATGAAACTAGTCCTAATATGATGGGCATCCAAGAGGGATATAATAAAAACTATCATATAAAGTGCATTGAATACTATGAGAAGTTTGATTCCATATGATTGTTTTGAGATATGAAGATGGTAATATTAGATTCATGCTAGTGGAGTAGTTGTGAATTTGAGAGATACTTTTGTTAAAGTTTGTGATTCCGGTAGCATGCACTTATGTCGGCGTTCTGGGAACGGGGGTCCCCAGACTTGCCTGCCTGCGGCCTGCGGCGTGGCTCAAAGGAGGCCCAGGACAGCCCATCTTCATCAACGCAAACTCAAGACCCTCACGAGGGGCCAAGCCTCGCGGGGCAGACGACCGAGAGCTTCCTCAGGCACGGCCTCGTCAGGTTGGCTTATGAGGAGGCGGAGAGTTCAAGGCAGGGTACCTCGCGAGGTGCCCATGACGTAAGCCATGACGACCAAGGGCGCCAGTCGGGCGCCAGCCCGCAAAGCGTCCTCCTTTCCTCTTTGGTGCAAAGGGAGCAAGCGCAGGCGAGAGCATCAAACAAAGGCATCCGTTTCGGTGCAACAAGACCAAGACCAGCCCCAACGGCTAGAAGGGAGTCATCATGGAGCCCAATCAAAGGCCATCACGAGCCTTTGGCGGCGAGGACCAACTTTAGTCGATAAGTGTACCCGTTGTTCCCCTTCAAAATGGCCAATTGTTGGCACCCTTCCCGCTCAATATTTGGGAAGAGGCCCAAGGCCTTCGTCTATATAAGTAGGGCCAGCCACCATAGTAGGGAGTGACGATCGAAGAGAGAGGATCCGGCATTTTGGAATGCAGAGAGAGAGAGAGAGAGACCCGATCCTCAAGCTAGAGCGACGGGATACCACTTAGCAGTTCATCACGCCCACCAAGAACAGACCCTCGCGAGGCTGTTCTTCCCTGTACTGTTCCTCAATAGCCCCAGAGGCAATCCACCACGCCACAAACTAGAGTAGGGTATTACACCACAACGGTGGCCCGAACTAGTATAAATCTCGTGTCTCTTGTGCCGTTCTTTCGAGTAGTTTTAGGTCCTTGCGATTCGGTGAGGTACGAGACGGTGGAGTGTTGTATCTCCGCGCGCACCCCAGAGTTCGAACATTAAGGGTCTGCTGGAATCCGAAATCCGACCTTTGGCGCGCCAGGTAGGGGTGCGCCGGAATCTGCCTTTCGTCGCCTCGTTCTTCCCGACCATCGCAACCATGTTCGACGCTCGTCGGGCCTGCTGAGCGCCGAGCCTCCTCGCCTCCCATGTCGCCAGACGGCTCCGTCGGCGGGCGTCCTCGCTGCTCTCGTCACCTGCTGTCAACGCCGCCACCGCCCGGCAAGAAACGAGCAGCAAGCGCCGCCCCAAAGCACCGTCCATGAGGCGGACGGCCGCACCGCCACGCCGCTCACCACGCTGGTTCTTCGTCGCGCGCGCCCGCGCGCCATGGAGGCCCGAGCTGCACTCATCGCGCTAACGAGCTCCTGCGCTACCGCCCGTCGCCGACGACGTTCACGAAGAATGGCTCGACCGCGTGGCCGAAGCTCGTCTGCTGCGGAGGCGCACGCGTCGTCCGTCTCGCTGCACCGCACCCGCCCTTGCGGGCGATGAAGCTCCCGGGGCGCCTCAGCCGCCTCCTCCTCAAGACGGCTCCCTGGCCCCAAGGAGCGCGGCCCCTGGGCGGAAGCCGTTCCGCCAGGCGCCGACGCGGCAAGAGCAGAGCTGCCAAGAATTTCTCGCCGCAAGAAGCTGCCCGGCGCCCCGCTCCCAAGACGTCAAGACCTGCGCTGCCCCGGCCGGCGGCGCAGGAGGCCTGCAAGACCAAGCTCTCTACCGTCCGAGGCCCCAGCGGCCACGGCGGGCTGCCGCGCCTTCACCACCGAAAGCAAGGCGTCGCGTGGCCCGCCAAGTTCAAGCCATACCAGCTTCCACGCTACGACGGCACGGCTGACCCTACGGAGTTCCTCCAGCTCTACGAGCTGGGCATCGAGGCTGCCAACGGGGATGAAAAGGTCATGGCGAACTGGTTTCCCATGGCGCTCAAGGACGGAGCCCGCACCTGGCTCCTGAATCTGGCCCCAGGCACAATCTCTTCCTGGGCCGAGATGCGCACCCGCTTCATCGCCAACTTCCAAGGTACTCGCGACCGACCACCCGCCGTGAGCGACATGCGCCGGATCAAGCAGCAGCCAGGGGAAACCCTGCAAAAGTACATCCAACGCTTCAACAATGCGCGCCTCAAGATCCCCAGGGTAACGGAGGATGCCATCATCTCTGCCTTCTCCGACGGCGTGCGTGACGTCAAGATGAAGGAGGAGCTGGCGATGCATGAAGATCTGTGCACCTCCCTGGAGCTGTTCAACTTGGCGACCAAGTGCACCAGGGCTGAGGAAGGGTGCCTCTCCCTCCTCGAGCTGCCTGCCGCGGATCCCGAAGAGAAGAAGTCCAAGGCGAAGGACGTGAAGCGCAAGGGGGCTGCCGTGCTCGCGGCCGAACCAGACACCAAGCGAGGCAGAGATCAGCCCGAGTCCTCTAAGGGAAGCCGGTACTGCGTGTACCACGACCTCCACACCCACAACACCAATGAATGTCAAGAGCTCCAGGCCATGCGTGAAGGAAGGGTCGGCAGACGCCCCGAGCGCAGCGACCGGGGCTACGGCCGAGGAGGAGGAAGGAATGCAGGACGCTGGGAAGACCGCAGCCCGCGCCAAGGGTGGCGCGACCAACCTCGCGAGGACCGCTGGCAAGACCCACTCGCGAGGGGGCTGGAGGATCAGCCTCGTGAGGATCGCCCGCAGGGAACGCATGAGCCTCCCTCTGCCGCCGCCACCAAGGAGAGTCAAGACCGTCATCGGAGACGAGGGGCGGGGCTTCTGTGAAGCGCAGGCGATCGCTGCATCTGGGCGGAGCTCAAGCCCCAGCCTCTCACCGCATCTTCAAGCAGTTCGCCCATGAAGTGAATGCAGTCCTCCCCAAGCTCGAGTCCACGCGCCCTCTCAGGTGGTCGGCGTGCGCCATCACGTTCAGCTCAGCGGATCAGCTCAAGTGCGCAGCCACAGCCGGAGTTCTTCCGATGCTTTGCTCCCCAATTATCAGCAATGTGCTAGTCACCAAGACCCTCATCGATGGCGGAGCAGGGCTCAACGTCCTGTCCGTGGAGACATTCAACAATCTTCAAGTGCCTTACAGTCAGCTTCAGCAAACCAAGCCCTTCTCCGGAGTCACCGACGGCTCCACGGTCCCGATCGGGCAGGTCCGCCTTCCGCCACCTTCGGGCCCGCGACAACTACCACACCGAGCTCATCGACTTCGACGTCGCCCACATTCGCCTGCCCTACAACGCCATCCTCGGGTACCCAGCGTTGGCCAAGTTCATGGCCGTAACCCACCATGGCTACAACATCCTCAAGATGCCAGGAAGCGGCGGGGTCATCACGGTGCCCTGTGAAGAAAGAGATGCAGTGTGCTCCCTGGAGCGAGCCTTCCAGGCCGCATCGCTGGAAGACCCAGACCACAACAGCAGGATGCCTCCCGAGGCAGCCCCCAAGAAGAAGAAGACATCGACCGGCCCGGCTCTTCAAGAGACAGGCCCCTCCGGGTCCACATCGCGCCAGGGGGAGCCTCCTTCCACCGCATAGGAAAGCGCCGGTGCCCTCCTCGGCGGGGCTCGGGGCTCTCCCTCGAGGGCCGCCGACCCAGCCAAGGTCTCGAGGGAGGCGCTTGGGCACCACGTGGAGGCATGTTTCGAAGCACGTTTCCCGCAAGCAGGAGCAAGACCAGGAGGACAGGACCCTCAAGAGTTCATCAGCAAGGCCATTCAGGAGCTACAGGAGTCAAGGGTCATGAGGGGCAGCCGCCGCCTACCTCGCTGTGGCCCCCCATCTAGGCGAGGATGGTGGGCTGCGCGCGTCTGATCGACATACCAGGCTCAACCGAGCCGCATCTCAAGAGCGCCTCTGGCCCTCGCGAGTGGGACGTTGCAGGGTCCGCCCACAGCCACGCACACATGCCATATGGCCTGCCAAGCGCGATGCTGCGCACCAGCGCCTCATGAGGACCATCCGGAGGCTCAAGAGGTCAGGCATGCGCAGCCTCGGGCGGAGATGGAGATGGCCCATGAGGAGCGGCTGGCGCCCCGGAGCCTCCCGAGGCCCCGGGCCTGGGGCTCGTGAGGATCGGGCTCCCGCAGCCACCGAGTCTGCTACATCAACAACCCTTCATCCCCAACATCACCAGTGACATCTTTAAGTTTTATTTCCGGTGGGAGCGCCTTCAAGGTCAGATTATTCCCGTGCCGCGTGGGTCCGTCCTGCGGCATGTATCCCTTTATTTCATGTCTTTAGCTTATCCTGTTGGGGCGCCTCGGCAAGATCATCCCAAGCCGCTCGGGCCAGTCCCAGCGGCATGTATCCTTCATGCGTTTTCCTTAGGATTATGCTCTCATTCCACCATGCTTGTTATTTGGTGCCTTCTCCTGGGTGGCGAAATCTTGCACGTTAAAGGGGGTGCCTGAGCATCGCGACTCAGGGCTCCTACCGGCTCTCCGCCCTCACCCTCTGGTCTTGTCCGTGGCATCGCGACACGGCTTGCCGGCTGACGGCCGAGACCAGCCCGAGCCGGGACCCGAGGACGAGAGTTTCTTCATCCAATCCATCTTGCGCTAACGGGGGTGCCCGAGCATCGCGACTCGGGGCTCCTACCGGCTCTCCGCCCTCACCTCTGGTCTTGTCCATGGCATCGCGACTGGCTTGCCGGCCGACGGCCGAGACCAGCCCGAGAGCCGGACCCGAGGACGAGTTGCGTCATCTAATCTAGCTTTATGCGTTAAAGGGGGGTGCACGAGCATCGCGACTCAGGGCTCCTACCGCTCTCCGCCCTCACCCTCTGGTCTTGTCCATGGCATCATGACTGGCTTGCCAAGAACGATCGAGACCAGCCTCGAGAGCCGGACCAAGACGAGAAACAACGGAATCTGGCCTATTTTGCAGGAACACACTCGAAGATAAGGCCCAGAGCCAGGCGCAACCCGCCTTGAGGTAGGGCCTCGTGCGTCCCGCGCTGGCTCACGGGTGCCCCAACACACCTCGCGAGGCCTCTCGCGCCTCTCCAAAGAAACTAACGGCAGGTCTAACAATCACCACTGCGAGCTCTTGTTCCTTTTGTGGTGAACCTGCAGGGTCCCTCCAAGGAGCACAGAACGACCTCGCCATGCAATCTCTCGCCGGCCAAGGCACGGACCTGGCGCCGCACCAGGAAGCATTGTCCTGACCCTCGAGATAAGTCACCCTCCGGACACACTAGTCATCGCAACACCATCCCCACACTCAATGCAACTCCGTGTTAGCAACGTCGCTCCCCTTTCTCACTGAATGATGGCTGCTTGAGCGCCAAGGGGGACCCCCTGAGCATCGCGACTCAGAGGCTCTTACCGGACCTCGGGCCGCTCACCTCCTGGCCTTGACCACGGGATCACGACCTGGCATACCAGCGATGGCTGAAGCCGCCTTGGGACTGGGACCTGTCGACGCAAAGCGCCAAGCCCTCAGGAGGTCTGAAAGGAAGAAACTGGGCTAGAACAGAATGAGCATCCCGCATTGCCTCATAATAAGGATCATATTGACAAACGAAGCTACAAATATCTTACAAGCCCCCGCGGGGTACATTCTTGGCTCCTCGCAGGAACAAAAGACGCGAATCCTAAGGAGTCCTATCTACAGGGACCACCGCGGCAGACGCCATCATCAACAGTGGGCCACCCGGTCCGGAGCCAACCCCATCCAGATCAGGGGCGGCGACGACCTGACGAGCTCGCCCTGCTCCGAGAGCGGCGAGGCTCGGGGGCTCGTAGCTGTCGTCGCTCGTCTCCGGCGTCGCGAAGAGCTCGGCGGAGTCGCTGGATCCTCCGGTGCCTACGTCGCCTGAGAAGCTGCCAAGGGATTGGTCGGTCGGCCTCCGTCTCACCGCAGCAGGACCCCAACCACCTCTCCCGGGGCAGCACTCCAGCCGACGACCCTCCGCTTCGAAGACCTTGAAGGACACCACCGAAGCACCATCGTACTCCAGGTGGATCGTGAGGGCGCCCCTCGTCCTGCAGACCCGGGCGACCTCGCCCGGGGCAACCACCGCAACCTCTGCCCCGGTCGCGAGGGTGCCGCAGCCGGCGTGCTGCAGCCAGAGTCCCAGGGGCTACCCCTGCCGGACGACGGAGGCGCAAGAAAGGGGATCTGAGCAGCAACTTGAGAAAGAAAAGGAGGCAAGGAAGATGTCGCTCTATTATCAACCTGCGCGGTTGCAGAGGCGCCCACGTCCAATCAACCGCCACGCGGCGCCCAAGGCCGCAAGCTGTTAGGGCCCACGACGCTTCGCACTTGCCCTTTCGCCTCTCTGCACGGCCAAGGTCGGGCACGCCGTGGCCCCGGTGGCTACTGTCGGCGTTCTGGGAACGGGGGTCCCCAGACTTGCCTGCCTGCGGCCTGCGGCGTGGCTCTAAGGAGGCCCAGGACAGCCCATCTTCATCAACGCAAACTCAAGACCCTCACGAGGGCCAAGCCTCGCGGGGCGGATGACCGAGAGCTTCCTCAGGCACGGCCTCGTCAGGTTGGCTCATGAGGAGGCGGAGAGTTCAAGGCAGGGTACCTCGCGAGGTGCCCATGATGTAAGCCATGACGACCAAGGGCGCCAGTAAAGCGCCAGCCCGCGCAGCGTCCTCCTTTCCTCTTTGGTGCAAAGGGAGCAAGCACAGGCGAGAGCATCAAACAAAGGCATCCGTTTCGGTGCAACAAGACCAAGACCAGCCCCAACGGATGGAAGGGAGTCATCGTGGAGCCCAAGCAGGCGTCATCACCAGAGCCTTTGGCAGGCGAGGACCAACTTTAGTCAGGATAAGTGTACCCGCTGTTCCCCTTCAAAATGGCCAATTGTTGGCGCCCTTCCCGCTCAATATTGGGGAAGAGGCCCAGGGCCTTCGTCTATATAAGTAGGGCCAGCCACCATAGTAGGGAGGGACGATCGGAGAGAGAGGATCTGGCATTTTGGAATCCAGAGAGAGAGAGAGACCCGATCCTCAAGCTAGAGCGACGGGATACCACTTAGCAGTTCATCACGCCCACCAAGAACAGACCCTCGCGAGGCTGTTCTTCCCTGTACTGTTCCTCAATAGCCCCATAGGCAATCCACCACACCACAAACTAGAGTAGGGTATTACACCACAACGGTGGCCCGAACTAGTATAAATCTTGTGTCTCTTGTGCCGTTCTTTCGAGTAGTTTAGGTCCTTGCGATTCGGCGAGGTACGAGACGTTGGAGGGTTGGATCTCCGCGCACCCCAGAGTTCGAACCTTAAGGGTCTGCCAGAACCCGAAATCCGACATTTGGCGCGCCCTGTAGGTGCGCGGAATCTCTGCTTCGTCGCCTCGTTCTTCCCCGACCACCGCAACCATGTCTGACGCTCGTCGGGCCCGCTCCGAGAGCCGAGCCGCCCTCGCCTCCCATGTCACCCAGACGGCTCCCATCGGCGGGCGTCCTCGTCGTTCCCTGTCACCTGCTGTCAACGCCGCCACCGGCCCGGCGGGGAACGAGCAGCAAGCGTCGTCCCAACACTCGTCGTTCCTACATGCCTATATCATACTGTCGAACACCTTGCATGCACTATTACTGTTCATCTTGATTAATTCAGATTTCATGTCGTTCTCCGTCGAGTTTCAGTCACATGCTCACAAAGGCACTTGGCACGTTGCTCGCAGCCTAGCCTCGCTTGTCCGGAGCTTCACACGCGTGCTTGGCGCGTTCCTGGCGTCGGTGGCACCCTGGCCGCCTCCGCTGGCGTGTCTTGCGGCGGCAGAACCACCGTAGCGGCCGATTGGAGCGTAACGGCGCGCATAACGCTGTTCGGCGCCGCCCAAATATCCTGGTAGCTCCGCTGTGGCCATTTCCTTGCCAGACACGCATGCAGCACCGTCGCCGGGCTTCGCACGCCAGAAGCACGTTCTCGCCGCCCGACGGGGTCAGGCGGCCGTTCCGTCGGGGACAGGCCGTAACCTCGCCCACCTTGCTGAGTTGGACACTGGGATGGCTCCAGTACTTCGTCTAGTCGATGCCTAAACTCCTAAGCCGACCGTGCACCCACAACGCCGCCGTAATCACCTCGCCGGAGAACCCCGTTCTCGGCAACCGCCTCTGGCCGCCTATATATAGCACCCCCGAGCGCGCTCTCGCCCTCGCACACCTCCACCACCTCTCTAGTACTCGCCAAGCCCCTGGAAGGGCCTCGAGGGGCTCTTCTTCCCCGACTCCGGCCACCTCATTCCGCCTCGGCCTCCACCTCGATCCACTCTGGTGAGGTCATCTCCGGCGCCCTAACCTCGTCAGCAACCCTCTCGGGCAACTAAGAGTCTAACCCCCAGCCCAATTTGATCTTCACAACCCTCTCCGACGAGGTCCACGACCACCCGAATCCCCGTCCGCCGGAGCAAGCGTCGCCGTCGATGTGGTACTCGCCGACGACCACTTCCACCTCCCACAGACGCGGAAGGACGAGCTGATCACGAAGGTACCGTCCGGTCACTCTGCCTCGCCGTGGATCGCCGCCGGCGACCACCGCACCTCTCGGGCGCCGTCGCGCCCTGTTTCCCTCTTTTAAATTTTCAAACCCGACAGGTGGGACCCGCCTGTCAGCCTCTCAGTCGTTTCTTTTAAATGAACCGTTTTCTGGACTTTTCTGCAAAGCCCCCTAGAAGTTTTCTGTTTCATTATAGATGGGTCCTTGGACCTAAACCCTTTTAACTTTTTAACAGAAAGGAATTTTTAAGTGATTCTTTTTCTGACCTCTTCAGATTTTTGTCTAGTGTTTTATCATATTTATTTGAAAAATATTGGGATCAACTTTCTGTACCCCACGGTATTTACGTTAGCGCTTTTTTTTATGTACCGTAGATACCGAAGGAGGTGACGGAACTGCGAACTTCGCCGAGCTAGACCCCGACTACTCCGAACTAGGCAAGCAATGTTTGAACTTTTGATATGATGAGTGTTTGGGCATGTTTGCATTATTTTTGTATCATGGCACGTTCATGAGCATCTCGATGATAGTTTATCTCGTAAGAGTTGAGACGAATGAGCTCGGTAAATTCCATGAGTTGTTGGAAACTTGTTGCATGGCCATGAGTTGGCATGAGTATGGGTAAGATGGCAGTGTTGTAGCATGCCAGGCTTATGCCATATCGTTGACCCAGTGTCAACATAAATCAGTCAGATTCCCGTCCATCTTCCCTTTCGTACTACCACCTGTTTCCCGCAAGGGATACTGACAATAAGTTGCAAACCACTTCTGGTACACACCAAATCGAGAGGCGGGATGAAGGTTCCATGGCCCTGGATTAAAGCCTTTCATCTGGTCAGGGGGCATGGGTGTTTCCGGTTGGGACCGAGAGGGGGCACCCCTTAGAGCGCGCGTATACAAATTTGATCCCATGCTATTCGAGATTGTGATCTCCCCGTCTCAGAGTTTTTCTTAAACGCTGTCTAGGGTGATTCCTGGCAATGTGAGGTATGATGGGTGTGTACTAGCTAGCTGTGTTTCCTCCGAAATACCGTAAACGAAACTAGTCCTTCGTGACTACGGAAATCCGTTGGCTGTGGACAATTTTGGTACAAACTCTGCAGAGTCAAAATTCTTGAATTCATCTTATTCATATCCGAGTATCGTGTTCATCTCATTTTGTCAAGTGTCAGTCTCGGTGACCGAAACTCCTGAGAGCCATTTGAGTACTAAATATTTATTCCCCGTGAATGGACTAACCCGCTTATTGTCTTGTGATGAATATTTTCCATGAGCACTATATCTTGTCAGTTATGAATAATGAATTATAAGCCCTTTCTGCGATGTCGCTCAGACGTCCGACTGCGGCATTGTCATTAGCTTTTATTATAAGCCCTTTCTGCGAGGTCGCTCATTCGTCCGACTGCGGCATTGTTATTATTCGTTTTCATTATAAGCCCTTTCTGCGATGTCGCTCAGACGTCCGACTGCGGCAATGTTGTTATCTATTTTTATATAAGCCCTTTCTGCGATGTCGCTCAGATGTCCGACTGCGGCATTGTTATTATTTACTTTCATTATAAGCCCTTTCTGTGATGTCACTCCGACGTCCGACTGCGGCACGAACGTATTTACTTTCAATATAAGCCCTTTATGAGGTGTCGCTTAGACGCCCGACTGTGGCATGTTTTACTTATTGATTTACTCTTCGTGCGTCGCTTCAGACACCCGATAGGTTTTGAGTTTTATCTTCTTTGGGGACTACCGCCGATTCCCTTCTTATTTTACTTTGCTATACTGATTAAATTGGGCATTACTAAAATTAATCATGTCGCATTCATGCATTCATTTGTTATATCATTTGTCCGAACTGTGTTGCGAGTACTTTCAAAGTACTCACCTGGCTTGTTGATTTGGCGGATCTTGTGAAAGCGATCTCATGGATGAAGAGTTCGATAGCGAGTCCGACGCCTAGAGGAATCCCAGTCAGTCTCGTGCGACCCCTGGATTAGTCATTGTGATATATCTGCTTCCGCTACCCCAAATAAATTCATCGAGCCTCACCTCGACGCTCGATGAGTCGCCAGTGAAGTAGTCTTATTAACTACCCCACTCTGTTATTCCACCAACCACACATATCTCGAGTCAGTAGTATTTCCACCCCACACCATTGTGTCATATCCACCATCATGTATAATTATCAGCGTGTTTGTAATAATTGGTTGGGCCCTTCAGTCCGACCCTGTAATATTGTAATGCTACTGGCTTATTGTATCCAAGTTTTGTCTACCGGTATGGAGGATTTTCCTCATATTGGACTTCATAGGTCGGTTGCTCAATAAATATTTTTATTGAAAAACCGGTCGTGACAAGCTTGGTACCAGAGCCAGGCTGACTGTAGGAAGCCACTAGGTGCGATCGCTAATCGGTTATTAGCATAATAGAGCTATTTATTATTTTCACAAATGTAGTCAATTTCTGACAGTCAGCATAAATTTATGATTTGACTACTCAGGATTTTTTCCTACTTTTGTAGATGGCTGGCAACGACTGCGAGTCGCAGATGTTCGCCAACATGCCCGATGGGTCTATCAAGCTTCTCTCCTTCATCGTCCAAGTCGCGATGGGGCCAGATGTGCGCCTTGATCTTCTCTCTCTCAAAGACAAGGTCAATGACCGTCTAACCATGCAGCAAGCCGCGGTGGAATTCAAGAGAGGGCGAGTTGAGCGTTACCGGTTCGTGGGGAGAGCCATGCCCACAGAGAAGCATGCATTGTAGATGGCAGCCCGTGAGGCGATAGCTCGTCTCAGGGATATCCTTCCTTCAATGAAGACTCGTCGCTACCACTACCTACCATGTCACGTGCCATATACCTGCCACTACGCGTTCTCTTGCCCCAGAGGAGAACGGGACGAAGATTTTGAGATGCTCATCGAGTATCTCTGAGCTTTGGAGGCAGCCTTTGACAACCTGGTGGACGACTTTGTAGCTGCCCGCATGGACTCAGTCCATGGCTGTGCCGCCAACAGGAGGGAGCTCCTGCGCGCCGCACCGCCACTGACTTTCGTCTCGTCATCAGCATCGTTTGCTCCAACTGCCCGCACCGCTACTAGTCGCCCGCCTACCATGGAGGAGTTCAAACATGTCATTGCGCCTACTCCGGTTTGTTCTGCACCACCCCTCGTGCCCGCTCAGGTTCGAGTTGTCCCACACAGGGCACCTGCTCCACCAACTCAGCGCAGCGCCTCATGTCTGGAGCCTATCTCCGAAGAGGAGGTTGAGTCCCCAGCCTCCCTACGCCTCACCCTTGGGAGGCCAAGGGAAATCCTTACCATCTCCGACTAAGTACGCTTAGCCTCCATGCGATGTACCGACTTGTACGATATGTTTATATGTAAATAGGCTGTGAGAAGTAGCTTGTTTGCGCATCATGTAGGATCTGGAGGAGTGCACTAGACTAAATAACATGTCAGGAATTATGTACGCATATCCTGAGTGATGTATTGTATAATTACTGCTTGCGTGTAAGATATGTAATGAACAGTCCTCCTCCATGCGCAAACGTATTTTCTCTTGAAAAATCTTGGAGCATTTGCGACCTTTTCCATCTTCTTAAATTTATTGATTTTTATGCTCGATTTCTTTTCTTATGAGTGTTTCAAAATATATCCCCGAGTAAACTATGTCTCGTCCTTGGACCAGCTCCATGCCAACTCCGACAGAGGAAAATTATGGCACACCCCAGGCAACAATTTCACACAGGGCAGACAAGTCAACAGGGACGGTGAAACGGCACTTTCCCAAATGTGTCGTCTTTATGAACAAAGTCAGCAGCAACATCAGGAAATACTGAACCAAGTCATCAATATGGGAAATCACCGTGGACAGTATCAGCAGCAATCAAAATTATCTGAGCTACAGAAGATACGTCCCCAAACATTTTCTCACACTGACAAACCTGTTGAAGCCGAGGACTGGCTTCGATACATGGAGAGAAAGTTAATTATTGCCCAGTGTTCAGATCTTGAGAAAGTGCTTTATGCTCTGCACTATGTCACTGGAGCAGCCGCATCGTGGTGGGAAAATTTCCTACACATGCACCCCAATGAAAATAATATAACATGGGAGGAATTTAAAGAAGGTTTTCGTGGGGCACATATTCCTAAGAGTTTTATGAAGATCAAAAAGAGAGAATTTGATGACCTCAAGCAAAGAACAATGGCGGTGTCGAATACAACAGTCAGTTTACCTGCTGTCTCGCTTCGCCAACGAGGAGTATGTCGAAAAACAAAAGATGGAGAAATTCCTAGACGGTCTGACACCCGCGCTTAAATGCCAATTGGTCGTACACACCTTTCCAGATTTTAAGACGCTGGTGGATAAGGCCATTACCTTGGAAAATGAGAGACACAGCTTAGAAGATTTCCTCAAGCGGAAGAGGGACCAGACTAAACACGCCCGCAACCACCGCAGCGAGACAGATGTTCAGAAAAACTGGACACCCAAACCCACGACAAGCGTCTCACGCCCAATCAAGAATTTCCATGCAAGGGACAAGGAGTTCACATACCGCCCAGGCGTTACCTGTTACGCTTGTGGAGAAGAAGGGCACTATGCCAAGCAGTGCCCCAAGCCAAGGAACTCGACCCCAAAGCCGAACAACGGAAGCAATAATTCGGCGCCAAAGTGCAACAATTTCAACCCGAATAACAACCACAAGAAGGGTCATCTGAACCACGTGACCAAAGAGGAAGCACAAAATGCCCCCAGATATCATACTCGGTACGTTTCCTGTCAACACAATACCTGCCATGGTTTTGTTTGATTCTGGAGCTTCTCACTCATTCGTTTCGAAAAGTTTTGCTTTGCAAAATAATTTTTCGATGCTTCCCTTGGGAAAATCTATGATCGTCAAGTCCCCTGGAATTAAGCAAGTTACCCAGAATTATTGCTAGGGTGTGGTTATCGAGTTTGAAGGGTTAAAGTTTCACGCAAATCTTATCGTGTTGGAAAATAAAGGACTAGAAGTCATCTTAGGGATGGATTGGTTAACCACCAACAAAGGTTTTATTGACTGCTTCAACAGGACCGTAATTCTCACCCATCACAACGGGATGACCATAAAAGTTTCAGCCAAGGAAAGAAAAATATCCCGGCAACCGAGATTGAATAAGGTGGATATTTTTGAATTGAGCAAGGTTCTAGTAGTGTGTGAATTTCCAGATGTATTTCCCGAAGAGCTACCAGGCATGCCACCAGATCGAGAGATAGAATTCAGCATTGAGCTAGCACCCGGAACCGCTCCCATATACAAGAAACCATACTGAATGGCACCATCGAATTGGTAGAACTGAAGAAGCAAATAAAGGAATTATTGGAAAAAGGGTACATCTGAGCAGTTCCTCACCTTGGGGTTCACCAATTTTGTTTGCCAAAAGAAGGATGGAACACTTGAGATTGTGCATAGACTATCGAGCACTAAACATGGTCACAATCAAGAACAAATATCCGATGCCACGAATAAATGATTTATTCGATCAACTCGCTAAGGCCAAGGTGTTCTCAAAGATTGACTTGAGATCGGGATACCATCAACTGAAAGTGCGAACCGAAGATATTCCCAAGACAGCTTTCACCTCCGGATCTGATTGTATGAGTTCACCGTAATGCCATTCGGACTAACAAACACCCCGCATATTTTGTTCACCTCATGAACAAAGTATTCATGAAGTTTATGGATAAGTTTGTTGTGGTATTTATCGATGATATTCGGTATACTCCAAAACACCGGAAGACACGCTGAACATCTCCGAATTGTACTAGGAGAACTCAGGAAACATCAATTGTACGCTAAATTCAGCAAGTGTGAATTTTGGCTAAAGCAAGTAGGTTTTCTGGGCCACGTCTTGACCCAAGAAGGTATCGCCAGAGACCCGAAAAAAGTTAAGGCCGTGCTTGGCTGGAAGCCACCAGCCAGCGGCGTGACGGATGTCTGAAGTTTCTTGGGAATGGCAGGATACTACCGGAGATTTATTGAAGGATTCTCCACCATAGCAAAGCCAATGGCGCAACTACTCAAGAAAGACAGGAAGTTTGAATGGGCGGAAGCTTGCGAGAAAAGTCTCCAAGAACTAAAGAGGAAGCGGCACGACACGATTACTAATTGTGCGGATATACACAAAAATTTTGAGGTATTTTGTGGCGCATCTCGAAAGGGCCTCGGGTGCGTATTAATGCAAGAAGGCAAGGTTGTCGCATATGTTTCCAGACAGCTTCGCAAGCATGAGGAAAATTATCCTACTCATGACCTGGAATTAGCAGCAGTCATTCATGCACTCAAGGAATGGAGACACTTCTTACTTGGTAATTGTTGTGAAATATAAATGGACCACAAAAGCCTCAAGTATATTTTCACACAACCAGAACTGAATTTACGGCAGCGACGCTGGTTGGAATTAATAAAGGATTATGATGTTGGAATCCACTACCACCCAGGCAAAGCAAATGTTGTAGCAGATGCTCTGAGTCGGAACCCCAGTCCGAACAACGACAGCATGCCAAACTTGAGACCTGAATTCCAGCAGGAATTTGCTAAGCTCAATTTGATGGTAGTCACTGAAGGCAGTGTGTCGAACTTAGAATTACAACCTACCCTGATAGAGAAGGTTAAGGAGGCTCAACCTGGACACCCCAGCATTGAAGGCATAAAACGGAAGATGAAGTTGGGAAAGGCCTCAGAATTCGTTATTGATGAGCAAGGAATATTGTGGTACGGGAATAGGCTTTATGCATCAATATCCATGACCTTAAACAGCAAATCCTGGCTGAAGGCCACACGCTCCATATTCAATCCATCACGGAGGAACAAAATGTACAAAGATCTTCAGGAAACATTTTGGTGGCATGGTATAAAAAGAGACATAGCCACGTTTATTGCATGTTGTGACTCCCGTCAACGCATCAAGGCCGAGCACCAGAAACCGGCCGGTCTATTGCAACCAAATAAGATACCCGAGTGGAAATAGGACGAGATTGGAATGGATTTTATTGTTGGACTAGCTCGGTCATGACACGGACATGATGCCATATGGGTCATCACTGATAGACTGACTAAAGTAGCACACTTCATCCCCGTGAAGACAACACACACAACTCATAAGCCTGCTAGGCTCTACCTTTCCCGTATCGTTTGTTTACATGGAGTCCCAAAGAAAATTATCTCGGACAGAGGCACTCAATTCATCTCCCGATTTTGGGATCACTTACAACAAGCTCAGGGAACTCAGTGGCATTCGAGATCGCATACCATCCCAGACGGATGGGCGGTGGCGTGTAAACCAGATTCTAGAAGATATGCTGAGAGCATGTGTGCTCACCTATGGGACCAGTTGGGAAGAGAGCTTACCATACGCATAATTCGCATATAACAACAGCTATCAGTCCAGCCTGCAAATGGCACCATTTGAAGCTCTGTACGGGCGAAGATGTCGTACCCCACTAAATTGGTCGGAAACCGGAGACAGTCATATCTTCGTCCTAGACCTGCTCAAAGAGGCTGAAGATAAGGTCAAGGTGATTAAGGACCGACTCAAGACAGCCCAAAGTCGACAAAAGAGTTACTACGATCAGAAGCATCGTGGAGTCAATTTTGAACCCGGTGAATTTGTGTACCTATGAGTATCCCCTATGAGAGGCCTGCACTGATTCAAGATTAAAGGGAAGCTAGCACCAAGATTCATCGGACCATTCTGCATAGTAGCACGAAGAGGCACGGTGGCCTACCAGCTAGACTTACCCGAAGAATTATCCGACATCCACGACGTATTCCACGTCTCCCGATTGAGGAAGTGCGTAAGCAACCCAGAGAAACAAGTAGCCCATAAAAACATTGACGTGCAGCCAGACCTTACATATCGGGAGCATCCGATAAAAATCTTGGAAGAGTCTGAAAGGAGAACCCGACAGAAAACCATCAAGTTCTTCAAAGTTCAGTGGAGCAACCACACCAGAAGTGAAGCCACTTGGGAAAGAGAGGATTTCCTTCGCACGGAGCACCCAAAATTATTTGAGGATCAGCTGGAATCTCGGGGACGAGATTTTTCCTAAGGGGGTAAGTGTTGTGACACTCCAAAAATATTCTTCTGGTTTTCTTCAAAAAAATTTGTTGGATTTGAAGAAGGTCTTCTAAACCCTTCAAAAAAATCTCTCTCCAAAGCTTTTTCCCTTTAACAAATATTTTATTTTTGCATCTCCTTCAACTCTGGTGTTTGGTTTTTAATTTATTCTCCTGATTGCCCTCTTCTCAAAATTTCAAGAAAAATCTTTGGAGTTTATTTTTCTTTCAAAAAGAAACCCTAGGAGTTTTTCATCCTCTCCCAAATTTGAAACCACTCATGATTTTTACCATGCACCACATGGTAAAATCTTCCCAAAAATCTCTCCTTCCACTATGGGCAATCCAAGCATTCTGTCACAACAAGCTCAACCATTTTCTGAATTTTATTTCATTTAATTCTCCTCCCAAATCTTTTCTGTCCATTATTTTGAGCCTAGGTGATTTGCAAAGCAAGTACCTAAATGCATTTGAGTTTTGACCTCAAACCAACTCCCCTGGATAGTCCTTGGTACCCACAACCTAGAACAATCAAGATCCACTCCTCTTCTGTTCAAAGATTTCAAATTATAGTCTCTGCAAGTTTGGACCAGATTTGCCAAATTTGGTGAAATTCATATCTACACCTCTCCAAAAATTTCACAAAAATTCAGGCAGCCTCTAGATGCAATGAGAGGCCCCTCCACCAAAAACCAGCTCAAGGAAAAATCCCTACATGCCTATATCATACTATCGAACACCTTGCATGCACTATTACCGTTCATCTTCAGTTAAATTCAGATTTCAGTGTCGTTCTCCGTCATAGTTTCAGTCACATGCTCACAGTGCACTTGGCACGTTGCTTGTAGCCTAGCCTGCTTGTCCGGAGCTTCACACGCGTGCTTGGCGTGTTCCTGGCGTCGGTGGCACCACTGCACTGCGCGGCGTGTCTTCTTGGCGGCAGAACCACCGTAGCGGCCGACAGGGAGCAGAACGGCGGCATAATGCCGTTCGGCGCAGCCCAAACATCCTGGTAGCTCCGCGTGGCCATTTCCTTGCCAGCACACGCATGCAGCACCGTCGCCGTGGCCTGGCACGCGCAGAGCGCGTTCTCTGCCGCCGACGGGCCGTGCGGCCGTTCCATCGAGGACAGGTCGTAACCTCGCCCACCTTGCTGAGTTGGACACTGGGATGGCTCCAGTACTTCGTCTAGTCGATGCCCAAACTCCTAAGCCGACCGTGCAGCCACAGCGCCGCCGTAATCACCTCGCCGGAGAACCCCGTTCTCGGCAACAGACTCGGGCCGGCTATATATAGCACCCCCGAGCGCGCTCTCGCCCCCGCACACCTCCACGACCTCTCTAGTACTCGCCAAGCCCCTGGAAGGGCCTCGAGGGGCTCTTCTTCCCCGACTCCGGCCACCTCGTTCCGCCTCGGCCTCCACCTCGATCCACTCTGGTGAGGTCATCTCCGGCGCCCTAACCTCGTCAGCAACCCTGTCGGGCAACTAAGAGTCTAACCACAACCCCAATTTGATCTTCACAGCCCTCTCCGACGAGGTCCACGACCATCCGAATCGCCGTCCGCCGGAGAAAGCGTCGCCGTCGACGTGGTACTCGCCGACGACCACTTCCACCTCCCACAGACGCGGAAGGACGTGCTGATCACGAAGGTACCGTCCGATCACTCTGCCTCGCCGTGGATCGCCGCCGGCGACCACCGCACCTCTCGGGCGCCGTCGCGCCCTGTTTCCCTCTTTTAAATTTTTACACCCGACAGGTGGGACCCGCCTGTCAGCCTCTCAGTCGTTTCTTTTAAACGAACCGTTTTCTGGACTTTTCTGCAAAGCCCCCCTAGAAGTTTTCTGTTTCATTACAGATGGGTCCTTGGACCGAAACCCTTATAACTTTTTAATAGAAAGGAATTTTTGAGTGATTCGTTTTCTGTCCTCTTCAGATTTTTGTCTAGTTGTTTATCATATTTATTTGAAAAATATTTGGATCAACTTTCTATACCCCACGGTATTTACGTTAGCGCGTGTATTTTGTGTACCGTAGATACCGAATGAGGTGACGGAACCGCGAACTTCGCCGAGCTAGACCCTGACTACTCCGAACCAGGGAAGCAATGTTTGAACTTTTGATATGATGAGTGTTTGGGCATGTTTGCATTATTTTTGTATCATGCCACGTTCATGAGCATTTCGATGATAGTTTATCTCGTAAGAGTTGAGACAAATGAGCTCGGTAAATTCCATGAGTTGTTGGAAACTTGTTGCATGTCCATGAGTTGGCATGAGTATGGGTAAGATGGCAATGTTGTAGCATGCCAGGCTTATGCCATATCGTTGACCCAGTGTCAACATAAATCAGTCAGATTCCCGTCCGTCTTCCCTTTGGTACTACCTCCTGTTTCCGCAAGGATACGGCTGACAATAAGTTGCAAACCACTTCTGGTACACACCAAATCGAGAGGCGGGATGAAGGTTCCATGGCCCTAGATTAAAGCCTTTCATCCGGTCAGGGGGCATGGGTGTTTCCGGTTGGGACCGAGAGGGGGGCACCCCTTAGGCGTAGCGTATACAAATTTGATCCCATGCTATTCGAGATTGTGATCTCCCCGTCTCAAAGTTTTTCTTAAACGCTGTCTAGGGTGATTCCTGGCAACGTGAGGTATGATGGGTGTGTACTAGCTAGCTGTGTTTCCTCCGAAATACTGTAAACGAAACTAGTCCTTCGTGACTACGGAAATCCGTTGGCTGTGGACAATTTTGGTACAAACTCTGCAGAGTCAAAATTCTTGAGTTCATCTTATTCATATCCGAGTACCGTGTTCATCTCATCTTGTCAAGTGTCAGTCTCGGTGACAGAAACTCCTGAGAGCCATTTGAGTACTAAATATTTATTCCCCGTGAATGGACTAACCCTCTTATTGTCTTGTGATGAATATTTTCCGTGAGCACTATATCTTGTCAGTTATGAATAATGAATTATAAGCCCTTTCTGCGATGTCGCTCAGACGTCCGACTGCGGCATTGTCATTTGCTTTTATTATAAGCCCTTTCTGCGAGGTCGCTCAGACGTCCGACTGCGGCATTGTTATTATTCATTTCCATTATAAGCCCTTTCTGCGATGTCGCTCAGACGTCCGACTGCGGCAATGTTGTTACCTATTTTTATATAAGCCCTTTCTGCGATGTCGCTCAGACGTCCGACTGCGGCATTGTTATTATTTACTTTCATTATAAGCCCTTTATGTGATGTCGCTCCGACGTCCGACTGCGGCACGCACGTATTTACTTTCAACATAAGCCCTTTATGAGGTGTCGCTTAGACGCCCGACTGTGGCATGTTTTACTTATTGATTTACCCTTCGAGGCGTCGCTTCAGACACCCGATCGGTTTTGAGTTTTATCTTCTTTGGGTTTTCGAGCGGACTACCGCCGATTCCCTTCTTATTTTACTTTGCTATACTGATTAAATTATGCATTACTAAAATTAATCATGTCGCATTCATGCATTCATTTGTTATATCATTTGTCCGAACTGTCTTGCGAGTACTTTCAGAGTACTCACATGGCTTGTTGATTTGGCGAGATCTTGTGAAAGCGATCTCGTGGATGAAGAGTTCGATAGCGAGTCCGGCGCCTAGAGGAATCCCGGTCGGTCTCGTGCAACCCTGGATTAGTCATTGTGATATATCCGCTTCGCTACCCAAATAAATTCATCGAGCCTCACCTTGACTTTCGATGAGCCGCCAATCTGATAGTCTTATTAACCACCCCTTGTGTTATTCCACCAACCACACATATCTCGAGTCGATGAGTATTTCCACCCCACACCATTGTGTCATATCCGCCATCATGTATAATTATCAGCGTGTTTGTAATAATTGGTTGGGCACCTTCAGTCCGACCCTGTAATATTGTAATGCTACTGGCTTATTGTATCCAAGTTTTGTCTACCGGTATGGAGGATTTTCCTCATATTGGACTTCATAGGTCGGTTTCTCAATAAATATTTTTATTGAAAAACCGGTCGTGACACTTATGAGTGGCGGTCGGGGACGAGCGGTGGTCTTTTCCTACCAATCTATCCCCATAGGAGCATGCGCGTAATACTTTGCTTTGATAACTCGTAGATTTTTGCAATAAGTATATGAGTTCTTTATGACTAATGTTGAGTCCATGGATTATACGCACTTTTCCTCCTTCCACCATTGCTAGCCTCTCTAATACCGCACACTTTTCCCCGGTATCACACACCCACCATTACCTTCCTCAAAACAGCCACCATACCTACCTATTATGGCATTTCCATAGCCATTCCGAGATATATTGCCATGCAACTTTCCACCGTTCTGTTTATTATGACACGCTCCATCATTGTCATATTGCTTTGCATGATCATGTAGTTGACATCGTATTTGTGGAAAAGCCACCGTTCATAATTCTTTCATACATGCCACTCTTGATTCATTGCACATCCCGGTACACTGCCGGAGGCATTCATATAGAGTCATATTTTTGTTCTGAGTATTGAGTTGTAATCCTGGAGTTGTAAGTAAATAAAAGTGTGATGATCATCAGTATTAGAGCATTGTCCCAGTGAGGAAAGGATGATGGAGACTATGATCCCCCCACAAGTCGGGATGAACACTACAAAAAAAAGACACATCCGTGACATTTTGGGCCGAACGAAATTTTTTCTGTCATACATATGACACTTCTATGACGATAATTGTGACAAAACCCAGTATCATCATAGATGTTGTGGGCTTCTACTTCTATGACAAAAAATCATGACAGAAAATGGGCTTTTCATCCTGGGCGGGTCGGAGACGCAGCTGCATGACATTCTTTGGGCCGTCCATGACGGAAAAAACCGTGGTAGAAGCGAGGGCGAGGAAAATTTTGGGGAGTTCTCGGGTTACGGTGGGAGGTCGGGGAAGAGCGTCGCGTTTCTCTCAGACACGCGCGCAGCGTGTGTGCGGCGTTAGCTCTAAGCGAACCCGGCGAGGCTTTGGGCTCTAATCGAACCGGCGATTGCGACTGCGCTCTGGCGTTACTAAACCCGAAGCGATCGGTCGATGGTGTTGGCGAACCCGATCGGCGATTCGCGCCATCGCTGCTAAGCGAAGCCGATCGATGCTGCCTGCAGGATGAGCAGTGGCGTTGCGGGGGGTTGGATGAGCAAGTGGCGGTGGCGTTGCCTCTGGATGAACAGGACCCGTGGTGTGCGTGGCTGGATGAGCGATGAGCGGTGGAGGGTTGCGCGTGGAGGGGTGGTTGAACAGGACCCCATGGTGTGGAGGGCTAGATGAACAGTAGACGGTGGAGGGGTGCCCGTGGAGGGGTGGTTGAACACTACCCCGTGGTGTGGAGGGCTGGATGAATAGTAGACAGCGGAGGGGTGCCCGTGGAGGGGTGGTTGAACAGTAGCCGGTGGAGTAGCGCGTGGTGGAGGCTGGATGAACAGGAGCCCGTGGAGGCTGGAGGAGGTCGACGGTAGCCCGTGGAGGCTGGAGGAAGTCGACGGTGGAGATGAACAGTATCCCGTGGAGTCCCGTTTTACGGTACGCCACACCCCTCCCGATGAATAGGACCCCCATTTCGACCGTAGCGCTCAAACACAAGTCCGTTTCCTCCGTTTTGTGGTACGCCACACCCCTCCCGATCAACAGAACCCCCATTTCGACCGTAGGAGGTCCGTTTCCTCCGTTTTGCGGTACGCCAGACCCCTCCCGATGAACAAGATCCCGTTTCGAAGGTGGTCGGTCGAACACAAGGCCGTTTCCTCCGTTTTGCGGTACACCAGGACTCGTTTCCATCGCATGTTCCGTCCAAGCCCTCCCGATGAACACGACCACACATTCAGTTCCGACCCAGCCGGTTGGCTCCCACGCGTTCCGTTGCCTCCCGATGAACACGACGCATTCCGTTGCCTCCCCATGAACACGACGCATTCCATTGCCTCCCCATGAACACGACGATGACGCTGTTTCTCCGTTCTGACCCAGCCATGTCAACGAGCCCTCGCCGTACATATGCGCGAGTAGGCGTTCGAGACCCCGCCCGTATGTACACATACGTGGCCGTATTTTCTTTCTTGCACCCTGGCCGCTGTATGTATGTGTACGTGCTACGTGCGCGCCTCTACATCCACCAGTATATATGTATGTACATGTTCGCGACTAGAATGACAATGCTACGTACGCTTCGACCAGGTGGGTCCCGACTGTCAGGCACTTCCTTGCGTGCGAAGATGTAGCTGGTGGGTCCCAGCAGTCAGGGGGGCGAATCGTTTTGTTTTTTTGCCCGGACGCACTTCCTTGTGTGCGAAGGTGTAGCTGGTGGGTCCCAGCAGTCGGGGAAACATTTTTCACGAAATCGGTGGCCGTCCGGTGGGTCCCGCGAGGAATAATTATTTTGCGCGTAATAAGGAGGCACTTCCTTGCTGCGGCCGTGGACCCGGTATCGGCGTCTTCACGCCTGATACTCTTCCGATGGAAGTCGGTTGTTGACCACATTGACCACGCCGTGCGAGAGCACCATGGCGGTGGACGACGGCGAGCCTAGCAAGGGGCGACACGGAGGCGGGAAGACTCGGCAATTGTTTCCCCACGCGGAGAATCTGTTGCACGAGGGTTTCTTGGTTCGTCTGCCGTCCTTTGGAGAATAACAGCAGGTGTGGGTGAGTAGAGGATGGCTAGGACAACGATGGGAATGCGGTGGGGCGGTGAGGCTGCTGTGGCAAGACGGCCGGCAGCATGGGAGGAGGGAGCGAGCAGTCCGCGGTGCTTGTTTGGCGGCTAGAGCAGGAAGAGCAGGGATTGAAGAAGCACGATGGCCGTTGGATGGACATCCAACAGTCAGTGCTTGTGCGTCAACCTTTTTTTAGAAAAGCCTCAAATCTGTGGAAAACAGCATACAACCCATCTGCCATTATTTCTAATAATTTACAACCCATTTGCTAATTCTTAAGGTTGTTTTGGAGCCCATATTCTTTTTGTCAGCATTACAGCCCATATTGTGGCACGGTTAAAAAATTATATGAAATTTTGCATATTTCGGTGCGGTCCGAAATGTTTTTAATCCCAAAATTTCGACTCACATTCAAACTGATTTTAAAAATAAATGTATGTCAATATAAAATCCAACAAATTCTCCACGCATAAAAATTAATGTAATTTAAAATCTTGAAATGAAAAAAAGATATTTGAAACTAATTGTCGGTTTGATGTGTTTTAAAAATGTACAACCCATTTCTCATTACTGATGGGCCATTTTCTTGGCCAGCCGAATGAAAGCTCTCCTCGTCTTGAAAGATTTGCAGCCCAACAGGACTGACAAAGCAACTTACTTGGCAAATCACAAAAAAACTGGGCTGTGGCCGTGGACCCAGCTGTCAGCCTCTCCACGTACAATACTCTTCTGATGGAAGTCGTTCCTTGACCACGTTGACCACGCCGTGCGGAAAGCACCACGGCGGTGGACGATGGCGAGGCCTAGGAAGGGGACGACGCGGAGCCGGGGAAGATGCGGCAGTGGAAGCCCACGAGGAGAGGAGTACGAGGGTTCACTGGTTCGGCTGCGGTGTGAGGCTGCCATCGTCGCAGGGCCTTGCCAGCGGTGGGAATAGTAGTGGTGGTGAGGCCTCTGCGGCAGCACAGCCGGCCAAGGGAGGCAGGAGCATGCGGCACGGTAGCCTTTGCTTTGGTAATTTGGAGCAAGAAGACCAGAGGTTGAAGAAGCACTACGGCCGTTGGATGGACATCGTACGGTCACTGGAGCTAGAATCGTTCATATTGACTAAGTTAACAAAGCCCTTCGTCCTCGTCAACTTAGTAGGCCCACAAGTCAGCCTCCCACCAAGGTGGGTCCTAGCTAGCCGGGGGAGTATTCATTTTTTTTGTGCGTAATAAGGAGGCACTTCCAGTGGGTCTTAGTTGACAGCGGGGGGAACGTTTTTTTCACGAAATACGGTGGCCCGTCCGGTGGGTCCCAGTAGTCAGGGGGAAACGATTTTTTTCGCAAAATACTGGTGGCCCGTCCGGTGGGTCCCCGATGTCTAGTGGAGGAATAATTATTTTTCGCATAATAAGGAGGCACTTCCTTGCGGCTGTCGTGGACCCAGCTGTCAGCCTCTCCACGTACAGTACTCTTCCGATGGAAGTCGGTCGTTGACTACATTGACCACGCCGCGCCAAGA
Organism: Aegilops longissima; assembly: GCA_021605205.1. Lineage (NCBI taxonomy): Eukaryota > Viridiplantae > Streptophyta > Magnoliopsida > Poales > Poaceae > Aegilops > Aegilops longissima. The sequence goes on from CM038680.1 coordinate 491,804,679, forward strand.
GCACCACGACGGTGGACGACGGCGAGGCCTAGGAAGGGGACGACTCATAGGTCATCAGGTTGTGCTCGGCGCTCTGTGACAAGGCGAATATGAGTTGTTCTTCCGCGGAAGAATCCTCATGTAAAGGGTACGACAGAAGCTTCTTCTTGAACCAACGCGTGAAACATGAGTTGTGCTCTTTGAGTATATCTCCGTCCGTCCTCTGTTGGCCTCGGTCATTGTACGTCTTCTCAATAAAGGTTTTGTGCTCTACCACCCAAGGATCGACCACGTCTATGTGTTGTAGCGCGACTAGGTTTGCTCTTTCAAAGTCGGCGAGTCGACCCTCGAAGTCGCCATGCATTTCGCGGCGACCCTCACGGTGACCCCATCCAGCGAGCCTACCGAGGTGCTGTTGATGGGCAGACCAGCGGGGTTCTCGATGCCTAGATAATTAGTGCGATAGGAGATGCACTCTTGATTCGAAAGCCCCGGCTGTACTTCCCTCTGGGCGTGACATGTTTGAGCGTATCCTTTGATGACACCATTCATCCTTTCGAGCGGCATCATGCTGTGCAGGAGCGTCGGCCCGAGTTGGATGATATCCTCCACGATATGGACCAGCGGATGCACCATAGCGTCGAAGAATGCGGGCGGGAAGTACATCTCAAGCTCGCATAGTATCAAGGCGATCTCTTTCTGTAGCCTTCGAGTTGCCTCCGCCAATCGACTTCCGAGATGGCGTCAAAAAAGTTGCATAGGCCAAATAGCGTTTCACGGACGTGCGCGTCCATGATCCCACGGATTGCAAGCTGGAAGTATCTCGTCATCGGCCGCGTGGCGGTCGTGAGACTTCATCCGCTGAGCTTCGCTTCACTTGGTCTAGGTATCTGCTTATCTTCCCAGCGTAACGAAGGAAGTTTTACTCCTAGGAGGCAGGTGAAAACTGCTCGATCTCCTCGACTTAGAGTGAAGCACGCGGGAGGGTAGTCATTCTGGTCTTCTTGGCCTTTTTGCCTTTCTGACGACTTTTCGTGTCTGCTTCGCCTCATCATCATCATCATCATCATCATCATCATCATCATCATCATTAGCGTGAAGCTCCTGCCCGATGCCCATTGATTTCAAGTCTGCCCGTGCTTTCGGCCCATCTTTGGTCCTCTCTGGCATGTTGAGCAGGGTACCAAGCAGACTCTCGCACACGTTCTTCATGATATGCATGACATCAAGGCTGTGAGGCACACGGTGGATCTTCCAGTACGGCAAGTCCCAGAAAACAGACCTCGTTTTCCATACCTTCAACAGCGGCTCTGGCGCCCTTCGCTTCTTTCCCGGCTCTGGCGCCTTTTGCTTCTTTCCCGGCAGTGGGCCATCTTTCCAATTTTTCAACAGCTTGTCTATTTCCTCGCCGCTCCTCGTACACAGGCATTTTCGGGGTTCGGTTTCACCATCGAACAGAACCTTGCGTTTCCTCCACGGGTCATCGTCGCGAAGCCACCTTCGATGTCCCATGAACATAGTTTTCGAACCCGGGATCTCTATCTAGCTGGTGATCGTTGTGTCATCCATGCACCTTACGCATCCGGAAAATCCGTGGACTACCTGCCCATGAGATATCCGTAACGAGATAGTCGTGCACCGTCGTGGCGGTGCGGCTCTCATAGGGAAATATTATTTCTCTCGGCGTCCCATGTATTGGCTGGCGTTTCCCACAGCGTGCCAAGCTCCTCTTTCAGCAGCCCGGATACAGATTGATGTCGTTCCTGGTTGTTTGGCCCTTCAATTAGCATACTCATGTGAATGTACTTCCTCTTCATGCACAACCAGGGGAAGGTTGTACATCCACACAAACACAGGCCAGGTGCTATGTGTGCTTCTCGGCTGCCAAGCGGATTGACTCCATCGGTGCTCGCGCCCGGCCACGATGTTCCTTGGATCGTTCCCAAATTCGGGTCTTGAAGTTCAACGCTTGCCTTTGGCTCGCATCCTTAGGGTGACTCAGCATCTTGTCTTCTTTATCTATCTCCGGATCATTTGCGTCATCTTCTCGCTACTTCTCCTCCCTATCCGCGTGCCAGCGCAGGAGCTTTGCTACCTTAGGGTCCGTGAAATACCGCTGCAGAGCGAGGAGTGATCGGAAAGTACCACACCACTTTTCGAGGAGCTTTCTTCCTCTTCTTGTATCGAGTGGCGCCGACACCGGACATATGGTAGACTCGCGTGCTCGTCCCGATAAATGATGCAATTGTTCATGCACACATGGTATTTCACGTGCAGTAAATCCAGAGGACACACGATTTTCTTCACCTCCTCCAAACTGGTGACCACTTGTTCCCCTTGGGAAGGCGTTCGTGCGAGCGACATGTTCTCGTCGAAACATCGTCGGTCATTTTGTATTTTACCTTCATCTCGAGCCATGGCGTTACTTTCGGCGGGTATCCTCGGGCCTGCATCCTTCATACAATGGAGTAACGCGTCTAACTCAAGTTGATCCATCTTGGCTTTCTCTCGGGCGGCAGCTCTTGCGTTATCCGTGCTTGCGAAGCAGCTCTTGAATATGAGGGTCCTGCACCCAGCCCATCGATGGTCCAGCGTCGTCGCTCCGCGGCATCATCATCTTCATGATCATGCCCGTCGTCCGCTCCGGCATCTTCCTCATCATTATGTCCTGCATCTTCTACATGATGGTGTGTGCAGCATCACCGTCGTGATCATCTCTGGGATTCTTCATCTTCGCCCGCCCGAGAGAGCGCGGTGGTTGTCTTGCTGCCCTTCCTCATTTCTTGCCCGGCCCCCATGGGCGACTTCGTAGTCATCTTCATCACCTTGCCACCGATAGCCATCCATGAAACCACGCAAGAGCAGGTGGTCCGCACCTACCGGAATCCGGGTCCGCAATAAGGCTCTTCACTTGCATCTTCGACACGGACATCTTCTCTCCGTCTCGTTCTTTTGAAGCATCTCGGCCTTCGCGGACCTCAAAAACCTATTCACGATGCCTTCGGTCATCGTGCGGACCATGGTCGTCGCTGCGAGGTAGAGCAAAAGGATATTTTAGAACCAAGAAAAAATTTGGCATGACTTTCCTAAAAATAGGACCAAAAGAATGCTTAATGCTAAAATTCTGCTTGAAACGGAAATGAATCAACATTCCGGCAAAATATTGGCAACTATCGCATTTCAAATACGGTACACCTCCAAACACAAACACATATGCAACACCACAAACATATGCAACACCACGAACATACATAGATCTAGCTAGGCCATAAAAAGTGCATGTGCACATTGTTGTAGGAGAACAACATAAATATAGCTTCCCCCTTACTTACCTATTAAAACAAGGTAATTTAACCACTTAATTTGAATGAATCTATGGTGGAAATGAGGTGAAAAGAGGAGGCACCGAGACAAGGAGGAGGTGGAGAGAATGAAGTGGGGAGAAAATGAGTGTGGGTAGGAGAGGCTGTCCAAAATATCTTGTTGCTGCCCACTTACTAATGGCACACCAGCACTAAATCGCCATTAGTAATCCAGGTTACTAATGGCGCACCTTCTCAGCGGTGCGCCATTAGTAGTTTTACAAAAAAAAATACTAATGGCGCATCGATCCACGATGCGCCTTTACTAGTTTAAACTAGTAATGGCGCATCGTTGATCGATCGCCATTAGTAGTATTACAAAAAAGGAATAAAAATAACATTAGTGGCGCAATCCGGACGGGTGCGCCATTAGTAGTTACAACTAGTAATGGCGCACTTTTGCAGATCGCCATTAGTATGTTTGGACAAAGCACTAGTTCAAAAAAATTGATACTAATGGCGCACCACAGGCAGTGCGCCATTAGTAGTTTCATCTCTAATGGCGTATCGCAGGTGGTGCGCCATTAGTATATACTAATGGCGCACCCATTGTCTGGTGCGCCATTAGTGTCAATCCCATCTATAGCCCTTTTTCTAGTAGTGCTTGCTCTTACTTGGCAGTGTGATATGTGGTTTCATGTTGCATATGGTGTCTACCTTGTAATGCTTCTAATTAGGGTAAATTACATCTGCTTAGTTAACACATTATACCTGTGAATATGACATGCCTTCCTGTTTTTGGTGTCTAGCTTGCAGTTCTTCTAATTTGTTGAAATGCCTTCTGCTTAGTTACCACATCATAGGTGTGAATATGTCACCCCATCCTGTTTTTCATACATATTCCATCCTCGCATCATGTGTTTGCCTTTCATCCGAGTAGTGTTCGTCAGTATCATGCATGAATGAGTTCTGAAGAGCGAATTTTATTCCTTTTTCTTATCGGTTTGACTTCACAATGCAAAATCATTACAGCTGAAGGAAATTAGTCCGGCGGTGGATGATGGTGGTCCTTGAACAACTCAAGCAGGGGGTCTCTACAGATTCTACTCCGCCATCCTCCCAACAAGATTAGCAAGACAACACAAGGCTGGCGATCCAACGAGCTGTGTAGATGATGAGCACATATCCCTACTCCACCATCACAGTGCTTGCTCTAACTTGACACTATTATATGTGGTTGCATGTTGTGTCGATGTCTAGCTTGTATTGCTTCTAACTTGAATTGCATCTGCTTACTTTACACATAATGCACGTGAATATGACACGTGTTCTGTTTCTAGAACATACGTGTACATGATGAGCACATCTCCCTACTCCACCATCACGGTGCTTGCTCTTACTTGGAACTATTATCGTGGTTGTGTTTTCCGTATGATGTCTAGTTTGTATTGCTTGATTATGTTGAATTGCATCTGCGTAGCTTACAACTTATACCTGCAGCGATCACTTACCCATAAGACACATTTAACTTGGGACTATGATGTAGGTTGCATCTTGCATTGTCTTCTAGCTTGTCTTGCTTCTAATTTCTTGAAATGGCACTTAAGGCGAGACACTTTTTACCGATAGATTGATATTGGTTGCATGTTCATATGGTGCCTAGCTTTTATTTCTTCTAATTTTGTTGAAATGCCTTCCGCTTACTGTTTTTCATACATATTCCATCCTCCTATAAATGCGTGTGAATATGAAACACTGTCTTTTTTATATATATTCCATCCTCCTATCCTGCGCTTGCCTTACATCAAAGTAGTGTTCGTCTGTATCATGCATCAACCAGTTATGCATAGCTAATTTTATTCATCTTTCTTGTGGTTTTGACTTCATAAGGAAATATTAGAAAATAGGAAGGAAAAGAGTAAGTTAGGGGATGTTGGTGGTCCTCCGCACCGACGCAAACAGAGACTCTTTAGATTTTCCACTGCTACTGCTAATGAAGTTGAAGTCCGAAGTCTACATGATGAGTTCATCTCCCGTACTCCACCATCGCAGGTGCTTACTCTAAGTTGACAGTGTGATAATTGGTTTCATGTTGGATATGTTGTCTAGCCTGTATTTCTTCTATTTTGATTAAATTGCACCTGCTGAGTTTATCGTTATACATGTGCATATGACATGGCTTTACGTGTCTAGAATACCTGCATCTATCTATCATACCATGTTCTTACATCAAAGTACTGCTGTTGTGTATCCGCATCAGTCACTCATGATTGGGCGCATTTAACATGACAGTTTGATAGTGGTTGCATCTTGCATTGATTTCTACATTGTCTTGCTTCTAATTTTTGAATTGCCACTTATGACAAGACACTTTTAACTTGGCGAGTAATATTGGTTGCATCTTTCATATGGTGTCTAGCTTTCATTACTTCTATTTTCTTGAAAATCATACCTTAGTTTGCACATCGTAGTTGTGAATATGTCATGCCATCCTGTTTTTCTTACATATTCCATCCTCATACGGTTGTCTTACATCAAAGTATTGCTTATGCGTATCATGCATCAATGATTTACGAAGAGTGATTTTATTCTTTTGTCTTTGTGGGTACAACTTGACATGGCAAAGTCAAAAAGAGCAAGGAAAATAATATAGTAGGGAGTGTTGTTACTCGTCGGGTGAAAGCGGAAAAGGTTACGCCGTCGAGATTACAGTGGTACTTATAGTGCGATAGAAGGTCCAAGTCCACCGCTAAATCTACAAACACAATATCACCCGCTCCACCAGCTGCAGCATTCGCTTCAATTGTACCAGCATCTCAACCAGTTACTCGTTTGTTTGCTCCGGAACTGGCAGTTCCCAAGCTACCTTCACACCTAACACTACTTCTGAAGCATTGTTGACACAACAGGACTTGGCAAGATCAGATTAACCTCATGAGCATCAACACCATGACGGTACCTGACCGAGTCAAGTTGCAGTTGCATGCTCCTTTATATGTACTCTCACACTTTGATGTATACTAACACTTTCCATATTCGTTGTTGAACTAGCACCACGGTACAAGCGGAAACAGACATCAGGGATAATGCTTGACAGATTAACAAAATCTGAAGGAGGAAGAATGGAGATCCATTTTGAGGCAGGTTTAAAAAGGCCACGTGATGCTACAGAGTCAACCAAGTTAGTATGAGAGGCAGCCGTTGCCGTTAGGTGTCATGCATGTATACTCCCAACGTGGATCCAGTACAGGAATGAGACCCAGTTTAACACGTTCCTTGACCATTTATCCACAAGTAATGTTATTCATCGCAATTAATAATATTGTCTTGCTTTGTCCCATACTTTCTAGCTTCCTCCTAATAAGACTCACATTCTTTTTTCAACAGATGAGGTTCAAGTTGGATCCGAAAGATGATGCAACTAAACAAGCATGCACTCATGTTTTTCAGTCTACTCTGCGACAGTATTGGTACCACCTTAGAAAATCTCACTTTGAAGGCAAGGCTAACATTGAAATCGCCCAAACATCTCCAGTGGAATATATTACAAATGAAGACTGGATAGCCCTCGTTAAACACTGGTCTGATCCAATGTATCAGGTAGGCTATATGTATTTGATTAGACCACATATTGAACTTGTAGTTATGTATGTGCCTTACAAGTGTATCTTCTTCTAGGCTAACTATTTGAAGAACAAAACCAACCGTTCTAAAGTGAAATTCCAACAGACAACAGGATCTCGTAACTATATTGCACACTACGAGGCTCTTGTAAATAGCTGCTACTTCCTTCTTTTTTGTGCCATATTATCATATCTATATTGACTTGTTCCAAATACAGAGGAAAGCCCGTGGGGACCAAAAAGAACCTGAACTGAATGCAGTGCAAATCTTCAAGGATTGCCACACCAGCAAGATGAAGGGCATGAGCACACCAGTTCAAGCCGCTGTTGTAAGTCCTTACTCCTCCTGCCTTGAACTGATTGAGTGCTTGTGATGTGTTCATTTAACTACTTGGTTTGCAGCCAATGTCAGTTACTCTGTTCACTTTTATTCACAGTTGTCTTAACGTATCATTTCACCTTACATGGTTTAAAAGAGATGAAGGATATTCTTTTGGTCTTGATCTATAATCTAGTTCTTATGTTCACGTGCGCACACAATGATAAAATAACCTGTTTGTTTTATATCTGTTTGCCTATGATACGAATGATGTCATACTATGTTCATCCTACTTTAAACCATGTCTCTTTATCCTTAGATGTCAACGAATGTGAGGAAATAGACAATATAGTAGGCATGCTACATGGACATATGTTCCGAAAGTGATTTTATTATGTAGTTGGCACTACAAAACATGCTAATGTATTACAGTAGTTCACGAAAATAAGTTATGTATAAATGTTTAACCTACTTTGTTTGTTTTTATCTCATTAGTAACTTATCTGGTACACTAATCTACAAGTTCAAACTTTCGAGGAAGCTATGGAACAAATGATTGAACAGCCACAACCACACGAAGGTGGCGAGGCTACTACGGGCACAATGTCACCTCTTGCTGCGGTGCATTAGTATCTCTCCACTAACGATGCAAAATGCACCTTCTGCGTAATTCGGGTTGGTTGTCAAGGTAACCTCGTCCAAATCGCCTCTTGAACAAAATCTTCCTGCTAGGCAGTGATATATCTGTGCTCGGACACAAGTCCAATCCCTAATGGGCGTTGTTTGAAACAAGAATAGTGGTGGAGAAATGTCGTCAAGATTTGAATGGTTTTGAAACGGACTATCGGACATTAACCGTTGTTCAAGAGCAATGGCGGAAAAAAGGTGGATATCGTGCTGCTCCATCAGATTCTACAGCCCCAAACATTAGCACTCTGGTCAAATGATCTGTGCTTCTATACATCTGATGGTGCTTTTATCTGGAAGGACTGTAAACTTTATGCCAACAGGACTTTTGTTGTATGGTTGGAATTTATTTTGTTGTGATACAACATTTACGATGCTGCCTCGGGCTGCAGTAATTCTGACGCTATTTTTGTATAGTGTAGGTTTATCTTAGTAATGTATTCGCCGAAAGCTTCAGTAGAGCCCAACATGCCAACATTAAATCGGGCCCATTCCAATTGGGCTAAAAGCGACTCTGGTCGAAATTGGCATGTAGCCCACTAAAAATATCTAGGCCTAAATCAGCATAAGCTTTCATATTTTTCGGTAGGCTTGTGCCCATAGTGGGCCTTTAATGAGCCTAAACATAATTTGGGCCCTCGGTAAAAATAGGGCGTTCTGGTGTAAATATCTCGAGCCCATAAAAACATGGGCCTTTAATAGACCAAAAGCGAGATTGGGCCTGATTGTGCCAAATAACCCTTGGACTTAGCAGCTGAAATGGTGACCCATTTACGATGCGGATCTTTGTGAGCGAAATACGGACGGGCAGAAGCGCGCCGACCTAATACGGGCCTTTAACAGGCGGAACTTAGGTCGGGCTAGATTATCGTCATTTTATATGGGCGTTAATGGGCCCGATATGACATTGGGCCACATATGGCCCATGGTTTACGTCCGACATTAACAGGCCGAAAATGACAACAGGCCGAAAGTGGCCCAAAGCTATAGTGGGCCTCTAACAGGCCGAATGTCAGACATGTCTGAATATGACCCAAATCATTCACAGTCGTTTATGGGACGAAAGTTTTGATGGCCTGTAAATGGGCCCAAATGAAGCCAGACCTTTAACAGGCCAGAAATACACCGGGCCGTAATTCGGCCCAATTACTTAGCGGACTCTTAACGGGCCAGAAGTGACCATGGGCCGCGTTCATGACAAGTTTAAGACAGGCCATTGACGAGCCGATTTTACAGAGAATGTTGGGCCTTTAGCTGGGCCGGCCCATTATGGTCTGCAGAATCTTGTGGGCCTTTAGGTGGGCCGGCCCATTGTGGTCCGCAAAATCTTGTGGGCCTTTAGCTGGGCCGGCCCATTATGGTCGGCAAAATCATGTGGGCCTTTAGCTGGGCCAGCCCATTATGGTCCGCTCAATTTTGTGGGCCTTTAGCTGGGCCGACCCATTATGGTCCGCTAAATCTTATGGGCCTTCGGTTGGGCTGGCCCATTTAAACTTTGTTGGCCACTTTTGGGCCGGTCCACGTGTCAACATATCATAGGCCCATCTCGACTGTTGGATGAGTGACACCTGTGCCAACGCGGAGCTCATGCGTGGATCCGTCAGCCAATGAGAATTTTACACGTGGAAAATCAGCATTGGTCGTGGCTGTTAACGGGTTATCGGATCCAAAATCCGACCCGATAGCTTAACGGCGTTCCGTTACGGTGGATGCCACGTGTCAGTCACCTTTGACGAAAGCACTTTTGTGACGCGCGATTTATCGTCATGGAAGTGGACACTTCCGTGATGATAATTTTGGCAATGTCATGGAACACTTCTACGACAGCACAGGTATGACTATCTTGATTCTGTCATAAATTTGTCATGGATGTACATGCATGACAGAAAATGCGTCCTACTGTGACAAACACATATCATCACGGAAGTGTATTTCTTTTTATAGTGGAGACTCCGGACTAAAAAAAAGAAGAGGCCATAAAAAAGAGAAAAGGCCCAAATAAATAAAAAATAAAAAAAAGAGAGAAAAAGAGAGAAGGGGCAATGCTTGTGCTTCAAAGTAGCACCTTGATCTTTATGATAGAGAGTCTCCTATGTTGTCACTTTCATATACTAGTGGGAATTTTTCATTATAGAACTTGGCTTGTATATTCCAATGATGGGCTTCCTCAAAATGCCCCAGGTCTTCGTGAGCAAGCGAGTTGGATGCACACCCACTTAGTTTCTTTTCTGAGCTTTCATACACTTATAGCTCTAGTGCATCCGTTGCATGGCAATCCCTACTCACTTACATTGATATCTATTGATGGGCATCTCCATAGCTCGTTGATACGCCTAGTTGATGTGAGACTATCTTCTCCTTTTTTGTCTTCTCCGCAACCACCATTCTATTCCACCTATAGTGTTATGTCCATGGCTCACGCTCATGTATTGCGTGAAGATTGAAAAAGTTTGATAACATCAGAACTATGAAACAATTGCTTGGCTTGTCATCGGGGTTGTGCATGATTTAAGTATTTTGTGTGATGAAGATAGAGCATAGCCAGACTATATGATTTTGTAGGGATAGCTTGCTTTGGCCATGTTATTTTGAGAAGACATGATTACTTTGTTAGTATGCTTGAAGTATTATTATTTTTATGTCAATTTTAAACTTTTGTTTTGAATCTTATGGATCTGAATATTCTTGCCACAATAAAGAAAATTACATTGAGAATTATGTTAGGTAGCATTCCACATCAAAAATTCTGTTTTTATCATTTACCTACTTGAGGACGAGCAGGAATTAAGCTTGGGGATTCTGATACGTCTCCAATGTATCTATAATTTTTTATTGTTCCATGCTATTATATTATCTGTTTTGGATGTTTATGGGCCTTATTAAACACGTTTATATTATTTTTGGGACTAACCTATTGACCCAGAGCCCAGTTCCAGTTCCTGTTTTTTCCTTTGTTTCAGTGTTTCGAACAAAAGGTATATCAAACGGAGTCCAAACGGAATGAAACCTTCAGAAAAGTTATTTTTGGAAAGAAAGCAATACGGGAGACTTGGAGTGCACGTCAGGGGATCAACGAGGAGAGCACGAGGCAGGGGGGCGTGCCCACCCCCCCGGGCGCGCCCTCCACCCTCGTGGGCCCCTCGTGGCTCCCCTTACCGACTTCTTTCGCCTATATATTCCCATATACCCTAAAACCTTCGGAGAACAGAATAGATCGGGACTTCCGCCGCCGCAAGCCTCTCTAGCCACCAAAAACCAATCGGCACCCTATTCAGGCACCCTGCCGGAGGGGGGAACCCTCACCGGTGGCCATCTTCATCATCCCGGTGCTCTCCATGACGAGGAGGGAGTAGTTCACCCTCGGGGCTGAGGGTATGTACCAGTAGCTATGTGTTTGATCTCTCTCTCTCTCTCTCTCTCTCTCTCTCTCTCTCTCGTGTTCTTGAGGTGGTACGATCTTGATGTATCACGAGCTTTGCTATTATAGTTGGATCTTATGATGTTTCTCCCCCTCTACTCTCTTGTAATGGATTGAGTTTTCCCTTTGAAGTTATCTTATCGGATTGAGTCTTTAAGGATTTGAGAACACTTGATGTATGTCTTTCCGTGCTTATCTGTGGTGACAATGGGATATCACGTGATCCACTTGATGTATGTTTTGGTGATCAACTTGCGGGTTCCGCCCATGAACCTATGCATAGGGGTTGGCACACGTTTTCGTCTTGACTCTCCGGTAGAAACTTTGGGGCACTCTTTGAAGTACTTTGTGTTGGTTGAATAGATCAATCTGAGATTGTGTAATGCATATCATATAATCATACCCACGGATACTTGAGGTGACATTGGAGTATCTAGGTGACATTAGGGTTTTGGTTGATTTGTGTCTTAAGGTGTTATTCTAATACGAACTCTATGATAGTTTGAACGGAAAGAATAGCTTCGTGTTATTTTACTACGGACTCTTGAATAGATCGATCAGAAAGGATAACTTTGAGGTGGTTTTGTACCCTACCATAATCTCTTCGTTTGTTCTCCGCTATTAGTGACTTTGGAGTGACTCTTTGTTGCATGTTGAGGGATAGTTATATGATCCAATTATGTTATTATTGTTGAGAGAACTTGCACTAGTGAAAGTATGAACCCTACGCCTTGTTTCCTAGCATTGCAATACCGTTTACGCTCACTTTTGTCAATAGTTATCTTGCTGTTTTTATATTTTCAGATTACAAAAACCCATATCTACCATCCATATTGCACTTGTATCACCATCTCTTCGCCGAACTAGTGCACCTATACAATTTACCATTGTATTGGGTGTGTTGGGGACACAAGAGACTCTTTGTTATTTGGTTGCAGGGTTGCTTGAGAGAGACCATCTTCATCCTACGCCTCCCACGGATTGATAAACCTTAGGTCATCCACTTAAGGGAAATTTGCTACTGTCCTACAAACCTCTACACTTGGAGGCCCAACAACGTCTACAAGGAGAAGGTTGCGTAGTAGACATCACCCGGTCGGTCGAACAGTGGGAGGTGGGAGACGACGAGGGAGGGGAAGTGGGACACATGGCCTGTTGGGCTTAGCCCGGGGGGTTAGGCCCAGGGGGGTCAGGGGCCTTTTCTCTCTCTCTCACCTCTTCTTTTTCTTTTGAAAACTTTTCTGTTTTCATTTAACAATAGCCTTTTACATTTTCTTTTGCAATAATTACATTTTGCAAAAATGTGCCACTGGTGAAAACAAATACTAGGGGAAGTGGTGCACTGCCACCATAAGCTTGGAATTTATTTGAATCCATTTGGAATTTTCCTAATTGGAAAGGCATTTTAAAATGCTGATTTGCCTTTGTAATAGTTATACATCACCTTAGCATTGTGGTGAAATTGTTTTCCCTTAACAATAAATTGTTTTGGAATATTTGCTAAATGATGAACATTTTCCAGCAACTTTGTGCAACTTGAAATTTTCGCTTTGAATTTGAATTGGATTCAGAGAAGGAATATGAAATGAGATATTAATCCAATATGATTAAGCTTTGTAAATCAAGATGACTTGGCATTGATCATGAGGGATTACTGTAGTGTGATGCTGGGGACGTTACAAATCTCTTCGACTACAAGAAATCTCGTCCGAGATTTAAGTGGGGAAGTAAAGAGTAACTTTGGGTGAACTGACCCTTATAGGGTTATTTGTCTGGTGAACAATGCAGGGAATGTGACAGAAGTATCTCTCGAGTTGAAATTTGAGAAAACGTCGAGAGCAAAATATGAAGGTACAATAAGAAGTTTCAAGCGAATGGACAAACAAAAGATACCTGAACAGAGTGTGAGAAGGGGTTCAGAGCATCGGGAATAGATCATCTCCCGGAGGGTGGCACGTGATAACACACAAAGCCAAGAGCATAAGATACTTCGGCATCAGGGTTGTATAGGAGAGTCAGGCTTCGATCCTGTGGAACCGTGGGTTATGGGCCCACCATGTGGGTTAAAAGTAGAAAGAGCGGTGACATTTTACACGATTATGATAGTAAGCTTTGTCGGAGGATAGTCTGACAGTTATGTTGGCAACCATGTTGGTACCAAGGGCATGGGACGAAGATAACCATATTCCTGCTCATTGAACGAGGCGGGCCAATCGGCAAGGTTCGCGTCCACCGGTGGTTACCGGAATGTCATCAACAATAGTAACAGGGTCTCACTGACAAGGTTGTACCTCGGGGTGTTTTATAAGCAGGGAATTATTTCTGCTTATATAATATAGATCACAAGAAGGTTAAACAAACCAATGGAAAGGAAAATGAAATTATCGGATTAATCAGACCAATGGAAAGTAAAATGTGTTTACACACCAGAATTGGGACCCCAGGGGAAGCGGAGCAGGATATACATGATATGACAACAAGTTCAAAAGCATTTACATAAAGGGGGCAAGGGAAGAATCATGATGTTACCCATACAATAGGGTATGGATAATCGGTCAAGAAACATTTCGCAGTGCGCTTCCAATGTTCTTGTTAACGATCGAAGTACCATAGAAATGCTTCAGGATATCATTGACATGGTCATCAGGTAAAAGTCAGACTTTTGAATTCACAAAGGATCCCGCGGGAACTGCTAGAATAGTTCGTACAGTTTCATCATTGAAATATGAGGATGTGGCCGATGGGTTCAGCAGCAATCCATCGACAGGTCAAAAGGATGTAATGCCAAAATGATATGAACAAAATTGTATTGGGGGGAGGCAAGAATGTTGTCGATATTGACACAAATCATCGAGAGGCAAGGATGGCATTTCTCACCATGAATTCGACTGATATCTTGGAAGAGCTCAGAATGTTGATGATGATCATGACAAATTTGTCGAGAGGTTTCATGAAGATGTAATCAATCGGCGATGACATCAAGTCAAAGGAATTTTGAGGCGGAAGGTTATCAGAACCACGAATATGACACAGTCTCGGAATCAGTCTTGCTGTTCAAGGTGAAATGATATGACGAGGAAGATCGACGTAAGCTTAGCTCATCGTTGAAAATTGTGCTCCGGGAAGGACTAGGTAGCACTTTTAAAATTTACCACGATAATGATATAGCCGATTAGGCTAGGAATGGCTCGAAGTATTATTAAACTCGTAAGCAACGAAAATTTACTTAGAGTCATTGAATCGGAGTGCAGGATCGATTCACTTATCAGTGTGATCGGTTGACAAACAACCCAGAACCCATGAAGTGACAATGACAGGGAAAGGTAGTGTTCATCAAAAGTTCATAAGATTTGGTGCAATGGCATGATATCCTCGAGATACCAGGGGTAATACTCAAGGTAGGTCATAATAGAGGTTGGGCAGGCATATTGACCTGCAAAAAACAAGTGATTTAACTTGTCCAAGAAATGGGTCCAAAGTAGAACGATCATGGTCAGAACCACGATTGCGAAGGATCAATTCACCGATACTAGATGAACTTATAACGAGGGGTAATTATTTTTACGAGCAGCTTCCATGATAAGTTCTACATCGGGTCCATGGGCATGAACACAAAGGTTCAAGGTCGACTCCCACTTCTTCAATGCATAACCTTTCATTCATTCCTCGTTTTCGAAAAAATTGTAGTGCAGAGGATTTATCTGGCGAAGTACCAGAAGAGTAAGACTCGTGAGAACTCTCGGGTTCACACGGATTATGGAAGGCATAAGTTCAACCCATCAGGGCATTTTAGGAACCTATTCCACAAACTTGAGGAGTAAATTACTCAAGCTCGGAAGTAGAGCATGGCTAGAAAAAAGGAAGGGGATACAATTTACCAAAGGCATTACATATCAGGGGAAAACCTCAAGGCTTCGAGAATACGTAGGAACGGTCAGATAATAATCCGCCAAAGGATATGGCGGACCATAAGGAATCTGATGTTAACGATGCTTCACCAGAGGAAGAAATAGTGCAAAGGCATCGGAATATAGAAATATCTGGATAATCACAAAGCTTAAATGCAAAGGAATTATGATTTCCAAATCGGGGGATCAGAAGCAGAGGCTCTGATCGAAATACAATTGATTTGAATCAACATAGACCAGCAATCAATCAAGGTTTGATTTGCCCAGAACCAGCTCATGTTTGAAGTGACGTCTGAGCAAAAAGGAAGAATTTCATAAGGATCAACTGGTCATTGTGTGCATTCACACACATGTTGAATCAATAGGATCAGAAAGTCAACCACAACGGATTTCAAATGGATATTGCTAGACATAAGGAAATAACCATAATGCAAGCATGTAGTGAAGAACAAGAGCAATAAGCTAATGAGGATTTCAGGGGATCGAATAGTATTTCGAAGAATTTTGTGAAACACATGAACAACTGGGGATGAGCGGATACTCGGTAAGTGCGAGGAATTACCTATAGGGGTATTCATGTGGCAAGGAACCGCAAGGTAGTAGACACAAAGTATTCTCGGTAAAATAGAGAGGATTTGGGGGTATCTTGTAATAACAAGATAAACGGGGGAATGATTTTATGAATGACAAGTGTACTTGGTCATCCATAGGGGTTTATCGATGGAAGGAATTGCAAAAGTGATGGGCACAAGGGTCTCAGAAAAACATAGAAAGTATCTTCAGAATCTTCTGGTGCACCAAGCAATCATCTGGAGTGAGGGGCTCTCTGGGAGAAGTATTTACGAGAACCCAGAGTTAGAGTTAACAAAATGTTTAACCCGAATAGCCGAGAGATCAGAGTCCCAGAGTATAGACGAGGAATAAAAGATCCTAATACCACCCAATGGCAACGTGGGCCCGTAAGACACATAGCCAATGTAAGTAAAAGTTTTTCAGTGACTAGACTCGACTTCGGCCAAGGAGTTGGAAAGGGGGCTACCAACAGGCAATCGGCTCTGATATCAACTTGTGATGCCCTCAATTCAATCGTACACTAATCATACACGCAAATGTGTACGATCAAGATCAAGGACTCACGGGAAGATATCACAACACCACTCTAGATACAAATTAAAATAATACAAGCTTTATATGACAAGCCAGGGGCCTCGAGGGCTCGAATACATAAGCTCGAATACACAAGAGTCAGCGGAAGCAAAAATATCTGAGTACATACATGAGTTAGACAAGTCTGCCTTAAGAATGCTAGCACAAAAGCAACATCGATCGAAAAGGCAAGGCCTCCTGCCTGGGAGCCTCCTATCTACTCCTCTTCGTCGTCGTTCTCCACGTAGTAGTAGGTATCGATGGTGGCATCTGGCTCCTGGGCTCTGACATCTGGTTGCATCAACCGGAAAGAAGAAGAAAGGGGGAAAGGGGAAGCAAAGCAACCGTGAGTACTCATCCAAAGTACTCGCAAGCAAGGATCTACACTACATATGCATTGGTATCAATGAAATGGGCTGTATCTGTGGACTGAACTGCAGAATGACAGAAGAGAAGGGGAAAGCCTAGCCTATCAAAGTCTAGCATTTTCAAGCAGCTCCAAGCATCTTGCAGCATCAGAAGAGATAAGAGTAGCATAAATTAAAGTAGTACTAGTGTTATCAACCTCGGCCAGAGATCCTTTCTCGACTCCCTGCGAGAAAGCAATCCCAGAGCCATACTATCCATTTCTCATCACACGCCATTTCTCATCACAAGTATCCAGTTCTAGTTGTATCGACCGGGATACAACTCCAAGTGTCCGTTACCGTAGGACATGCTATCGATATATGTTTTCTTCCCTGCAGGGGTGCACCAACTTACCCACCACGCTCGATTAACTCTAGCCGGACACACTTTCCTAGGTCATGCCCGGCCTCGGCCAAACAATACGCCGCAACCCGACATAGGCTTAATAGAGAGGTCAACACGCCAGACTAAACCTATGCCCCCAGGGGTCATGGGCCATCTCCTCGGGAACTCCTGCACGTTGCGTACGCGGCCGGTGAGCAGACCCAGCAACCTCCTTCAAAAAGGAAGGTGCTTACGTAGTCCAACCCGGCGCATGTCGCTCAGTCGCTGACGTCTATTAAGCTTCAGCTGATGTATACGACGTAGAACGCCCATACTATGCCCAGGTGATGGTTAGTGCTATCAGGCCAGAGGCCCCTCGGATCAAATATCCAAATCGTAGTGGATTAGGAGCACGTGGTAACAAGAAGAGACTCACGAAAGATGTAACCCCGTTGCCCTGTCTCGAGGACTTGCGACAAGGGCTAGGAATGCCCGGCCACGCCTCGTAATTATCTCGCGGGCACCCTCTAGGTCAACCCGTCTCCACATCACCCACGGGTACCCCTCAGGGTCGACCCGCCTTTCCAAGTAACAGTTGTCAAGTCCAAGTATCCGTGTGTTCAAACATCAAGGGGAAAACCCGAGGAACAACCCCGGTGAATTCCACTCGATGTAATCATCAAGGTGAATGTAAGAGGATCCACCCTCGAGGTTCACACTTGAGGGGTTGCATGACAGAGCTGTATGGAAGTGGTTAAGGAGGAAACCACCCTTGATGACCATGACCGAATGGCTACACTATAGGGTTAACATTAGAAGTGCTGATGAGGTCTCACCCTTGGCACTCGATAGTAACCCAGTAGTGTCGAGAAACTAAGGGGAAAGTGATGTGCGGTGCCGGTGGTCTTCGATCCCGTTGATCGGGTCTTCAATGATGAAGCAGGGGCAACAAGGACAAGGTGGGGGTCACTGATGGATCACTAACCAACCTATACTAAGCAGTTTAGGATAAGCAGGTAGGTAACAATAAGCAGGTTACAAAAGCAGGCTATGCATCAGAATAGGAGCAAACAATAACAGTAGCAAAATATAATGCAAGCACGAGAGAATGGAATGGGCGATATCGGGATGATCAAAGGGGGGCTTGCCTTGAAACTCCGTTGAAAGGGAAGCAGGATCGTCGTCGACGTAGTCGATCACAACGGCATCATCAGTGGTCTCGGGGTCTACTGGAGAGAAGAGGGGGAAGAAATAATAAATATAAAGAAAACAAAGCATCACAAACCATAAGATGGCAATATGTTGCGCCGGGTGTGACCTGACGTATGGCTACACGATATAGGTGAAGGGGGAATTCAACCGGGAAGGTATTCCTGATCCGGACCTGTGTCAGGCAGATGACCGGAGTGGGAATGTTCCATGTTCATATAGTTAGAGGCATCTGACAGGTAAACAGACCATGAATTCGGATTCGTCTCGTCGTTCTGAGCAACTTTCATGTAGAAAACATTTTCATCCGAGTTACGGTTTATTTTCTATGAATTTCCAAAGTTTCAAACATTTTATGGAATTAATTAAATTAAAAAAGGAATTATGACATCAGCATGACATCATTGTGACATCAGCAGTCAATAGACTCGCTGACCAGATCAAACCTGAAATGTAGGTCCAGTGGGACTCACATGTCATTGAGAGTGGTTTAATTAGCTGAGTTAGTTTAATATAATTAATCTAATTAGTGGATGGGGCCTACTGGTCAGTGGCTAATTAGTGATCTAATTAAATAATTTAATTAATTAACAAATTTATATATTTATGAAAATCAATTTAACAGGCGGGACCCACATGTCATGGACAGGGGCCAGCCCAGTCATCATAGTTGACTTAGTCAATTGGTTAACAGGGGGGCACCAGGCCCACTGGTCAGTGACCCAGCGGGGTGGACCCTAGGTCAGCCACGTCGGCGGCCGGTGCCGCAACTACGCCGGCGACCGAAATCGAGCCGCAGGGGGCTCGGGGCTCGCCGGAATTCCGTTTCCCGGGTCAAAACGAGTGCCGTGAATCACGTTCGAACGGGCGTGGCCTCGCGCGTCCAATGGTGGGGCTCACATCGGCTGGGGGGCGGCAAGGTCGCCGACGGCGAGCCGGGGCGGAAGCCGTGGGCAAAGCTAGTCGGGGCATGGCTGCCATGCGCGTTGAGCGGATCGGGGAGATGCGTTCGACTAAGCGAGGCAGCGTGCATCCAACGGGGTGAGTCGCGCGAGCGAGGGTAGCCGGAGCGGGGCTCTGCAGCGACGAGCGACGGTGGCCCGAGCTCGGCCATGACGGGGAGGGGGGGCAACTAGCGCACGTGTGCAAAAAGAGAGGGGAGCGCGAGTGAATCTCACCGAGGGAGCACAAGAGGGCTCGTCGGCGACTTAGGAGCAGCAGGGGTGAGGGAGTTCCGGACTAGGGGGTGTCCGGATAGCCAAACTATCATCATCGGCCGGACTCCAAGACTATGAAGATACAAGATTGAAGACTTCGTCCCGTGTCCGGATGGGACTTTCCTTGGCGTGGAAGGCAAGCTTGGCGATACGGATATGTAGATCTCCTGCCATTGTAACCGACTCTGTGTAACCCTAACCCTATCCGATGTCTATATAAACCGGAGGGTTTTAGTCCGTAGGACGAACAACAATCAGACCATAGGCTAGCTTCTAGGGTTTAGCCTCTTTGATCTCGTGGTAGATCTACTCTTGTAACACACATTATCAATATTAATCTAGCAGGACGTAGGGTTTTACCTCCATCAAGAGGGCCCGAACCTGGGTAAAACATCGTGTCCCTTGTCTCCTGTTACCATAAGCCTAGACGCAGAGTTCGGGACCCCCTACCCGAGATCCGCCGGTTTTGACACTGATAAGGGGGGTTGGCGGAGCACCGACGACGTCGCGGTGGCCGGAGATGGGGACAAGGACGAACGGCCGCTGCATTGCTTCCCGGTTCCAGCGGAGGGCGGCAGTCAAATGTGTCGACCCCGGCGGAGCTCACCGACAGGGTCAGCGGGCGCGGGGCTGCCGGTGGCCGCGACAACGACGAAGGGCAGCGCTGATGGCGCTCGGTGGTGGACGGTGAATGAGGGCGAAGGCGAGGAGGAATCTGGTGCGGGAGAGGGAGAGGCGGAGCGGGGCAAGTGGTGAGGTGAGTGGGAGAGGCGCCCGAGGCGTCGCCCTTATCCTCTCCTGGCGAGGTCGGCGAGGTGGTGGGATGGCCTGTTGGGCTAAGCCCGGGGGGGAGACGACAGGGGAGGGGGAGGGTCCACATGGCCTGTTGGGCTTAGCCCGGGGGGTTAGGCCCGGGGGGGGGGAGTCAGGGGCCTTTTCTCTCTCTCACCTCTTCTTTTTCTTTTGAAAACTTTTCTGTTTTCATTTAACAATAGTCTTTTACATTTTATTTTGCAATAATTACATTTTGCAAAAATGTGCCACTGGTGAAAACAAATACTAGGGGAAGTGGTGCACTACCACCATAAGCTTGGGATTTATTTGAATCCATTTGGAATTTTCCTAATTGGAAAGGCATTTTGAAATGCTGATTTGCACTGTAATAGTTGCTTCTCTCCACCTTAGCATTGTGGTAAAGTTGTTTTCCCTTAGCAATAAGTTGTTTTGGAATATTTGCTAAATGATGAACATTTTTCCAGCAACTTTGTGCAACTTGGAATTTTCACTTTGAATTTGAATTGGATTCAGAGAAGGAATTTGAAATGAGATATTAATCCAATATGATTAGGCGTTGTAAATCAAGATGACTTGGCATTGATCATAAGGGATTACTGTAGTGTGATGCTGGGGACGTTACAGAGCCCTATTGCATGTGTTCTGTGTGTTCATTACAAACACTTCTGATCCCGAGCACCCCGACTGTCCGAAGGAGTTGCGCAGCATTCTGGTGGAATTTGAGGATGTGTTCGGTGAACCAACAGAGCTACCCCCAAGACGAGTTTGCGAAAATCACATCCCACCGATGCCTGGGGTGCAACTAGTCAATATTCATGCTTATTTGCCATAAAACCTGAGCATAAGACAGAGATCGAGCGGATAGTGGTTGAACTGCTAAAATCAGGGGAGATTTAGCGCAACATGGGTCAGTTTGCATCTCCAGTCATCTTGGTCAAGAAGAAGGATGGGACATGGCAGCCCTGCATCAATTACCGTCACCTAAACTCCCGGGCAGTGATCAGCAAGGTCCCCATTTCGGTTATAGAAGAGTTGCTAGATGAACTCCGTGGTGCAGTCTGGTTCTCCAAGTTGGATCTTCGAGCAAGCTACCATCAAGTCAAGATGGCCGAAGGGGAGGAGTACAATATAGCTTTCCAAACATACACAGAGGCCTCTACAAGTTCCTTGTCATGTCGTTTGGGCTTGCAGGTGCTACAGGCACATCAATGGAGCTATGACAAATACTCTATATCCTCTCATGTGCTACTGTGTGTTAAGTCTTCTTTAATGATATTGTTGTTTTCAGCAAGACATGGCAAGATCACATCCAACATCTCAGGCAAGTGTTGACGCTATTACGCCATGAAAATTGGAAAGTCAAGATGTTAAAGTGTGCCTTCGGTCAGTGGCCACAGAACCCAGCAAGGTTAGTGTAGTGGGAGAATGGCCCACGCCTACGTCGACCAAAGATGTGGCGCGTTTCCTGGGGCTTGCAAGATACTATCGGCGCTTTGTGCGTGGCTTCGGGATCGTCGCCACGCCCTTGTTCAATCTCCTGAAGAAGAATGTGCCATTTGTCTGGACGCAATACACGGATCAAGGCTTTACAACCCTAAAGCAACAACTGATTTCAGCACTGATACCTCCCAAACGTATCTACTTTTCCAAACACTTCTGATCTTGTTCTAGACTCTAATTTTCATCATTTGAATGGAACTAACCCGGATTGATGCTGTTTTCAGCAGCATTGCCATGGTGTTGTTTTTGTGTAGAAATACAAATTCTCGGATCGCGCTGAAAACTTATGAAGAATATTTTCAGAATATATAAAATATACTGGCGAAGAGAATTACCAAAGGGGCCACCCAGGCGCCACAAGCCTAGGGGCACGCCCATCCCCAGGGCGCGCCTAGCAGGCTTGTAGGCCCCTGGAGCCTCTGGCAACCCTAACTCCAACTCCATATACAACAAATCGGGGAGAAAAAATCAGAGAGAAGGAATCGTCGCATTTTACGACACGGAGCCACCACCGCCTCATGTTCTTCATCGGGAGGACATATTTGAAGTCCGTTCGGGGATCTAGAGGGTGGAATTCATTGGCGTCATCATTGTCAACCCTTCTTCATCACCATTTTCATGATGCCCACCGTCGGGAGTGAGAAATTCCTTTGTAGGCTTGCTGGACGGTGATGGAGGTGGATGATATTTTTCATGTAATCGAGTAAATTTGTCAAGGCTTGATCCCTAGTATCCATTATGTTCTGAGATTGATGTTGCTATGACTTTGCTATGCTTAATGCTTGTTAGTAGGGCCCGAGTGCCACGGTTTCAGATTTGAACCCTTTATATTTCCATGAATATATTTGAGTTCTTGATCCTATCTTGCAATTTATACGCACCTATTACGTGTTATGATCCACATACCCCAAGGTGTCAATAATTGGGATTCTTTCCGGTGATTACCATGGTGTGAGGAGTTTACGTATTCACTATGTGCTAATGCTTTGTTCCGGTTCTCTATTAAAAGGAGGCCTTAATATACCCCAGTTTCCTTATGGACCCCGCTGTCACAGGAGGGTGTTGACTCTCTCAGCCGTGTAAGGGGGAGCCCAGACGATGAGCCAGCGCAAGGGATGTCGTCACAGTAAAACCACATCGACTCCCAGCCCCTAACTGACTCGGGAAACATCATCGTCGGGAACGAGCTCCTACCACTCTTCTAGATACCCAAGCCATTGCACATCTGGATGATGTGGGTCTTCTCCCCCTCAGGGTCGGCTTTCTTCACCAACTAGGAGAGGCACATGAAAATGTGCTTGAACAGCCCCCAGTGCGGCTGGCAACTCAGGAAGTTTTTGCAAAGAGAGACAAAGGCAGCTAAACACACAACAACATTCGGAGGGAGGTAGTGGAGTTGTATGCCAAAGTAATGCAAGAAACCACAGAAGAAGGCATGGGGTGGCATGGAGAAACCTCGATCCATGTGCATGCATAGGAGCAGACACACTCCCAGCCGCGACGCCGACTCGGCTTCCCCCTCTAGCAACCGCCAGCCACTCTCCGGCAGCAGCCCGTCGGTGATGAGGGTGCCAATATCTTCCGCCATGACAGAGGACGGAAGCCACTCGCCATGGATCCACCCCAGCGGCATCGTCACCTTGGAGCTCGATGCCTTCTTCACATGCTCTAACTTGGCCATCTTGTCTTTCACCATCGCGACGAAGTGCCTCAGGGTCGGGCAAGCACGCATAGACTGGGAGGAAGGGGGGACGGGCGGATTGGGTGCATTGTATGTTTTCTCACGACATAGATCATTTATTTCACACAGCCCCAATGCAGCAGACTCACCCCCACAATTACACGAACAAATACACTGCTTGCAAAATTTTGCAACTGTGTTGCGTCTAACTAAGCACCTCCGGACAACAGTTATCACCGGCACACCCACCTACGTCGCTGCCACGCGACGCATGGAGAGCCAACAGCCGAAAGCAGCAGCATCACGACGATCGTCGAGCATCATCGCACACGAAGCACCAAGAGCCCGGCACGACTGCCAGCAGCCCTCCGCACAAGCGAGGTTCACGTACCAGTCGGCGCGCCGCCGCCATTAGCGCCTAGTCTCGAGCTCCGGCAATAGGAAATAGAGGAGAAGAAGAGAGAAGGAGGAGCGAGGCCAGGTGTGAGGAAGAAGAGGAGAACGCCGCGGTCGTTTTATAAGCTCGAGCTCGGTGTACGGTGGGCGAGGTCCACCAGCGCCGCTCGTCGCCCGACCGCCGGTGTTCGGAGGTGAATCCGCGAGCAGTGCCGACAGCGCACTGGCCCGCGAGGTGAGTGCACGCTGCACCGGAAGCTAGCGCGCCACACACTACATGATGCGGCCTTGGTACCCCACGCGCTAGGCGTCGCGCCAGGAGAAAGCGCGGGAGAAGCAGCAGGGAGAGAGGAAGAAGAAGGGGAGGAAGGAGAAGAGGCCGACCGTGGGCCCGGGTCCACCGGTCAGCAGAGAGAAACCTTGTGCTCTCAGGTGCGACCAGCGATACGAGACTTAGATTTTATTCTAAATTTTGTCCGGTGTAGAAATCGCTAGTTTTCCCCAAGACCGTGGATTTTCCCCACACCGCGCCAAGCATTACCCACTTTTTTTTTTGCATCACTTATTGCTCTCTTTGTGGCGCTTCGTTTTAATTCTTTTTCATTTAATTTTTACTCCTTGCAAATCTCGAGGACGAGATTTTTCCTAAGGGGGATAGTAGTTGTAACACCCCAAATTTTCTGGCCAAGTTTTTGATATTAAAATTTTTGCCAGGAGTTTTAAATTTTTATTTCTGTGGATTTTCAGAACTCTTCTTTTATTGTTAAGGAGTTTTTTATCTTTTCCCAAGTGGAGCTTTCCAAAATGTATTGGACTTTTATGCCAGCTCATTACAACATTTTCTTAATCAGTGGATTTATTTATTAGATCCTTTAATCCTGAGCTTTATTCATTAAAATGGATTGTTTTAAATTTTTGGAGCTCTGTTTGTACTACAACCATTTGATAGAATCACTTAAAATTTCAACCAAAATTTGGAGATGTCATGAGATGTCTAAAATTCACTTGTGTGCATTAATATAAGTATTTCATTGCATATTTTGAGTTTTACACCTGTTTTGCTTCTCTGGTCCAGTGGGCATTTTTGCACTACAACCCATTTAAATATTTCCCTGGAGCCTCCACCAAAATTATGGGATGTCAGTAGTAGCATGCCATCCAACTTTATGCAAAAACATAGTGATGTTCTTTGGGAAATTTGAGTGCAACAGCCTCTTTTTCATTCTGAACCAGACTTGTGTTTTCTACTACAACTCTATTATTTCTTGCTCTAATGACCTTGTGTTTTCTCATGCTTGTAGTCAACCTTGCAAAACCCCTAAGTCCAGGAGCATGCCCTATTTGGAACAATTTTGGTCCATGTAATGATGCCACTCACTCCCTGTCCAGAAGTGTAGTTTTGCAAAACTTGCACTAGCAAGTTTCTTCTTTTTGCAAACTGACTTCACCACCCTCTTGTGCATCCAAGGAGACACTGATCTGGAAGATTTGGCCCCTCCGAGAATA
This sequence comes from Aegilops longissima, assembly GCA_021605205.1. Taxonomy (NCBI): domain Eukaryota; kingdom Viridiplantae; phylum Streptophyta; class Magnoliopsida; order Poales; family Poaceae; genus Aegilops; species Aegilops longissima. Next base: position 491,830,097 of record CM038680.1, read on the forward strand.
GCCTAGTGCCTGTGGCATTTTGTCAAACACCTGGAGTACATGATCAGATTTGACATGAGTTGTTGTTGGCATTGTGAACTTGGTCTCCTGACCAAACCACCTTGTCCCCTGAGCTTCACTCTATCAACAACCTAGCTCTGTTGCCTGCCAACCTCACTTGTGACCTGTAGCATGCCACGGCATTTTATCGAACACCTTCCGTGCGTGCCTTTGGGACGCGCGCCAGCGCGTCTTTGCCTGAACCGCGCCCGAGCCGACACGCTGGCCCCCCTGGTTTTGGCCCGCTCTGCAGCACCACGCCACACACTAACCTAGTCTCACCATCGCGCCAAGCCACACTGGCAGCCAACAGCGCCGCCGACAGAGCTTTTGGCGGCACGCCGGCGTCCGCAGCGCGCCTCTGCCACGGTCGGCGCCGCCAAAGCCACCCCAGCTTGCCACCTGCCCCCTGGAACAGTGCGACCTCATCCGCAGCCTCGTCCGCTAGCGCTCGTCGCCGCCACGTCGCCCAAGCTACAGGGAGGCGGTTCGCCGTCGTCCTTATCGCCGGCCGCCCCAGAACGGACCTCCACCGCGTATATATAAGGGCCCTGGAGCTCAACCGAGTCCTCGAGCAACCTCCCATGATCCTCCTAGTGTTGCCTTGGCCAGCAGTCGAGCAAGGGAAGGCCTTCTTCCCCGAGTCCGCCGGTTGGTCGCCACCAAGCCCTGGCGATTCCGCCGCCACCAGTGCCTCTCCCTCTCCACTCTCTCCACCAAGAACTCTCCCTTCCTCTCGCGAGCACAACCCCTCGCTCAATTTTGGCCGGAGACCACCGCAGCCCCAAACTCACTATCCACCCGAATGCCCCCTCCGCCGCGGAGCTCGCCGCCGGTGACTCCCTCCACCCCCGGCTACCCTACGACCACCGGAAGGACCGCCTAGGAGTGGTGGATCCATCCCTGCACTCGGATGCCCTCGAGGAGCCACCTAACGCCGGCAAAGATCGCCGGAGTCCCCGCCTCCGTTCGGCCAGAGGAAGGAGAGGGAAGGAGACTGGTCAAACCCCCCTTGACCCACTGGCAGTGACTCAGGCGCAGTCCACGCTGGATAAGTGGAAGCGCATTCTCAAAATGCGCCTTCGACGTGTACGTATATTTTGAAACGTTTTCTTTCTGTTTTTATTTTAAATATCAGATTTTGACCAAACTTTGACCGGCTGTATCTTTTTGAAAACAACTCCAAATGAATTGATTCTTTTTGCTACCTCTCTCAAATATGGTCTAGTTTATTTTAAGATATTTAAAAAAATCAAAACAACTTTCTGTGCTGTTTTTATTTTGTGTGTTAATTCAAATATATTATTTTAAATAGGGTTTTTGAAGATTACATGATGATTTGGATGCACCCTTCCTTCCCATGACCTGAAGGCAAGCATTCGAACCACGGTGAATTTTGTGTGTGTTGCATAGCACGGTGGCAACACCACCCCGACACATACATGCGTCATTTTATGTGAGGATGAGATCCTATTCATGGGTGCATATTAATGAGTTTATGCTAATGAAGTTGACATGATTTGTGATGGAAATCACCGTCATCGTCTTCCATGTATACGGAAGGAAAGACGGAAGGCCTCTGTCTTGGGTAGACACGGGCTTGCCCTAGTCCCCGTCGAGGCAGTCGTGTCGGTATGACATAAGGGGATGTCGCGTGATGTTTCCATCTGTTGTTTGAGATATATGCATTATTATGCTAATCATGCAGGAAATATTACAACCTCTGAGTCGATAGTAGATCGAGTCTTGTGCCGATAACCCCCATACTTGCTTCCGTACTACCACTCGTCCCTACACCAAGTAGGGTGCGGCTCGATAAGTTGTCAACCCTTTCCTAGCACACACCGTGTGAGAGGCCGTGGTGGAAGATCTTTGGAGGCATCCGGTAGTCATACCACCGGCTCCGGGAGCATGGGTGTTTCAGTTGTAGCCGAAAGGGGGTAGCTCCCCAGTTTGCGCGCGGTATAAATTTTGTGATCCCATGTTACGTCGAGGTTGTGGCCTCCCCACTTAGAGTTTTGCTTAAAAGGTGTCGTGGGTGATTCCATACAAATGTGAGTTAAGCTGGTGTTTGCAAGTTAGATGTGTTTTCAACAAAAAGACCGTAGACGGAATTAGTCCCGATGGACTAAAGAAATCCGTTACTCGTGGGTAAAGAGTACACCCTCTACAGAGATTAAACCTATTCGAATAGCCGTGTCCATGGTTAAGAATTACAATTTGGGATAGGTCAAGTGTCGTTCTTAGTGTCGGTCTTCGGAGGTGAAACTGTTAAACCTGGAAACACGATTGTGACTTGTGAAAATTTATGATTTCTATTTTTGGATGTGAACTAACCCGTGATATTTTTCTGGTATTATCGAATATCCCTGGGATGGTTCTACCTCCTGGATATTCATTGTGGCATTTCTTTTAAAGCCCTTTATGCGTTGTCGCTCAGACGCCCGACTGTGGCATTTCTTTTAAAGCCCTTTATGCGGTGTCGCTCAGACGCCCGATTGTGGCATTTCTTTTAAAGCCATTTATGCGGTGTCGCTTAGACGCCCGACTGTGGCATTTCTTTTAAAGCCCTTTATCCGGAGTCGCTCAGACGCCCGACTGTGGCATTTCTTTTAAAGCCCTTTATGTGGTGTCGCTCAGACGCCCGACTGTGGCATTTCTTTTAAAGCCCTTTAGGCGGTGTCGCTCAGACTCCCGATTGTGGCATTTCTTTTAAAGCCCTTTATGCGGTGTCGCTCAGACACCCGACTGCGGCATTGTTCTTGTTTATTTATAGGCCCTCTATGCGGTGTCGCTCAGACGCCCGATTGTGGCATTTCTTTTGTGTTATTTACTTCATGATTTTTATACTACCATGTTATTGCATATCCATAAATAACATGCTTGCACGCAGCAGAGTTTTACTTATCTCATGTGACTAACGTCTTGAGCATAATATATTTTCAGCGCGTCTTTATTAAATCATGCCTGTGTTCCTTATGTTAGCGAGTACATTCAAAGTACTCACTGGCTTGTCCCTGGCTATTGTCTTGGCCAGATCTCCTTGCTTGGAGATGGAGCGTTGCGATGATAGTCCCAGAACCTAAGCAACGATGATAACAGCCACGCGAAGATAGGAGTTAACCTGGTCAGCTGTTCCTGTGGGAAATGGAGTCCCATAGGCGAGGATATTTCATAACCCGCTTCCGCCATCAACCTTTAGAAAAAAACCTTATGTTGTACTCACAGGCCAGAATGGTCTTGTACCACATATATTGTATTTTGCTTGGATTTTCTGTATCAAGTTAGTTCCTTATCAGCTAACAGTTATCCTGGGGTTGATAAGCACAAGGACCATTTTTCCTGGGCTTAGCACCCGGAGAATTCGGTCGCCACAGACTTGGTATCAGAGCCAGGCTGACCATTGGCTAATCCTATCTTAGCCAGGTCAATAGAGTTAGGCTAATAACCCACCGAGCCATAACCAAGGCCTCAGCCGAGCTTCTCGCACAAGATAGCCACACAGTGACCCGACGCTTTCTGCAGTCGGTGCCCAACCTATCAACTAACCCGTCTATCACCCACCAGTGACCAGCACCAAAGGCGTCTCATTCGCAAGCGTGCGAAGGAAGACTTCGTCCCCTTTTTCTATAAAAAGGTACGCGCTCGCCTCAACCCAGCCCAGCACAGCCGCTACCCCAAAACCAAGCCACAATGCCTGGTCCCGTAGTACACCATGAGACTACAGCAACCAACCTTGGAGGTTTTGTGACCATACTCGCAAACCTTACCCGCCGTGCCTATGCGTTAGGAGAGCCACCCAATATGTTGTGTACCAAGGACCCATTAGTGGCGAGAGCCGTCAATTACAGGGCCATCAGACATATCTACGGTAGGGGTCTCATCACCGAGCGCCCTACAGGTTCACCGGAAGAACTACTTCCTTTGAGCCGCAAGCCATCCAACTAGCTGCTCGAGAGGCTATAGTTCATCTCGGCACTGTCGCCCAAAGTTAAGCGTAAGCTCGTTCCACTACTACCCCAGGCGTGAAGGGTATGGTAGACCACCCCAAGTTGCCAATGGTGACCACGAGACAGACCTGCAGACATCGCATCTAGTGCGCTATGTAAGTGCTTTGGAGAACCTATTCGATCAGATCACTATTGATCTGGTCGCAGCTCGTGGAGAGCTGGTTCGTCGAGCCCCAGCGAGGGAGGAGATCGAGCCCAACGCCGACAACCCCGTCGTGCTGTTTGGACAACCGATCGAGACCCTGAGGCCAGCCCCAGCCGTTAGCCAAGGTGCTTTGATGACCCCAGAAGTGCTTCGTCGCCTCCTGGGAGCACACTCCAACGGGGTTGTGGTCAACAATCCCCGTGACGGTCATCATTACTACCCCGAGCCTGCAACCCCTCAGCCCTCTCCAGCAAATTCCGACGGTGAGAACCATGGGGAATCCTCAACGTCCACGAGGGACGCCCGCTTGGATGTAAACGAAGTAGACTGAGACACTCGAGTAGTGCCGAGTCCCAGTGTATCCTCTCTTTGTAATCCTGTGATCCCTTAAATTAACGCAGCCTGGCATCGTGCGTCTGTTTTATATAGTAGCCTTGCATGGATGTATTAGCATGCAATGTGATTTCTCTATCCTTGGCGCAACCACCAAAAACCGCCCCGACAACATCCACAGTGATACGTCACTTTAGTAAGATGTGTGTACCTGTGTTTGACCCCGAGCTGAGCTGGCCGATTCTTTACCTTTTACCACGGTAAATGACCCAGCCCCGGTGCTATAAAAGGTCCACCGAGTGACCTTGCCAAGCACCTTCACCTTGTGCACCATACCCACAACCATTTCTTGCCATGCCGAGCCCTAGTATTTATCTGAGGACTCCAGATGCTACCCTAGGTAGTTTTGTCAAGATATTGTGGGATTTTACCCGCTGTACCATGGGCGCAACCCAGCCACCCCAGTACGAGCTGTTCAAATCGAGGATCACCCCTTCCACCTCGAGATATTGGGCAGCCGTGCACATCCCGCCTGTAAACCCAAATCAAGACCCCACAGAAGTCTCCTTCGTGGGGAAATCTATGCCAACCCCGCACATGGCCCTAGAAGCTGCTGCGTATGAAGCGCTTGCTCGCCTTCGATTCGCGGTACCCTACGCCAGCGAACGAGGGTATTATTATTTTCCGAGCCGTGCAGCACCCGGAGGAGTAACATCCTTTCCAGGTGGACGTATTGAGAGAGACCCAGTCTTGGCCAACCTCGTCCAATACGTCATTGCGCAAGAACATTTGACCCAACATGTGATGGGTTATCTGCAGAGCCTCGCGGATTTAAATCCTTAGATCGCCATCGGCAGATCACTGAGGCCCGACCAGGAGAGACGCATTCATCGACTGGTCAATCGATTCCCTCCGATAGAAGAAGAGTGTATCCTAGTACCGGAAACGTTTTCTCAAGACCCTGTCCAATTACCGTTTTCAATTTAGATGCACCGCTGTGTTTATCGTCGCATTTTTATTTATGTGTTGTAACTTATGCTTAGTACCCCAAGTTTCGCAGCGAGTGAATCATTAATATAAGCAGCTTTGTCGCTTTTGGACTTTAATGTATTACTGTTTTCCCTCGCGAGAAATCCTGGAGCGTGATTTCTTTTTCCTGAGTTGCCGCATCGTATGTTTTCTCACGACATAGATCATTTATTTCACACAGCCCCAAGGCAGCAGACTCACCCCCACAATTACACGAACACATACACTGCTTGCAAAATTTTGCAACTGTGTTGCGTCTAACTAAGCACCTCCGGACAACAGTTATCACCCGGCACACCCCACCTACTCGTCGTGGCCACCGCCACCGCGGAGAGCCAGCAACCGAGCAGCGGCATCACGATGATCGTCGAGGATCATCGCACACAGAAGCACCGAGAGCCCCAGCACCACTGCCAGCCCTCTGCACAGCAGGATCACGTACCAGTCCGGTGCCGCCTCCGCCATTAGCGCCTCGTCTCGAGCTCCGGCAATCGGAAACAGAGGAGAAGAAGAGAGAAGGAGGAGCGAGGCCAGGTGTGAGGAAGAAGAGGAGAACGCCGCGGTCGTTTTATAAGCTCGAGCTCGGTGTACGGTGGGTGTGGTCCACCAGCGCCGCTCGTTGCCCAACCGCCGGTGTTCGGAGGCAAATCCGCGAGCAGTGCCGACAGCGCACTGGCCCGCGAGGTGAGTGCACGCTGCACTGGCAGGTAGCGCGCCACACACTACAGCGGTACAACCTTGGTACCCTATGTGCTAGGCGTCGCCGGTGGAGAAAGCGCGGGAGAACGCGCGGGAGAGAGGAAGAAGAAGGAGTCGGAGGAAGGTGAAGAGGCTGACCGTGGGCCCGGGTCCATCAGTCAGCCAGAGAGAGAACTGTGCTCTCGGGTGCGACCAGCGTATTCTGAGACTTAAATTTTATTCTAAATTTTTTCCAGTGTAGAAATCGCTAGTTTTTCCCCAAGACCGTGGATTTCCCGCACACCGCGCCAGTACCCCACACTGTTTTTTTTTTGCATCACTTATTGCTCTCACTGTTGCTGCTTTCGTTTTAATTCTTTTCATTTAATTTTTACTCCTTGCAAATCTCGAGGACGAGATTTATCCTAAGGGGGATAGTAGTTGTAACACCCCAAATTTTCTGGCCAAGTTTTTGATATTAAATTTTTTGCCAGGAGTTTTAAATTTTTATTTCTGTGGATTTTCAGAACTCTTCTTTTATTGTTAAGGAGTTTTTTATCTTTTCCCAAGTGGAGCTTTCCAAAATGTATTGGACTTTTATGCCAGATCATTATAACATTTTCTTAATCAGTGGATTTATTTATTAGATCATTTCATCCTGAGCTTTATTCATTAAAATGGATTGTTTTAAATTTTTGGAGCTCTGTTTGTACTACAACCATTTGATAGAATCACTTAAAATTTCAACCAAAATTTGGAGATGTCATGAGATGTCTAAAAATCACTTGTGTGCATTAATATAAGTATTTCATTGCATATTTTGAGTTTTACACCTGTTTTGCTTCTCTGGTCCAGTGGGAATTTTTGCACTACAACCCATTTAAATATTTCCCTGGAGCCTCCACCAAAATTATGGGATGTCAGTAGTAGCATGCCATCCAACTTTATGCAAAAACATAGTGATGTTCTTTGGGAAATTTGAGTGCAACAGCCTCTTTTTCATTCTGAACCAGACTTGTGTTTTCTACTACAACTCTATTATTTCTTGCTCTAATGACCTTGTGTTTTCTCATGCTTGTAGTCAACCTTGCAAAACCCCTAAGTCCAGGAGCATGCTCTATTTGGAACAATTTTGGTCCATGTAATGATGCCACTCACTCCCTGTCCAGAAGTGTAGTTTTGCAAAACTTGCACTAGCAAGTTTCTTCTTTTTGCAAACTGACTTCACCACCCTCTTGTGCATCCAAGGAGACACTGATCTGGAAGATTTGGCCCCTCCGAGAATAGCCTAGTGCCTGTGGCATTTTGTCAAACACCTGGAGTACATGATCAGATTTGACATGAGTTGTTGTTGGCATTGTGAACTTGGTCTCCTGACCAAACCACCTTGTCCCCTGAGCTTCACTCTATCAACAACCTAGCTCTGTTGCCTGCCAACCTCACCTGTGACCTGTAGCATGCCACGACATTTTATCGAACACCTTCGGTGCGTGCACTGGACGCGCCCAGAGCGCGCGTATTGCACGAACCGCGCCCGAGCCGACACGCTAGCCCCCCTGGTTTTGGCCCGCTCTGCAGCACCACGCCACGCACTAACCTCGTCTCAGCATCGCGCCAAGCCACACTGGCAGCCAACAGCGCCGCCGACAGAGCTTTTGGCGGCACGCCGGCGTCCGCAGTGCGCCTCTGCCACGGTCGGCGCCCGCCAAAGCCACCCCAGCTTGCCACCTGCCCCCTGGAACAGTGCGAGCTCATCCGCAGCCTCGTCCGCTAGCGCTCGTCGCCGCCACGTCGCCCAAGCTACAGGGAGGCGGTTCACCGTCGTCCTTATCGCCGGCCGCCCCAGAACCAACCTCCACCGCGTATATAAGGGCCCCGGAGCTCAACCGAGTCCTCGAGCAACCTCCCATGATCCTCCTAGTGTTGCCTTGGCCAGCAGTCGAGCAAGGGAATGCCTTCTTCCCCGAGTCCGGCCGGTTCGGTCGCCACCAAGCCCTGGCCGATTCCATCGCCACCAGTGCCTCTCCCTCTCCACTCTCTCCACCAAGAAATCTCCCTTCCTCTTGCAAGCACAACCCCTCGCTCAATTTTGGCCGGAGACCACCGCAGCCCCAAACTCACTATCCACCCGAATGCCCCCTCCGCCAGGGAGCTCGCCGCTGGCGACTCCCTCCGCCCCCGGCTACCATACGACCACCGGAAGGACCGCCTAGGAGTGGCGGATCCATCCCTGCACTCGGATGCCCTCGAGGAGCCACCTAACACCGGCAAAGATCGCCGGAGTCCCCGCCTCCGTTCGGCCAGAGGAAGGAGAGGGAAGGAGACTGGTCAAACCTGACCAGTGGGCCCCCCCCTTGACCCACCGGGCAAAGTGACTCAAAGCGCAGTCCAAGCTGGATAAGTGGAAGCGCATTCTCAAAATCGCCTTCGACGTAATGATATTTCTAAACATTTTCTTTCTGTTTTTATTTTAAATATCAGATTTTGACCAAACTTTGACCGGCTGTATCTTTTTGAAAACAACTCCAAATGAATTGATTCTTTTTGCTACCTCTCTCAAATATGGTCTAGTTTATTTTAAGATATTTAAAAAAATCAAAACAACTTTCTGTGCTGTTTTTATTTTGTGTGTTAATTCAAATATATTATTTTAAATAGGGTTTTTGAAGATTACATGATGATTTGGATGCACCCTTCCTTCCCATGACCTGAAGGCAAGCATTCTGAACCCTGGTGAATTTTGTGTGTGTTGCATAGCACGGTGGCAACACCACCCCGACACATACATGCGTCATTTTATGTGAGGATGAGATCCTATTCATGGGTGCATATTAATGAGTTTATGCTAATGAAGTTGACATGATTTGTGATGGAAATCACCGTCATACGTCTTCCATGTATACCGGAAGGAAAGACGGGAAGGCCTCTGTCTTGGGTAGACACGGGCTTGCCCCTAGTCCTCCGTCGAGACGGTCGTGTCGGTATGACATGAGGGATGTCGCGTGATGTTTCCATCTGTTGTTTGAGATATATGCATTGTTATGCTAATCATGCAGGAAATATTACAACCTCTGAGTCGACCGAGATCGAGTCTTGTGCCAGTAACCCCCATACTTGCTTCATACTACCACACGTCCCTACACCAAGTAGGGTACAACTCAGTAAGTTGTCAACCCTTTCCTAGCACACACCGTACAGAGAGGCCGTGGTGGAAGATACTGGAGGCATCCGGTAGTCATCTGACCGGGTCCGGAGCATGGGTGTTTCGGTTGTAGCCGAAAGGGGTAGTTCCCGTTCTTGTGCTGTATAAATTTTGTGATCCCATGTTACGTCGAGGTTGTGGCCTCCCACTTAGAGTTTTGCTTAACAGGTGTAGTGGGTGATTCCGGACACATGTGAGTTAAGCTGGTGTGTGCAAGTTAGGTGTGTTTTCAACAAAAGACCGTGAGCGGAATTAGTCCCGATGGACTAAAGAAATCCGTTACTCGTGGGTAAAGAGTACACCCTCTGCAGAGATTAAACCTATTGAATAGCCGTGTCCATGGTTAAGGATTACAGTTTGGGGTAGGTCAAGTGTCGTTCTTAGTGTCGGTCTTGGAGGTGAAAGCTGTTAAACACGAAGCACGATTGTGACTTGTGAAAATTTATGATTTCTATTTTGGATGTGAACTAACCCGTGATATTTTTCTGGTATTATCGAATATCCCTGGGATGGTTCTACCTCCTGGATATTCATTGTGGCATTTCTTTTAAAGCCCTTTATGCAGTTTCGCTCGGGCCTTGATCGTGGCATTTCTTTTAAAGCCCTTTATGCGGTGTCGCTCGGGCCTTTGATTGTGGCATTTCTTTTAAAGCCCTTTATGCGGTGTCGCAGACGCCTCGACCGTGGCATTTCTTTTAAAGCCCTTTATGCGGTGTCGCTCGGGCGCCCGACTGTGGCATTTCTTTTAAAGCCCTTTATGTGGTGTCGCTCAGACGCCCGACTGTGGCATTTCTTTTAAAGCCCTTCAGGCAGTGTCGCTCAGACGCCCGATTGTGGCATTTCTTTTAAAGCCCTTTATGCGGTGTCGCTCAGACGACCGACTGCGGCATTGTTCTTGTTTATTTATAGGCCCTCTATGCGGTGTCGCTCAGACGCCCGATTGTGGAATTTCTTTTGTGTTATTTACTTCATGATTTTTATACTACCATGTTATTGCATATCCATAAATAACATGCTTGCACGCAGCAGAGTTTTACTTATCTCATGTGACTAACGTCTTGAGCATAATATATTTTCAGCGCGTCTTTATTAAATCATGCCTGTGTTCCTTATGTTAGCGAGTACATTCAAAGTACTCACTGGCTTGTCCCTGGCTATTGTCTTGGCCAGATCTCCTTGCTTGGAGATGGAGCGTTGCGATGATAGTCCCAGAACCTAAGCAACGATGATAACAGCCACGCGAAGATAGGAGTTAACCTGGTCAGCTGTTCCTGTGGGAAATGGAGTCCCATAGGCGAGGATATTTCATAACCCGCTTCCGCCATCAACCTTTAGAAAAAAACCTTATGTTGTACTCACATGCCAAAATGGTCTTGTACCACATATATTGTATTTTGCTTGGATTTTCTGTATGAAGTTAGTGCCTTATCAGCTAACAGTTATCCTGGGGTTTGTCGGTGTACTAAAGTAGGGGTACCTTAGTACCCCGAGCTCGTGCACGGGCAGTCGCAGCGTCCCCGTGGCAAGCCTTGCCGGGCGTCCGCCAAAGCCCTCAGCGGCTCCTTCGGAGCCATTCAAGAACAAAGTAGTCAAGACCCCGGCAAGAGGAGCTTGCCGGGAAGGCCACTCAGGGCACGAAGGAAACAAGGCCCCGACAAGAGGAGCTTGCCGGGGAGGCTTGGTGGGCATCGAGCCCCCAGACGCGACAAGGTTCCCGCCGCGGCAAGGCGCTTGCCGGGGTGGGCGACCTCTCTTCATCTCCGCTCCAGCTCACCCGCCAACGTGTCACCACGGGCTCTCCCAAAGCAGCGTGTCGGACGAGCTGTGCCGCCGGCGGGAACAGCGACAAGCGGCGCCGACAAGCCACCATCGTGGCAAGCGGAGGTGCACTTGACGGTCCCTGTTTAATCGTTCAGGCAAGCTGCGACGGGCATTGATGACTCTTGTCCCTTGCCATCGAGTTAGGTATAGATTCTTGTACCCGCATAAAGCGGTGTACCTACCTTTGTTTTTACTATCTTACCCTTATCTACTTGCCATATGTGGTAACCCCTTGTGCCTATAAAAGGAGGCCCGAGGGCAACGTAGAAAGGGTTCGGCTCAGCTCCAGCTTAGTTCATCCTACTCATGCGAAACCACACCCAGGCTAGGTCTGGTAGCTTCCATTGCTCCCTAGCAAGAGCACAAGATAATCTACTAAAGCAGCAGTAGGAGTATTATCTCTCCGGAGAGCTCCGAAGATGGGTAAGCCCGCTCGTGTGCATCGCCTCGATCCGCTCTTTGTGCAACCTCCGCCCCCCTCCGAACCACAAGGGGCCCAGGTCCCGTAGGTGTTCGAGGGACACGATCAACCTTTCCCCCGACATCTTTGGCGCGCCAGGAGGACGGCACTGGTGGTACCTTCACCATCAGTGCCACGCTTGATCCTAAATAGGAAGGCGAGCTCGTTGCTTTCCTGCGGGCGAATGTCGATGTGTTTGGATGGCAACCAACTGACATCCCCGGTGTTCCCAGGAAAGTAATTGAGCACCACCTAGCTGTCTGTCCTCACGCGCGGCCCGTCAAGCAAAAAGTTAGGAAGCAGGCAGTGGAGCGCCAAGATTTCATAGCAGAAGAAGCAGCAGGGCTTATCAGAGGATTTCTCCATCCCACGTGGTTGGCCAATCCGGTAGGGGTACGCAAGGCTAATGGGAAATGGAGACTGTGTATTGACTTCACTGATGTTAATAAACCTTGTCCCAAAGACCGATTTCCCTTGCCGCGTATTGACCAGATTGTTGACTCCACGGCTGGATGTGATCTGCTTTCGTTTCTTGATGCATATTCAGGATATCATCAGATCTTCATGGCAGAAGAGGATGAAGAGAAAACCGCGTTCATTACACCATGTGGCACGTACTGCTTTATACGGATGCCTTTTGGTTTGAAGAATGCTGGTTCAACCTTTGCAAGGGTAGTCCATGATGCCTTTGAACCACAGATACACAGAAATGTAGAAGCATACATGGATGACATAGTGGTCAAGAGCAAGGACAAAGTGACTCTGGTTCAAGATTTGGATGAAACATTTGCAAATCTGCGCAAGATCAACCTCAAGCTCAACCCGAGAAGTGCGTGTTTGGAGTCCCTTCCGGCAAGCTTCTCGGGTTCTTTGTGTCTCAGCGGGGAATTGAAGCCAATCCCGACAAGATCAAGGCCATTGAGCAGATCGAAGCACCAAAGCGCGTCAAGGATGTCAGAAGGCTTGCCGGTTGCGTGGCTGCTCTTAGCAGGTTTATCTCTAAGTCTGCTGAGCGCGCCCTGCCATTTTTCAAAATTTTGAAAAAGGCAGGTCCAATGAAATGGACTCCCGAAGCGGAGGCTGCGCTGCGGGACTTGAAGAGATACCTGTCCTCCGCTCCAATACTTGTCGCACCTAGGCCACAAGAGAAGTTGCTGCTGTATATAGCAGCGACCAATCAAGTGGTTAGTGCTGCGTTAGTAGCGGAGAGGGAGGCGGATGATGAGCCGACAACCGAGGCAGGCGCATCCAGCGACAAGCAAGGGGCTTCGCCGTCAAGCTCTGGTCCCGACAAGGACGGATCAGCGCAGGGTTGCGACAAGATACAGAAGAAGATGGTGCAGCGCCCAGTCTACTTTGTCAGTTCCCTTTTGCAGGGGGCTAGATCAAGGTACTCTGGTGTGCAAAAGCTGCTTTTCGGCCTCCTCATGGCCTCGAGAAAGCTGCGCCACTACTTCCAAGCACACGAGATAACAGTTGTCACTCGCTTTCTGCTGAAGAGGATATTACAAAATCCGAAGCAACAGGCAGAATCGTCGAGTGGGCACTGGAACTGTCAAGCTTTGGTCTCAAATTTGAAAGCACTTCAACTATCCAGAGCAGAGCATTGGCGGAATTCATAGCTGAGTGGATGCCAACGCAAGATGAAGAAATCCCGGAGACGAGCATCCCCATCAAGGAGGCAAATAAAGAGTGGCTGATGTACTTTGACGGTGCCTTCTCGCTGCAAGGCGCCGGTGCCGGCGTGCTGCTTATCACACCCACCGGAGAGCACCTCAAGTACATAGTCCGGATGCATTTTCCCAAGGAACAAGCAACGAATAATACTGCAGAGTATGAAGGTTTGCTTGCCGGCCTCAGGATTGCGGTGGACCTTGGGATCAAGAAGCTCATTGTCAGGGGGGACTCGCAACTTGTCGTCCGCCAATCAGAGTCCGCTGATGGAAGCCTACATCGACGAAGTGAGGAAGCTGGAAGAGCACTTTGAAGGCCTGCAAATGGAACACGTTCCAAGAGCTCAGAATGATATAGCTGATGGCCTCTCCAAATGTGCCGCACTGAAGTTACCTGTGGAACCAGGGATTTTTGTGCTCAAGCTAACTCAGCCAACCGTAACACCTTCAACAGGACAGAGCAGGAAGAGAAAATTGGTTTCTGGCGACTACCTTCCGGCAGAGCTCCCTGAAGCCGCCGCCAAGAAGGTCCCTAAAACCAGCGCAAGTATCACTGAGGAGCAGTATGCTCCGGCAAACCATGCGGTTTGTATCGTTGAAGCAAACGCTCCCAACAAGCTTCGCTCCGGCAAGCTTGCCGGAGATCATCAAGCTCCGGCAGACCCACAGGTTCTTGCCGCAGAAGCTGATGTTCCCGCAGTGATAGAAGAGCCTTTAGTCCTTGTTGTCGAGCCACAAGCTCCAGCATGGGCACAGCAAATCGTCCATTTCCTTCAGACAGGAGAACTTCCCGAAGAGAAAGAAGAAGCGGAAAAAGTAGCCCGGCGGTCAAGTATGTACCAGTTTGTTGACAACATTCTGTACAGAAGAAGGCTCAACGGTGTGAAATTGAAGTGTATTTGCCGGGAAGATGGACAGAAGCTGTTGGCAGAGATACATGGAGGCATATGTGGTCACCACATTGGCGCAAGAGCGCTTGCCGGCAAAGCTTTCCGGCAAGGTTTCTTCTGGCCAGAAGCCCTCCAGGATGCAACTGCACAAGTAACTAAGTGTGAAGCGTGCCAGTTCCATTCCAAACAGATACACCAGCCAGCTCAAGCTCTCCAGGCGATCCCTTTATCCCGGCCCTTCTCGGTCTGGGGGCTCGACATCTTCGGCACTTTCCCTCGTGTTGTCGGAGGCTGTGAGTACTGGTGCATAGCGATGACTCAGTTTCGCCTTGCCGGAAGCGAACGACAGACAAGCTAAGTTGCCAAAGTTTGAGCATTCGATTTTCTTTAAAGTTATTTTCCTTGAACGACCGCGCTTTGTATGGAAAACCTGTGCGCAAAGGAACCAAATCGTGACTGGTCGCGCCCTTACTTTGTTTCGAGTCCGCTCAACAACTTAAGTGAGCTGCGGCTAGTCCGCGACAAGGTTGCTTGTCGGTAGCGACCCGCCAAAGAAGCTGCTGAAGTTCCGCACTCGGCGCTCGCGGCAAGGGTGCCTGCACCGGCAAGTTTTCCTGAAAGGCGTAAGGGCAGTAACATACAAAGCCAAGATTCGAGTAAAGGAAATCACATAGCAGATATTGCCCACAATAAAGTTATATTACAAAAATAACTTATTGCGGCACTGGCTAAATCGTTCTCGGAACTGGAATAGCAGCGAAGAGAAGAAGGGCGCGCCGGCACTCGAGCTTCGGCAAGCCAGGGTTGGGGGGGCTGCGGCAAGCCGAGTTGCCGGGGCTGCGTATCGATAAGCCTTCGTCCCTCTTCAAACATCCCTTTTTCATTGAAAACATTCTTCTCGGATACAGTCCGTGGAGAATGAAAAACATGAAAAAGAGGATTACAAGTTTTAAATGCAGATAAGGCCCAAAGGCTTACAAATTAAAAAGATAAGATGCCCGTAATCCTTTTCCTGTCCCTATCTTCAGGAGGTAGGTCAAAGAGGTGGGAAGGGCAAACGGAGCGCCTAGGCGAGCTACAGGTGCCAGAAGGCACCAAGAGAACATCCAGGGGGCCCTCGAGGGCTTGACGGAGGCAGCGGCGTCGGGCGCGGGTTCAAGGCGGGCGGCAGGGCGTCGGCCGCTTGTCGAGGGCACTCGCCCTCGTACTCCGACTTGACGGCCTTGTCGCCATCCCTCTTCCCCTTCCGCAGCCTCCCTACGCCAGCCGCCCAAGGAGACGACCCCGGGGAGTTCAAGGAGCCGGCGACGCGGATGATGGGGTTGCCGGTGACGCACGGAGCGGCGCCCGACAACTAGTTGGGCCCGCTACCCTCGTCGTCGCTGTCGCTCCCCTCCTAGTCACTCTCGCTCGAGGAGGAATCTTCGCTGTCGGAGGAGCTATCCACACAACACCTCGCCCGAGTGCCGAGATCCCCTAAGACCTTGACGGAGAGGAGATCACCCTCCATTAACTTAAAATGAAGGGTGAACCCCGCCAGCAGGTTGTGGATGCGGGCGAACGTCTTCCACCCACGATCAAGATACATCACATTAGGGGCTGGGAATACAACACGGACTCGCGTGCCGCTGATTCCGCAGCCCCTCATGTGCAATCTCAGCGTCTCGGGCGGGTCCGACTCCATCGCGCTCGCAAACGGAGCCGGAAGCCGGAGGCAACGACGAGGCGCCCGGCGCAGCCTGATGAAGAACTCGCAAGGATCGTCCCCTGTGTGGACCGCCGCGGGGAGGAGAACCGCCGGCGGAGGCGGAGACGATGCGCCGCCCCGCCCGCCTCTTCCCCGAGCGCCTCGACCTCGTCCACGACCTCGCCCCCGGAGGGGAACCGCCAGCGGAGGCGGAGACGACTCGCCGCCCCGTCCGCCTCTTCCCCGAGCACCTCGACCTCGACCACGACCTCGCCCCGTCCCTCTTCCCCTTGTGGCTGGCTCTGCCACCCCGGGCGTGGGGTTGGGAGGGGTGCGCTGTCTAGCGGTGACCCTCGCCGCCACCGATGAAGAACCAAGGTTCCCTCTCTCCATGACGAGTGAGAGAAAGGAGAGCAGAAGCCGAAGAAAGGAGGAGATGGGAGAGTGCGGGTTTCTGCGCTCCTCCCTTCCGCCCTTCTTAAAAGAAGCAAGGTGGGGGCTCTACCGCCCCGCTCAGCGAATCAAGGCGTAGGAAGCGCAGGGAATCGGGGCAGACCTGCTACCTCTGCTCGCAACGGCCCAGTTTCCCACCTCCACCGCCCGTGACCCCAAGGGCATGGGAACCATGTGGCGGGGATTCTGAACTGAGGCGACAGATGAAACGACCTCGCACGCCGCCCACTTTCCCCACGACGCCGCAATTGACGCGTGCCGTTACAAGGGAACGCGGCGGATACGGAGTGGATTCGATTTGGACCCAGGCAGCGTGCGTGCGTGCCTGTTTTGGGCCTGGCCCAACAGCGCTAGGCACCTTGTATGGCCCAGACCGGGGCTCTGTCGGTGTACTAGAGTAGGGGTACCTTAGTACCCGAGCTCGTCTGCACAGCAGCGATCGCAGCGCCCCGTGGCAAGCCTTGCCAAGGCGTCTGCCAAAGCCCTCAATGGCTCCTTGAGCCATTCAAGAACAAAGTAGTCAAGACCCGGCAAGAGGAGCTTGCCGGAAGGCCTCGGTAGCGAAGGAAACAAGGCCCGGCAAGAGGAGCTTGCCGGGAGGCTTGGTGGGCGTCGAGCCCCCAGACGCGACAAGGTTCCCGCCGCGGCAAGGCGCTTGCCGGGGTGGGCGACCTCTCTTCATCTCCGCTCCAGCTCACCCGTAACGCGTGTCGACGCAGGGGCTCTCCCAAGCACGCGTGTCGACGAGCTGTGCCGCATGTGGGGAACAGCGACAAGCGGCTGACAAGCCACCATCGTGTCAAGCGGAGGTGCACTTGACGGTCCTGTTACCTTTGTTGAGCGATGCGGCGGGCATTGATGACTCTTGTCCCTTGCCGTCAGAGTTAGGTATAGATTACTGTACACTATACAAAGCGGTGTACCTACCTTTGTTTTTACTATCTTACCCTTATCTACTTGCCATATGTGGTAACCCCTTGTGCCTATAAAAGGAGGCCCGAGGGCAACGTAGAAAGGGTTCGGCTCAGCTCCAGCTTAGTTCATCCTACTCATGCGAAACCACACCCAGGCTAGGTCTGGTAGCTTCCATTGCTCCCTAGCAAGAGCACAAGATAATCTACTAAAGCAGCAGTAGGAGTATTTTCTCTCCGGAGAGCTTCGAAGCTGGGTAAGCCCGCTCGTGTGCATCGCCTCGATCCGCTCTTTGTGCAACCTCCGCCCCCCTCCGAACCACAAGGGGCCCATGTCCCGTAGGTGTTCGAGGGACACGATCAGCCTTTCCCCCGACAGGGTTGATAAGCACAAGGACCATTTTTCCTGGGCTTAGCACCCGGAGAATTCGGTCGCCACAGACTTGGTATCAGAGCCAGGCTGACCATTGGCTAATCCTATCTTAGCTAGGTCAATAGATTTAGGCTAATAACCCACCGAGCCATAACCAAGGCCCCAGCCGAGCTTCTCGCACAAGAGACGCATGAAGGCACATTTCACTCAGCCGGTGATGCGTTCCAGTCTTCTCAGCTCCCGAGCGGAACCGCCACTCGAACGTCACACAATCCAGAATCTTTCGAGGTGTCATGTGAGGTCACAGCGGTCGAATGCCCGACGAGGACCCGTGAGCGCTTCTGCAGCACTCGACTCATCTAGGATTCTCACCAACTTCATCCTCCGGACCCCACTGATTCAGGGGCTAATGATGGTTCATATATAGACTAAGGGTAGGGTAACGATCCTGACCTATAGGTCCGACCTAGGGCCCCACATAGCTTACTCCAGGGCCCAGGGCCGTGGGAACATTCAGATGCACGTCTACCGAAGCATTCACTTGGACGAGGGCAACCACTTGTACAACAACGATCACTCAGATGGAGATGTTCCGCTCGACCGAGCCTTCTTCACCCGGCCAGACCTGTCAGCACTGGGATGAAGAAGGCCAGGAGCCTCCCCAGAGCCACAACAATCAGGATGCACATTGGTCTCCATGAAGTGTAATTAACCAGGCAGTTACCAGTAACGACTAGCCTTAAGATCCTCTTAAATCCTTGGTAATGGCAGCATTCATAGGGATCCGCCGTGCTCTGTATACGCCACCCCTCGTCTCCATAGCAAGGGTTCGCAATCCTTTGTAAAGTATACACTCCAGTGCTACCTCTTGAGCATTGCGTTGGTTTTCCCTTGAAGAGGAAAGGGTGATGCAGTAAAGTAGCGTAAGTATTTCCCTCAGTTTTTGAGAACCAAGGTATCAATCTAGTAGGAGACCAAGCTCGAGTCCCACGCACCTACATAAACAAATAAGAACCTCGCAACCGACGCGATAAAGGGGTTGTCAACCCCTTCACGGTCACTTACGGAAGTGAGATCTGATAGATATGATAAGATAATATTTTGGTATTTTTATGATAAAGATAATAAAGATGCAAAGTAAAATAAACGGCAATAGAAATAGCTAAGTGTTGGAAGATTAATATAATGGAGAATAGACCCCGGGGCCATAGGTTTCACTGGTGGCTTCTCTCAAGAGCATAAGTATTATGGTGGGTAAACGAATTACTGTCGAGCAATTGATAGAATTGAGCATAGTTATGAGAATATCTAGGTATGATCATGTACATAGGCATCACGTCCGCAACAAGTAGACCGAAACGATTCTGCATCTACTACTATTACTCCACACATCGACCGCTATCCAGCATGCATCTAGAGTATTAAGTTCATAAGAACAGAGTAATGCTTTAAGCAAGATGACATGATGTAGAGGGATAAACTCATGCAATATGATATAAACCCCTTCTTTTTATCCTCGATGGCAACAATACAATATGTGCCTTGCTGCCCCTGTTGTCACTGGGAAAGGACACTGCAAGATTGAACCCAAAGCTAAACACTTCTCCCATTGCAAGAAAGATCAAGCTAGTAGGTCAAACCAAACTGATAATTCGAAGAGACTTGCAAAGATAACCAATCATACATAAAAGAATTCAGAGGATATTCAAATATTGTTCATAGATAAACTTGATCATAAACCCACAATTCATTGGATCTCGACAAACACACTGCAAAAGAAGAGTTACATCAAATAGATCTCCAAGAAGATCGAGGAGAACTTTGTATTGAGATCCAAAGAGAGAGAAGAAGCCATCTAGCTAATAACTATGGACCCGAAGGTCTGAGGTAAACTACTCACACATCATCGGAGAGGCTATGGTGTTGATGTAGAAGCCCTCCGTGATCAATGCCCCCTCCGACGGAGCGCCGGAAAAGGACCCAAGATGGGATCTCACGGGTACAGAAGGTTGCGGCGGTGGAAATAGGGTTTTGGCTCCGTATATGATGTTTCGAGGGTACATGGGTATATATACTAAGAAGAAGTACGTCGGTGGAGCAACTAGGGGCCCACGAGGGTGGAGGGCGCGCCTAGGGGGGTAGGCGCGCCCCCTACCTCGTGCTCTCCTCGTTGATTGCTTTACGTAGACTCCAAGTCCTCTAGATCACGTTTGTTCCGAAAATCACGTTCCCAAAGGTTTCATTCTGTTTGGACTCAGTTTGATATCCTTTTCCTTCGAAACACTAGAATAGGCAAAAAACAGCAATTTGGGCTGGGCCTCCGGTTAATAGGTTAGTCCCAAAAATAATATAAAAGTGTATAATAAAGCCCAATAAACATCCAAAACAGAATATAATATAGCATGGAACAATAAAAAATTATAGATACGTTGGAGACGTATCAAGCATCCCCAAGCTTAATTCCTACTCGTCCTCGAGTAGGTAAATGATAAAAACATAATTTTTGATGTGGAATGCTACTTAGCATAATTTTCAAGGTAACCCTCTTAATTGTGGTATGAATATTCAGATCCGAAAGGTTCAAGATAAAAGTTTAATATTGACATAAAAGTAATAATACTTCAAGCATACTAACTAAGCAAGTTCGTCTTCACAAAATAACATGGCCAAAGAAAGTTCATCCCTACAAAATCATATAGTTTGGTCATGCTCCATTTTCGTCACACAAGAATGCTCTCATCATGCACAACCCCGATGACAAGCCAAGCAATTGTTTCATACTTTAGTAATCTCAAACTTTTTTCAACTTTCATGCAATACATGAGCGTGAGCCATGGATATATCACTATGGGTGGAATAGAATATAATGATGGGGGTTATGTGGAGAAGACAAAAAAGGAGAAAGTCTCACATCAATGCGGCTAATCAACGGGCTATGGAGATGCCCATCAATTGATGTTAATGTGACGAGTAGGGATTGCCATGCAACTGATGCACTAGAGCTATAAATGCATGAAAGCTCAACAAAAGAAACTTAGTGGGTGTGCATCCAACTTGCTTGCTCACGAAGACCTAGGGCATTTGAGGAAGCCCATTGTTGGAATATAAAAACCAAGTTCTATAACGAAAAATTCCCACTAGTATATGAAAGTGACAAAACAAGAGACTATCTATCATAAGGATCATGGTGCTACTTTGAAGCAAAAGTATAGAAAAAGATAGTAGCATTGCCCCTTTTTCTTTTCTTTTCTTTTTTTGGGCCTTTTTTTTATTTTGGCCATTCTTTTTTTGGGACAATGCTCTATGAATGATGATCATCACACTTCTATTTATTTACAACTCAATGATTACAACTCGATGCTAGAACAAAGTATGACTTTATATGAGTGCCTCTGGCGGTTTACCGGGAAGGGCAATGAATCAAGAGTGACATGTATGAAAAAATTATGAACGGTGGCTTTGCCACAAATACGATGTCAACTACATGATCATTCAAGGCAATATGACAATGATGAACGTGTCATGATAAACGGAACGGTGGAAAGTTGCATGGCAATATATCTCGGAATGGCTATGGAAATGCCATAATAGGTAGGTATGGTGGCTGTTTTGAGGAAGATCTAAGGAGGTTTATGTGTGATAGAGTGTATCGTATCACGAGGTTTGGATGCACCGGAGAAGTTTGCACCAACTCTCAAGGTGAGAAAGGGCAATGCACAGTACCGAAGAGGCTAGCAATGATGGAAGGTTGAGAGTGCGTATAATCCATGGACTCAACATTAGTCATAAAGAACTCACATACTTATTGCAAAAATCTATAAGTCATCAGAAACCAAGCACTACGCGCATGCTCCTAGGGGGATAGATTGGTAGGAAAAGACCATCGCTCGTCCCCGACCGCCACTCATAAGGAGGACAATCAAAGAACACCTCATGTTTCAAATTTGTTACACAACGTTTACCATACGTGCATGCTACGGGGTTTGCAAACTTCAACACAAGTATTTCTCAAATTCACAACTACTCAAGTAGCACAACTTTAATATCACTACCTCCATATCTCAAAACAATCATCAAGCATCAAACTTCTCTTAGTATTCAACACACTCATAAGAAAGTTTTTACTAATCTTGAATACCTAGCATATTAGGACTAATTTCACAATTAAAGCAAATTACCATGTTGTTTTGTAGGACTCTCAAAATAATATAAGGGAAGCATGAGAGAACAATAATTTCTATAAAACAAATCCACCACCGTGCTCTAAAAGATATAAGTGAAGCACTAGAGCAAAAACTATATAGCTCAATAGATATAAGTGAAGCACATAGAGTATTCTAATAAATTCTGAATCATGTGTGTCTCTCTCAAAATGTGTGTACAGAAAGGATGATTGTGATAAACTAAAAGGCAAAGACTCAAATCATACAAGACGCTCCAAGCAAAACACTTATCATGTGGTGAATAAAAATATAGCTCCAAGTAAAGTTACCGATGGACGAAGACCAAAGAGGGGATGGCTTCCGGGGCATCCCCAAGCTTTGGCTTTTTGGTGTCCTTAGATTACCTTGGGGTGCCATGGGCATCCCCAAGCTTAGGATCTTGCCACTCCTTTATCCATAATCCATCAAATCTTTACCCAAAACTTGAAAACTTCACAACACAAAACTCAACAGAAAATCTCGTGAGCTCCGTTAGCGAAATAAAACAAAACACCACTTCAAAGTACTGTAATGAACTCATTCTTTATTTATATTGGTGTTAAAAATACTGTATTCCAACTTCTATATGGTTTATAAACTATTTTACTAGCCATAAATTCATCAAAATAAGCAAACAACACACGAAAAACAGAATCTGTCAAAAACAGAACAATTTGTAGTAATCTCTAACTAATGCAAACAACACACGAGGGTGGAGGGCGCGCCCCCCTACCTCGTGCTCTCCTCGTTGATTGCTTTACGTAGATTCCAAGTCCTCTGGATCACGTTTGTTCCGAAAATCACGTTCCCGAAGGTTTCATTCCGTTTGGACTCCGTTTGATATCCTTTCCTTCGAAACACTGAAATAGGCAAAAAAACAGCAATGTGGGCTGGGCCTCCGGTTAATAGGTTAGTCCCAAAAATAATATAAAAGTGTATAATAATTAAAGCCCAATAAACATCCAAAACAGAATATAATATAGCATGGAACAATAAAAAATTATAGATACGTTGGAGATGTATCATCCAGTCAACTAAGATCTAGAACACCGAGACGTCGGGCTATTACTTCCTCCGGGAGGGGCCTAAACTCGTAAATCTGAGTGTAACAACTGCGCCGTAGCTGGGCTCTGCCCTCCTATTCGTACCCCCATACACTACTGTCAGAATTGCACCCACGACAGATGTGACAATGAGGGATCTAGTGATAACAATATAGGCACAATAGCTACATGTTAGTCGATCGAATTTTGAAGTTGGGCCAGTTGATTTGTGTCGAAGGGAGAAACAGCTAGAGGGGAGGAAGAAACTCGATGGAGGGAAGGAAGAAGCTCGCTGGGAAGGCTACCCCAGTATTATCTTAGGTTTAGCATGAGGGCAGTGGTGGTTGGAGGTAGTGGGAGCAATGGTGGGACAGTGGTGTGGGGCTTCACGAGAGAAAAAGCTTAGCGCGGGAGGGCTAGAGGGATGGCCGGAGGCGGTGCGGGAGCGCCGCCGATCGCGTGCAGCGGGGGCTGGCTGTCCGGTCGGTGGTCTATGGTGGCGGCTGGGAGAAAGATCGAGTGAGAGGAAGAAGAAAGCCGAGGTGAATATGATTCCCTAGACGTTGGATCTTGATCCAACGGTTGAGATTCAAAGCTAGAAATCGACTCACCACTTCAAAATTCTCAGTCCATTGTTTTGTAGCCACTCCAAAGATCAGCGATCCCATTAGGAGTACTGTGAGCCGACCAGTAAATTCCCACCGAAGAAGCGAGAGAGTCAACTTCATGTACCGAGGTAAACGCCAACGATCCAAAGGTCAACCCGTGAATGGCGGTATTTCAAATTTTTGCCCACTAGGAAGCCGCCTCCTGTCAGCGACCTGGGCCTCCAACCAGTACCTAGCCTAGCCCAAAGTCACAAGGGACTACAAATAGCAGGGAAGCATCTATGCACAGATCGTCTTGGACGGATGGCTTCGGCCAGCTCGACGAGGCTTGCGAGTTTCCTCTCTCCCTATAGCTCGTCTTCCTCATCTGTTTCCTTCCTTCCTCTTGTTCATCCTCTTGTAATGATTTGTAGCTAGACCATGGTGATTGCGTGAAACTGGTAGTTGGTTCCTAACAATTGGCATCAGAGCCGTTCGATCCTCCTCCAATTTCCTTAAAAATTCCACCAAAATTTTGTTCTCCATCCTCTACTTGCAACTTGTTCGACAAAATGTCCAGCCGCAAATTTGCCTGACCCAAGGGTGTTATTGACGCCCGGGTCAGTGACGTTTGGCACGCAGTCATCGTCGATTCGATTCGCTAGTTGTTTCGTCGTTTCAGTGATGGGTAGCTGATCTGCGCGTACGAGAAGATGGTGGATGGGATGTACGGCGTGGAGGCTTACGTCGAGTTCTGGTCTCGATGGAGGGCGGCCCGAGCTCAAGATGCTCTCGATGGACATGCTATGTACGATGGCTGCTGCATCCTTGCTGTCGACCTTATCTAGCCTATCTACACCACCATCACAATTCCGTATGACGATGGGATGGCACCCTCGTACTTCTACGATGACACTCCCTACACGGAGTGGGCTGCAACGTTGGCCACGGTCGAGCGCCATAATGAGGCCCCCGCTACATCCACTAACAACCTCCAAGTCAAGGCTTCCATGAGCACCGTCAGCACGACTCCGTCCGATCTCGCCGCAACTACGACACCAACTCCGTCCGCGACCGCTAACAATACCATCCTAGATCTCAGTGTGAGCGACAAGGGGATCGAAGTGGACAACACCAGCGATGCCACACTGACGCCCACCACCTGTTTGACAGTGTCCAAGCTGCGCCACGGCCGAGGAATCGGCGCCCACCGCATCCACAACACTACCTTCATACATGATTGTCGACAACGTCGCTCATGTGCCTGTTCTCGACCACGATACCGAGAAGGATGGCGCCATGGTGGCGTTCCTGACCCTTTGGAGTGTGCTGATGTCTACTACACAACTTGTTCTTGTAGACTAGTGGCTTCTCTTGAGAAAATAGCACATGGTGGGCAGATGACGATGACGCCGATAAGCCCCCAGCCACGGAATCCCCGCGCACCACCAGGGTCCTCACGAGGTCTAGAGCCACTCCCCGTGCCCTGCGAAGGTCAGGCCAAGTGACCCCGAAGATGGGCGGGGCGGCACCCCCTCCTCAGGATGACGCCTCTGCCTCGTCAGGCGCCGCATCAAGGTATGCCGAAGAGCGATCTGCCAAATCCCAAGGCGTGACAAAGGCCGCACCCAGGAAGAGTGGAGGTGACCCAGCCCTGTCCAGGAAGAGGGCGTACATCGCCCTCGACGAGTAAGTACCATACCTTGTCTTGTTTGGCCACCATGCCCACAACGCTCCCCTCCTGATGACTAGGAGGGGCATCGTGGTGAAGAAGACGTAGGAGGGAGCCGGGACCACGGAGGCGTGATGACCCACAAGTGTAGGGGATGTATCGTAGTCCTTTCTATAAGTAAGAGTGTCGAACCCAACGAGGAGCAGAAGGAAATGACAAGCGGTTTTCAGTAAGGTATTCTCTGCAAGCACTGAAATTATCGGTAACAGATAGTTTTGTGATAAGGTAATTTGTAACGGGTAACAAGTAATGAAAGTAAATAAGGTGCAGCAGGATGGCCCAATCCTTTTTGTAGAAAAGGAAAAGCCTGGACAACTCTTATATAGAGAAAAGTGCTCCCAAGGACACATGGGAATTATCGTCAAGCTAGTTTTCATCATGCTCATATGATTCGCGTTCGGTACTTTGATAATTTGATATGTGGGTGGACCGGTGCTTGGGTGCTGCCCTTACTTGGACAAGCATCCCACTTATGATTAACTCCTATTGCAAGCATCTGCAACTACAAAAGAAGTATTAAGGTAAATCTAACCATAGCATGAAACATATGGATCCAAATCAGCCCCTTGCGAAGCAACGCATAAACTAGGGTTTAAGCTTCTGTCACTCTAGCAACCCATCATCTACTTATTACTTCGCAATGCCTTCTTCTAGGCCCAAACAATGGTGAAGTGTCATGTAGTCGACGTTCACATGACACCACTAGAGGAAAGACAACATACATCTCATCAAAATATCGAACGAATACCAAATTCACATGACTACTTATAGCAAGACTTCTCCCATGTCCTCAGGAACAAACGTAACTACTCACACATATTCATGTTCATAACCAGAGGAGTATTAATATGCATAATGGATCTGAACATATGATCTTCCACCAAATAAACCAACTAGTATCAACTACAAGGAGTAATCAACACTACTAGCAACCTACAGGTACCAATCTGAGGTTTGGATACAAAGATTGGATACAAGAGATGAACTAGGGTTTGAGAGGAGATGGTGCTGGTGAATATGTTGATGAATATTGACCCCCTCCCGATGAGAGGGTCATTGGTGATGACGATGGTGATGATTTCCCCCTCCCGGAGGGAAGTTTCCCGGCAGAACAGCTCCGCCGGAGCCCTAGATTGGTTCCGCCAAGGTTCCGCCTCGTGGCAGCGGTGTTTAGATCCATAAGCTTGCTTATTTTTTTTTCTAGGGTAAAGACTTCATATAGCAGAAGATGGACACGGAGGCCTGCCGAGGGCCTGAGCGGGGCGCGCCCGAGGGTAGGCGCGCCCCCCCTCGTGGCCAGGGTGTGGGCCCCGTCTGGTACTTTCTTCGCTCAGTATTTTTTATTAATTCCAAAAATGACTTCCGTGGAGTTTCAGGACTTTTGGAGTTGTGCAGAATAGGTCTCTAATATTTGGTCCTTTTCCATCCCAGAATTCCAGCTGCCGGCATTCTCCCTCTTCATGTAAACCTTGTAAAATAAGAGAGAATAGGCATAAGTATTGTGTCATAATGTGTAATAACAGCCCATAATGCAATAAATATCGATATAAAAGCATGATGCAAAATGGACGTATCAACTCCCCCAAGCTTAGACCTCGCTTGTCCTCAAGCAGAAGCCGATAACGATTAATATGTCCACATGTTTGGAGATAGAGGTGTCGATAAAATAAAATATGGACATGAGGGTATCATGATCATTCATATAACAGCAACATATATATAAATTGTCATATGATGTCGGGAAGCTGATCGACCCACGAACACCTATGGGACCGGCGGACCGAGCCCTTTTGGTTGGCGGGGGAGATCATACGAAAGCAGATCGAGGCGAAGCACCACGAGCAATTTACCCAACCGGAGCTCTCGGGAGATAATACTCCTCTTGCTGCATGTGCGATTGTATTGTGTTCTTGCTCGGGGCGCTGAATGCTCTGATACACACCAGCTGCTACGAGGTGGCGTGAGAGTGTTGAACCCCTTCTCGTTGCGCATGGGCCTCCTTTTATATGCTCCGGGGTCTCCGGCAGGTGTAGCGTAGACAAGGGTAAAAAGGGAAAATGAGTTGCGGTTGGTACAGCTACTTATACGATGTACCATACCTAACCACGATGGCAGGGGACAAAGGCATTAAATGCCGTCTATGTCGCCTAAACGGGTCGAAAGGGACTGTCGGGGCGCCATTGCTTGCCATGATGGCAATCTTATCGACACCGCTTCGCCACCGTGCTCTCTTGGACGTCTGACCTCTCGCCACAGCTACAGAAAGGTCGAGGCGACACGTTGGTGGATGTCTTTGAGCACACGATTCTGAAGGTGGTAGCCTGCCGCGACAAGCGCCTTACATGATCGTCGTCTTGTCGCGCCCGGAAGCTTGTCACTCACCGGGCCTTCCCGGCAAGCTCCTCTTGCCGGGGCCTTGTCTCCTAGGTGCCTTGAGTGGCCTTCCTGGCAAGCTCCTCTTGCCGGGGCCTTGTCTCCTAGGTGCCTTGAGTGGCCTTCCTGGCAAGCTCCTCTTCTTGGGGCCTTGTCTTCTTGGCTTGAATACTTTGTTCTTGAATGGCTCCAAAGGAACCACGGAGGACCTTGGCGGTCACCGGCAAGCCTGCCCGCCGCTGGTGCTGCAACTGCCCGTGCACAAGTTCGGGATACTAGGGTACCCCTACTCTAGTACACAGCAGGAGCCCGGGCCGGGCCATACACGGTGCCAGCGCTGTTGGGCGGGCCCAAAACAGAACGCGACGCAGCGTGGCTGGGTTCGCCATAACTTCGCTCCGGACCCACCACGTCCTCCACGAGCAGCGCAGCGTCATTGCGGCGTCGTGGGAGAGATCGTGGGGGTTTCTTTACTAGGAAAAGCGGAATGTCTGCCCGCTCCCTCTTTATAAGCAGAGGAAGCAGGGGCAGTTCGCCCACCTTGCCAGTTGCTGTCCAATCTCGAAAAACCTCCGCTTGTAACACCCCGGATGTAACTTTCCATATTTGTAACTCCAACTCTTGCCATTTTCGGCATTGTGATATGATATTCCCTCTGTGGTTGGGTTTTTGTCTTTCGTTTTTGCATTTTGTCCATGTCATGCATTTCATATCATGTCATCATGTGCATCTCATTTGCATACGTGTTCGTCTCATGATTCCGAGCATTTTCCCTGTTGTCCGTTTTGCAATCCGGCACTCCTATGTTCCCCGGCATCCTTTTACGTTTTTACGTGGCGGGTACTAAACTTTCTCGGAATGGACCGAGGTTTGTCAAGTGGCCTTGGTATACCACGGTGACCACCTGTCAAGTTCGGGTCATTTGGAGCTCGTTTGGTACTCCAACGGTTAACCGCACTCTCGCAAAGGCCTCTTTTAAGTTGCAGCCCAACACCCCTTCAAAACAGCCCAAAACCCCATCTAAGTCACTTCCATGTCCATCGCCGTTCGATCACGATCGTGTGGGCGAAAACCGCACCTCATTTGGAGCTCCCTAGCTCCTTCTACCTATAAATATAGCATCCCCTCCGAAAATTTCCGGATCCCTAACCCTAGCCCCGCTCCTCTCCGCGCGCCGGACTAGGCCGGACACGTCCACCCGCCGCCGCCCGGGCCACGTAGCTGCTGCCACGTGGGCACCGCGCCCGCCGCCCCGCCGCCTCCCGGTCGCGTCCCAGCGCCGCCCCGCCCGTCGCCCTCCGCCCGCCGCGCCGCCCGCCGTCGCCTCGCCCGGCCGCCCGTCGCCCGCAACCGCCCGCTGCGTCTTCCCTCCAGCCACCCGGCCCCGGATCCGGCGCCCCGACTCCTCCGGCCGCCGCCTGCGTCTTCCACTCCGGCAAGCCGCGCCGCCGCCTCGGTTCGCGCGCAGCCGAACCCTAGATCCACGAAGGGTTGACTTCTTCCTCTCCCCCGAATCACCTGTCATTATTCTATCACTATATTGTTGCATTTTCATCATGCCATAACTCTGTATCCGTGACTCCGTTTTGGTCGTATAGCATACCGAATTGTTCGTCTCGAAGAGTAGAACATTTCATATCATTGCATCATTTTCATTTGAGCTCATCTTGATGCCCGAAATGCTGTTGGAAGAGGGCTATGTGATGTTAGTTTCAGATTCTTATCAGAACTTGCACTTTTGTCATTTTTGCCATGATTGATGTGTGCATCCTATGATCTTGAGTCCTACATGTGTTTTGTAATATGCCATGCCATATTTACAGGGGTGTATGCCATGTATTTTTGTGATCTCTGTGGTGACTAGCACAAGCATGCAAACTAGGCTTCATGATGTTGCTGATTTCAGCCCCTGTTTTGCTGATATTTTTATGCCATGTTAACTTGATGCTACCGAGAGATCCATGCATATTTTGAGATACTTCAGTAAGGATGTTTTGAACATATGGTTATTCTGTATCCATCCATGCCTTTGTTTGCAATTATGGAGTGCCATAGCTTGAGTCAATCGAGCTCTACTTTTGCTATAAAATGTTTCCTGACAGATTGTTTACATGTTATTCAATTTTGCCAAGGTTGTTGTAGTTGATCCGTGTATGCTATGATGTTGTTCTTGCCATGTATAACTTCTATGCCATGTCTTCTTTATGTATGTATGCTTAGTTTATCATGAAATACTTTGTAGTGAGTGCGTCGAGCTCTTAAACATGCCTACTTGTTATCTGTTTTGTCATGCCCTGTTGCTGAATCTCTTAACGAAACTTGCTATATTGGCATGGGTGTTATTATATTTTCTGATCCTTTTTGGCTCATGGTCAGTAAGGGACTTTTGTTCTATGCTTTGAGTAGATTCATGCCATGCCTTGTTTTGCTATTATAAGTTCCTGTAGCATGTCGTTTGCTTGCTCTGAACATTGCTTCCTGATGCTGATTTTGCCATGTTCAGTATATTTTGCACTTTTGCCATGCTTGTTTGGACCTGTTATGTTGTGATTTAGCCGTAGCTCAGTGTTCATATTTTGTCAAGCATCTTGACTAGATCACTGCCATATACTTTGTTGGTACGTTTGGGTGCAGTAGCTTAATTTCTTGTTGCTTGCTAAGTGGCATCATGCTGTTAATGGCAGATTTGTGTCATTCTTGTTTTGCTTGTCATTTGCAAACCGTGCATCCGATTCCGGTGATCTTTATATCGATTTCAACCGAAATCATCTCACCTTTCCAGTGGCATACTTGGTTTGCCAAGTTGATGCCTGGTTCATCATTTTCCTTCGAACGCATACACATTGCATATCACATCTCGCATATCATGCCATGTATTGCATCATGTTGCTTGTGCATTGCACCGTGATTTATTGTGGTTCCATTGTTTGTGTTCTTGCTTGGGTAGAGCCGGGAGGCGAGTACGTGAACGAGGAACCTATTGAGAACGCTTACGAGGATCAAGCTTTCGACAACTCTGAGAACTTTGCAGGCAAGATGACCATACCCTCGAAATCACTTCTATCTTTGCTTGCTAGATGCTCGCTCTTTTTCTATGCCTATGCTACGATGCCTATCACTTTCTTATCATGCCACCCATATTGCCATGTCAAACCTCTAACCATCCTTTCCTAGCAGACCGTTGATTGGCTATGTTACGCTTTGCTCAGCCCTCTTATAGCGTTGCTAGTTGCGGTGAAGATGAAGTTTGTTCCTTGTTGGAACATGGAGATGTTGTTCCTTGTTGGAACATGTTTACTTGTTGGGGATATCACAATATATCTGCTATAATTAATGCATCTATATACTTGGTAAAGGGTGGAAGACTCGGCCTTATGCACGGTGTTTTGTTCCTCTTGCCGCCCTAGTTTCCGTCATACCGGTGTTATGTTCCTTGATTTAGCGTTCCTTACGGTTGGGTGATTTATGGGACCCCCTTGATAGTTCGCTTTGAATAAGACTCCTCAGCAAGGCCCAACTTTGGTTTTACCATTTGCCACCTAAGCCTTTTTCCCCGGGTTTCGCGAGCAGGGTCATCTTTATTTAACCCCCTGGACGGTGCTCCTTGGTGCTGGCCAAGCAAGCAGATTGCGGGGCTACCACGGGAAACTCGAGGCTTGGTTTTACTCGTAGGATGTCTCATCCGGATGTGCCACGAGCGAGATATGTGCAGCTCCTATCGGGATTTGTCGGCTGTCGGGCGGCTTTGCTGGTCTTGTTTTATTGCTGTCAAAATGTCTTGTAGTCCGGGATTCGAGACTGATCGGGTCTTCGGTAGAAGGAATATCCTTCGTTGACGCGAGAGCTTATAATGGGCTAAGTTGGGACACCCTGCAGGGTATTATCTTTGAAAGCCGTTCCAGCGGTTATGAGGCAGATGGGAATTTGTTAATGTCGGTTGTAGAAAACCGAAGTTGACCTTATTTAAAATACACATCAACGGCGTGTGTAACCGTGATGGTCTCTTCTCGGTGAGTCCGGGAAGTGAACACGATGTTGGAGTTATGTTTGGCGTAAGTAGTTTCAGGATCACTTCTTGATCGCTACTAGCTTCACGACCGTGCCTTGCTTCTCTTCTCACTCTGTTTTGCGAATGTAGCCACCATATATGCTAGTAAACTGCTGCAGCTCCACCTCACAACTCTGTCCTTCCTATAAGCTTAAATAGTCTTGATCTCGTGGGTGTGAGATTGCGGAGTCCCGTGACTCACAGATTCTACCAAAACAGTTGCAGGTGCCGGCGATGCGGTCTGAGATGGCGCAACCGAGCTCAAGTGGGAGTTCGACGAGGCGTGGTCGTTACTATGTGTCTTTTCACGATGATCAGTAGTGGAGCCAGTTGGGACGATCGGGGATCTGTGTAGCATTTGGGGTATCTTCTTTTATTTTGGTTCCGTAGTCGGACCTTGAGTGTAATCTGAATGATGGATGTTTATGTATGTATTGTGTGAACTGGCGACTGTAAGCCAACTATGTATCTCTTTCCCTTATGTATTACATGGGTTGTGTGAAGATTACCTCACTTGCGACATTGCTTTCAATGCGGTTATGCCTCTAAGTTGTGCTTCGACACGTGGGAGATATAGCCGCATCGAGGGCGTTACACCGCTGCTCCCCCTTCTTCCCAAGGCTAAAAAGAGAGCAGCGCTCCGCCCCTCCATCGCCACCAGCATCACCAACGTCGTCGGTCTCCCCCACCACCTCCGCCATGGCTCTGAAAGCCGACAAGGGGAAGGGCGTGAAGTCGGCCGAGGCGCAGCGGCTCGCGGCGCTGCGAAAGGAGGGGGCCATTTTCCCCCGTCAGCTCGCCGCGACGGAGCTGAGGGAATGGTACTACCTCTTCTGGTCGACGGAGACGCGAGCGCATCCGCGCACGAAGGTACTCTCAGCCGCCGCATCTGAATTGGGTCCGAGCGGGTATCCCTTCTTCGCGCTCTTCTTCTATTGCGGGCTCTGCCTGCCCTTCTCTGAATTCTTCTGCGATATCATGAACACCTACGGGTTTCGCCTCCTTGATTTCACCCCAATGTTATCTGACCATGGCAGTTTCGCACATCTCTGCGAAAACTTTGTGAAATCCACCCAAGCGTAGCCCTCTTCCGCCATTTCTTCATGCCTCGAGTAGAGAGAGAGAGCCCCTTGGGAGGAATCGCTTTGGATCTCAAGGATCGGCAAGAAGGAGGCTTATCGGAGGAGAGCTCCGCACCAAGTGGGAGGAATGGAGGCAGATTGGTGTTGGATCGTGAGGAGAACCGCAGCCATTCACCGCGCTTAAACCCCAATAGTCTTGTGACAGCGATTGGAGCAACTTGGCGCGGAAGATGCTATCTTGAAAATTGCCGTCACCGGATCCTGCGCCTCGGGCTTGTCGGACTCACTTTGTAGGCGCGTTGGCAGATTTCCTTCGCCGCCCGCCACGCCCCTTGCAGAGAGAGGAGGAGACCTGCTTGGGAGTTCGAGCAGCGCAGACATCATGAGGCTGCGCCGGGCCTCAACTTCAACTTCACCGTCTTGGAATTGGGCCGCGATGCTCTTGGAGCTGTTCAAGCATGACCCGATCATCCCGAATGGTTCAGGTTGCGAGGGAAGTCGTTTCAACGTGCAACAATTCCTCGCTTGACCGCATCCGTGCAATGATGCCGTTATGTGACTTCGCATGGAATTGTTCCAACTTGGCAAGAGCCTGCAGATGGCGTCGTCGGCGGTTCTTCAATAACTTGGAAGAAGTGCCGATCCGCCCGACAAGCGAAGGGCCTCACCGCGACACCAGCGATGAGATGCAGCGCGCCGCCACCGGGTTGGAAGCGGCGGCAGCTGCTGCTGCGGGTGAGTTGGATTTACTGTGGAGGAGGCAGAGGCAGCGAGGCGGCAAGCCTTGTCGTCGAGAGGAGCTTGCGGCGAGGAAGAGCATGCCGAGCCGAAGTTGAGTCGGCGAGCCTGCGGTGCCTCCTCCCCACCTTCAAGTAGCTTGTGGCAGCGGAGCCACGGCTCCACCAGAAAGCGTCTCCGCAAGGCGGGGAAGCAGCGGGCGGCGGAGCGGGCCAACAGCCGTCACGCCCGGCAGCGCTCCTCCACGGCAAGCAAGCTTGTTGCCCTTGCAGAGCACCTCACGCCGCTGCAGCAAGCTGGGCGGGGCCTTACGGGACCACGGTTCTGCACCGCTAAGCGGCCAAGGGAAACTACTCTTCCAGCTCGTCGCGCCGGAGGCGAACCGGAATTCGATCTCTCCGCACTCAGCTCCGAGGAAGAAGGAGAGTAAGATTCCTTGTTGTACTTGTAATTCTTCAATATGTTGCTTTGTCTTGTATTTGATTTGCTTCACTCTGAACCTATTCCTTTTCAGGACGCTGGCCCAGAGGGCGTCGAAGAGGGCCAAGGTCCCGGTGATTGTCATCGAGGATGAACCCACCGCGGCAGCAAGAGGCGTGCCCGAGACCACCTTGCCGGACCCGGCAACCCTTCCCCAAAGCAGCCCCCAGCGCAGCCCCCAGTGTAAGTGTATGATTTACTTCTTGATGTTAGGCGTGCATTGGTGCTCTTTATTTGCTGATATCTGACTGTTGATTTGTGTAGGAGCAGAGCAGCCCCGCCAGGAGTGCCCTGAAGCCGCTCCTGACATGCCATCTGCTTCAACTACACCGCCAAGGGAGGACCCCCCGGCAAGGGAGCGTTCTCCGGCAAGGGAGGCTTCTCCGGCAAGGGGCAGTTCTCCGGCAAGGGATAGCACCAGCGACCCTCCGGTGGTTGAGACCGCGACTGCAGATCCCATCGCAGGTAATCCTCTTGCCTGAAAACTTCCCTTGTGTTCTTCTTTTTCTGATTTTCTCTTTGAATATCTGCTTGACTTTTCTTTCTTTTCTGTTCGTCAGATCCATCTGCCACGGAGCTGATGGATACCGAGGTCGCCGGCGAGGAAGCCTTGGCGGCAACAGCAACGCGCCCCGCGACCGAGGAAGCCCGTGACGCAGCCCGCCGCCGCGAAGAGGCCGCCAAGGCTGCATCCATGAGAAGCTGGCGAGGTCCGGCAATCGCCTGCAAGCGGCCACGAGGCCGAGGCGCCAGCGCGCACCGACCGATGATCCCTCAGCTGCTGCCGCAGCGCCGAGCTCGAAGCCCCAGCCAGCGCCTATCGAAGGCGGCGATGGCGTCTTCATCAAGCTCCCAGGCATCGAGCTCCGGGCACCTTTGAAGGAGAGACCTTTGACGAAGAGCTGCTCGCCTCGGCTGGGCTGGCGCTGGTCGGCCGCGCCAAGCAGCAGCGGCGGCGAGTCAGAAGAAACAGCTATTGCGGAAGCTTTGTCGCTCTACCGCACCGACAAGCCAAGCTGGAATCCCGGGAAGCACTTGTCGCGAAGGCGGGGCGGACATAGAAAGCGGAGGAGCTCCGGGGCATCAACCAAGCTCTCGATCCACAGCAATGGGCGGGGAGCAGCTTCGCCGAGACCGCCAAGGCCTTCATCCTCGAGAAGGCTGGCGAGGAGCAACAGCGGCTTGCCGCGAGAAGCTTATCTGCGAGGAAAGGCGAGCTGGCGCAGCGGAAGATCAATCTTGACAGCCATGAGGAGGAGCTTGCAGCAGCAAGCAAACGCAGCGGGGCTCTCAAGGAAGCAAAGGATGTCGCCCGCAGCTGCCGAGTCGCCAAGAAGGAGCTGGAGGCGAAGGTGGCGCGGTTGGAGGCCAATCTCTAGAAGAAGCGGCGAGAGCTTGCTGCACTCAAGCATGGCCGCGAAGGGCGCCTACACTCTTGGCGAGCTGCAGGGCCGTCTCGCCGAGAAGAGCAAGGCTCAGCGCCGTCAAGGACTCAAAGGCAGATCTTGAGTTGAAGCTAACTACTTTGACTCGAGGCATTTGGAGGTGCCGAGGGGCGGGAGGTGGCCTTGTTGGAGAAGATCAAAAAGCAGCGAGGCGCTGTTGGCGAGTGCTCTGCCGCCAGAACACCTTCAGGAGAATGTGGAGCACTGGACCGAGGTCTTGTGAATATTGCCGCCCGCCATCGGCAGGGAGCTGGCGGAGCTGGGGATGGTGGACCTCGGATATTCCTCCGATGAGCATCTCCAACCCAGCGTCAAGCTCAGCTTGTTCTTCAAAGGCGTGGTGACGGCCCTCCAGCGACTCGAGAAGAGATCCCAAAGCAGCTCGCCCGGCAGAGTCGCGCGGATCTGTCTTGGGAGCTCTCGGAAGGTCTTGATGAAGGTGGCCTTCCGCAATCCAGGCCTCAACCTCACTAACGTCCTCAAGTCCTTGCCGCCGAACGCTGACGTGGAAGCACTCAAGACCCTTGTCGCACCCATTGTGGACAAGGTGAGCAAGATCAACAGGGTTGATGGCGACCGCGTAG
Source organism: Aegilops longissima (assembly GCA_021605205.1). Classification (NCBI taxonomy): domain Eukaryota; kingdom Viridiplantae; phylum Streptophyta; class Magnoliopsida; order Poales; family Poaceae; genus Aegilops; species Aegilops longissima. The sequence goes on from CM038680.1 coordinate 491,866,115, forward strand.
ATTAGGCCGCCCGTTATTTTTTCTTTTCCTTGCCGCTGCTGATCATGTTATGAGAACAATCTATTAGAGCTGCGGCAAGCTATCTTGTAATATAACTCTATTTCGGGTAATTATTGCTATGTTATTTCCTTTACTTGATTCCTCCCTTTGTATGTTTTCGCCCTACGCTTTTAGGGAACTTGTCGGTATGAGCACCTTTGCTTGTGGCCGAGTCTTGAACGTCGACAGCCTCTTTGGCGATGCCGCTTCCGACAAGCAACCTTGTCGCAACTAGTTCCAGCTCACTTAAGTTGTTGAGCGGACTCGAAACAAAGTAAGGGCGCAACTAGCCACGAGTTGGTTCCTCCGCGCACAGGTTTTCCATACAAAGCATGGTCGTTCGAGGAAAATAACTTAAAAATTTAAAACTGATTGCTCAAACTTTGGCAACTTAGCTTTTCTGTCATTCGCTTCCCGGTAAGGCGAAACTTCCTCGAGCGACGCTTGGTCCACACCATTATCTTCTCCTCCCCCCTCGGCAAACTTGTGAGCGAGGGGACCTTCTTTTCTTTGAGAAAGAGAAAGAAGAGAAAATAAAGATATGGAGCCTTATGGCTCGTTATTGCTTACCGAGGTAGGTGCTGCACAAAGTGTCAGATAATGCTTGCAAAAATAAAGTAGAAAGCATGAAATTGACAAGATGTGCGGAGCACATTAGCTTTACTGATGCACGGGGTCTGCGCTCGGCTTTGTACAAAGGATTACATGCAACATCGGCAAGACTTGTACAAAAGGTGGTTCGGAACAGGTTCAAACAAGCGCGCATCTCTGAGTAAAACTTACGAAGATGCTCAATATTCAGGAGTTGCTCACGGAATGCCATCTTGGTCTCAAAGCGGACAGCGCCGGGCCTAGTGACTCGTCTCACCCGGTAAGGCCTTCCCCTTGGCGTCAACTTGTTGGAATTCTTGGCGGACTGAGCGGCGAAGAACAAGGTCACCTTCCTCGAGACTTCGGCACTAACTGCGGCTATGGTAGCGGCGCAAAGCTTCTTGGTATCGAGCAGCTCGTCTGTGCTGAAGGCGGTCCCCTCAAGGAAGCGAGGCGTCATCTTGTCGCAATTGCTCTTGCTCAAGCTCATCATAGCGAGCACTCAAGGTGATCCGATATCACGAGTTCCGTGGGAGAACTGCCTCTGCTCCATAGACTAGAGCGAAAGGTGTCGGCGTTGGCTCGATTTGGCGTCGTTCTGATCGACCAAAGAACCATCAGCAGCTCCTCAATCCAGTTTCTTCCGCACTTGTGCAGCCTGTCGAAAGTCCTGGTCTTGAGTCCATGCAGCACTTCAGCATTTGCCCTCTCCGCTTGACCGTTGCTTCTCGGATGAGCAACAGAGGCGAAGCAGACCTTGGCGCCAAGATCTTGGACGTACTGCATGAAGGTGCGGCTCGTGAATTGTGTGCCATTGTCGGTGATGATCCTATTAGGGATTCCGAAACGGCAAACAATCGACCTGAAGAACTTGACTGCTGACTGTGCTGTCACCTTCCTCACTGCTTCCACTTCCGGCCAATTTGTGAACTTGTCGATGGAAACGTACAAGTACTCAAAGCCCCCGACAGCTCGGGGGAAGGGACCGAGGATGTCGAGCCCCCAGACCGAAAATGGCCAGGATAAAGGAATCGTCTGGAGAGCTTGAGCTGGCTGGTGTATCTGTTTGGAATGGGCGGCACTTGGTTACTTGTGCGGTTGCATCACGGAGGCTGTCGGCCAAAAGAAACCTGCCGGGCAGCTTTGCGGCAAGTGCTCTTGCGCCAATGTGGTGACCACATATGCCTCCATGTATCTCTGCCAACAGCTTCTGTCCATCTTCCTGGTGAATACACTTCAATTTCACACCGTTGAGTCTTCTTCTGTACAGTGTGTTGTCGACAAACTGGTACATACTTGACTGTCGGGCTACTCTTTCCGCTTCTTCTTGCTCTTCAGGAAGTTCTCCTGTCTGAAGGAAATGGACAATCTGTTGTGCCCATGCTGGAGCTCGTGGCTCGACAACAAGGACTAAAGGCACATCTGCTGCTGCGGGAACATCCGCTTCTACGGCGAGAAGTTGCGTCTCAGCCGGAGCTTGACGTTCCCTGGCAAGCTTGCCGGAGCAAAACTTGTCGGGAGCGTCTACTTCAACGAAACAAACCCTTGGGCTTGTCGGAGCAGACTGCTCCTCAGCAGCCTCGGTGTTGATCTTGGGGACCTTCTTGGCGGCGGCTTCGGGGAGCTCTGCCAGAAAATAGTCACCAGAAATCAACTTCCTCTTCTTGTTCTTTCCAGTTGATGGTGCTACAGTTGGTTGAGTCAGCTTGAGCACAAAGATCCCTGGTTCCACAGGTAACTTGAGTGCGGCGCACTTTGACAGGCCATCAGCAATGTCATTCTGAGCTCTTGGAATATATTCCATTTGTAGGCCGTCAAAGTGCTCTTCTAGCTTTCTCACTTCATCAACATAAGCCTCCGTCAACGGACTCTGATAATTCTTGTTTACTTGACGGACGACAAGCTGTGTGTCACCCCTGACAATGAGCTTCTTTATCCCAAGGTCTGCTGCGATCCTGAGACCGGCAAGCAAACCCTCATACTCTGCAGTATTGTTCATTGCTTGCTCCTTGGGAAAATGCATCTGGACTACGTACTTGAGGTGCTCTCCGGTGGGTGCGACAAGTAGCACGCCCGCACCGGCGCCTTGCAGCGAGAAGGCACCATCAAAGTACATAAGCCACTCTTTGCTTGCTTCCTTGACGGGGATGCTCGTTTCTGGAATTTCTTCGTCTTGTGTTGGCGTCCATTCTGCTATGAACTCTGCCAATGCTCTGCTTTGGATAGTTGAAGTGCTCTCAAACTTGAGTCCAAAGCTTGACAGTTCTAGTGCCCACTCGACAATCCTGCCTGTTGCTTCTGGATTTTGCAGTATCCTCTTCAACGGAAAGCGAGTGACGACTGTGATCTCATGTGCTTGAAAGTAATGGCGTAGCTTTCTCGAGGCCATGAGGAGGCGAAAGCAACTTCGCACACAGTACCTTGATTTAGCCCCAGCAGAAGGAACTAACAAAGTAAAGCTGGCGCTGCACCATCCTTTACGCATCTTCTCATGCTCCTGCGAGATCCATCCTTGTTGGGACCGAGCTTGTCGGTGAAGCCCCACCTTGTCATTGGATGCGCTCTGCCATGGTTGCCGACTCATCATCCGCTTCCTCTCCGCTACTAACGCAGCACTAACCACTTGATTGGTTGCCGCTATATATAGCAGCAACTTCTCTTGTGGCTTAGGTGCGACAAGTATTGGAGTGGAGGACAGGTATCTCTTTAAGTCTGCAGCGCAGCCTCCGCTTCGAGTCCATTTCATTGGACCTGTCTTTTCAAAATTTTGAAAAATGGTAGGGCGCTCAGCAGACCTAGAGATAAACCTCTTTGAGAGCAGCCACATAACCGGCAAGTCTTCGTACATCCTTGACGCGCTTTGGTGCTTCAATCTGCTCAATGGCCTTGATCTTGTCGGGATTGGCTTCAATTCCCCGCTGAGACACAAAGAACCCGAGAAGCTTGCCGGAAGGGACTCCAAACACACACTTCTCAGGGTTGAGCTTGAGTTTGATCTTGCGCAGATTTGCAAAGGTTTCGTCTAAATCTTGAATCAGAGTTGCCATGTCCTTGCTTTTGACCACTATGTCATCCATGTAGGCTTCCACATTTCTGTGTATTTGCGGCTCAAAAGCGTGATGGACTACTCTTGCAAATGTTGAACCAGCATTCTTTAATCCAAAAGGCATCCGTACAAAACAGTAGGTGCCACATGGGGTGATGAATGCGGTCTTCTCCTCATCCTCTTCTGCCATGAAGATCTGATGGTTTCCTGAGTATGCATCAAGAAATGAAAGCAAGTCACATCCGGCTGTGGAGTCAACAATCTGGTCGATACGTGGCAAGGGAAATGGGTCTTTGGGACAAGCTTTATTAACATCGGTAAAGTCGATACAAAGCCGCCATTTCCCGTTTGCCTTACGCACGACTACAGGATTGGCCAACCACATAGGATGGAGCACTCCTCTGACAAGGCCTGCTGCTTCCAATTTCTTGATTTCTTCTGCAATGAACTCTTGGCGCTCCACTGCCTGCTTCCTGACTTTCTGCTTGACGGCCCGCGCATGAGGACAGACGGCGAGATGGTGCTCAATTACTATCCTGAGAACACCGGGGATGTCAGAAGGTTGCCACACAAACACGTCGACGTTCGCCCGCAGGAAAGCAACGAGCATGCCTTCCTATTTAGGGTCGAGAGTGGCACTGATGGTGAAGGTACCACCAGTGCCGTCCTCCTTGGCGGACACCTTCTTGGTCTCTGGCGGAGTTGCCATCGTCTTCCTACACTTGCCGGTGGAGCTCGATGGTGCGTCCTCAACGGTAGCGCAGCACTCCGAAGAGGTGCGCTTGCCGGAGTGGGCATCAGAGCTCTTGCCGGACTTGGTCTTCTTCTTCCCCCCGGGAGCTTCAGCGGCAAGGGACTTGCGATCTGCTGTGGCTACTGCTTCCCGGTAGATCTTGTCGGCGCAGATAAGAGCATCCTTCTTGTCACCAGGGACAGAGATGACACTTATCGGGCCGGGCATCTTGAGCATGTTGTAGGCATAGTGAGAGGCCGCCATGAATTTGGCGAGTGCTGGACGGCCAAGTATCCCATTGTAGGGCAATGGAAAGTCAGCAACGTCAAACGTGACCCTCTCACTCCTGAAGTTCAGCTCGCTGCCAAATGTCACTGGCAACGTGATCTTCCCCTTTGGCTTGCTCCTTCCCGGATTGATTCCTTGGAACGTGCCGGTCTCTTCGAGCACGCTGTCAGGGATCTGGAGTTTCTGGAGTACCGCTGAGGAGATCAGGTTCAAGCTGGCCCCGCCGTCAACTAGCATCTTAGTGACCTTGAGGTTGCGGATAGTTGGTGAAACCAACATCGGCAAGCACTCGACCGCAGTTATGCGATCAGGGTGGTCCTCAATATCAAAGATGATAGGCGTGCTGGACCATTTCAGAGGCTTGCGTGACTCGACCGATGGTTCAGCCGCATTGACTTACCGCATCCATTGCTTGAGTTGGCGGTGTGAAGTATGTAGAGAAGCACCGCCGTCAACGCACAAGACCTCTGTGGCTTTCTGGAATTCCTGCTCATCAGCCTCGTCATCATCCATGTCTTCATCGTCGTCATCATCTTCATCCTTGTCACGGCCGCGGGGAGGTCTGTCTCCTTGCCGCTGCTTGGCCTTGCCGCGGCGTCCTCCCCGGCCAGGACGTTTCTTGCCGGATCCTCCAACACCTTCCTGGGCCTTCTCCTTGTCGCGCCGCTCGTATTCAGCCTTCTGCAGTTCAACAAGCTGCTCGACTTTCTTGCAGCTCTGGAGGTCATGGCCCTTGGTGCGGTGGATCTTGCAATATTGCTTGTTGAGCTCTCACCTTGTCGGCCGCCCACACTGGCAGTTGGTGCCGCGGCAACCTCCTTGCGGAGCTACCAACTTTAGCTTTCTTAGCGCCACCTCTGTTGCCGGACTGCTCAACAACCAGCACATCTTTGCCTTTCTTCTTCCTGTTACTCCGCCGCCGGCTCTTCCTTGTCGGGGCAGTTTCCTCACTATCAGATCCTCCTGCTCCTGTGTTCTCTCCGGGGAGTCTCCTCCCTTCTTCAGCACGTGCACACTTGTCGGCCAGGGCATAGAGCTCGCGGCGTCTCGATCTTGCACATCGCCATCTCCTCCGCATCCTACGGTTGCGACGTTACGATGGAGCAGCTGATTACCTTGGCAGGGTGGGCGTCTGGGATGTTATCTTTGTACACGGCTGAATCTCTGAATGTACTTGCGCGGGGTTCTCCTTCCTTACAGGCGGCAGATGAATGTCGCTCTCTTGGCCATGGGGCTTGTGGCGCTGTAAAGGCAAACAAATTGATGGCATAGATCTGTCAAGAGGATATGGGTTGTCCGGCAAGTGCATGAGCCAGGATCGACATTGGGCTTGAGCACGAGAGGAAGTAGTTGGCGGAATCTTGTCGTCTCGCCCCGCAGCTTGCACCGCAATAGTGTAGATCTGAGGAACTCCGACGGATCGTCTTGCCGTCGTGCTTATCTCGAAACGTCGCTTGAAATACTTCTTGCTGGGCCACCGGACTTGCCGCAGCTCACGAGTGAACGCAGGGCAACCTACGCGTCTGACAAGTCGCTGGTTCCCCTAAGCGCATGCATATCGGCGAGAGGGCCCGGTAGCGCTGGTCGGATTGACGCGCGCTTCTCTTGGCGCTTCGCGAGTTCGGCGTCTTCTTGTTGTCGTTCGTGAAGAACTTGGCACTTGATCGCGACGAGCTCGCGGATCCGATGACGCGGTGGAGTCGCTGTCGAGGTGGATCCGGCAAGTCGGCGATCTTGGCCTTGGGGGTGGAGAGTGCATGGTGGTTGCACCCCCACAGGTTTCGTCGCCACCGGCTCGTGCCCTGTCGTCCTGCCGCGGCAGCGATGCACTTGGTTGCCGCGGAGTGTCGCCGTTGGCAAAGCCGATGAGACTCTGAATGGTGGCCCTCCATTAAATCGACCTTGTCTGCCGTTGGAGGGTAATCCAAGCGATTGAGCTCGCGCCAAAGCTTCGCTTGAGTGGTGGGTGGCGATGGCGAGCAGTGCGAGGCGGGATATGCCGGACTTCTAAATATGTTAGAAGGAGCGATATCCCGTCGGCGACCGTGCCCTTTCGCACCAGCCTGTTGGCGTGCACGCTGGTCTTGAGCGTCCCCGGATCCACCAGCTCGATCTTGGCCCAACGAACGTATGGTACTGTGAGTACCATGACGCTGTCGGTCCCGCGCCTCCTGAGATGGGCGCGGTGCATGTACGGACGCCGAGGTCTGCGCGGCCTTTTCCTTGGACTTGGCAGCACCATGGACTCCTTCGTCGACGCCCGTTCTTCCGCCGGCAACTACCCCACCACTCGTTTGCTCCGGTGGTGGTGGGTTCGACGTGGACGGAGCAGTTGCCGCCGAAGCCTTCTTCTTCAGTGGCATGTTGATGAAGAAAATGAAGATGTTGCTCGTGTGAATGCCGGATCAGGTTCACACAGCCTCGACGCCCCCTACCTGGCACGCCAAAGATGTCGGGGAAGCTGATCTGACCCACGAAAATCTATGGGACCGGCGGACCGAGCCCCTTTTGGTTCGGCGAAGCGGAGATCGCAAAAAAGCGATCGGCGAAGCACACAAGCAGTTTACCCAGCCGGAACTCTCCGGAGAGATAATACTCCTCTGCTGCATATGATTGTATTGTGTTCTTGCTCAGGGCGCTGAATGCTGATACACACCAGCTGCTAACGAGACTGGCGTGAGAGTGTTGAACCCCTTCTACGTTGCGCATGGGCCTCCTTTTATATGCTCCGGGGTCTCCGGCGGTGTAGCGTAGACAAGGGTAAAAGGGAAAATGAGTTGCGGTTGGTACAGCTACTTGTACGATGTACCATACCTAACCACGACGGCAGGGGACAAAGGCATTAAATGCCCGTCTATATCGCCTAAACAGTGCGAAAGGGACCGTCGGGGCGCCATTGCTTGCCACGATGGCAATCTTGTGAGCACCGCTTCGCCACCATGCTTCGCCTGGACGCCTGACCTCTCGCCACGCCGCTACTGGAAAGGTCGAGGCGACACGTTGGTGGATGTCTGCAGCGCGATTCTGAAGGTGGTAGCCTGCATGGCAAGCGCCTTTGCCATGATGGAAGTCGTCTTGTCGCGCTGGAAGCTTGTCGCTCACCGGGCCTTCCCGGCAAGCTCCTCTTGCCGGGGCCTTGTCTCCTAGGTGCCTTGAGTGGCCTTCCCGGCAAGCTCCTCTTGCCGGGGCCTTGTCTTCTTGGCTTGAATACTTTGTTCTTGAATGGCTCCAAAGGAACCACGGAGGACCTTGGCGGTCACCCGGCAAGCCTTGCCGCGGGGTGCTGCAACTGCCCGTGCACAAGTTCGGGATACTAGGGTACCCCTACTCTAGTACACCGACATATGATTTCTTGTTCTCACGTAATAATCTATTCACAGTGTCAAGTATGAATCAGAAACTTTATTGAGAACCAACAAACTAAAATAAGTGAAATAGTTCTTGAAAAAACTCCGAAATGCCCCCCCTCCACCACCCCTCTGGCGACTCCCTGGGCGACTCCACCGGCGATCCATGGCGCTCCTACTGTGTGAATCCCTCCGGCCAAGATGGTGCCACCTCTCCTGGACCTTTCTCTGGGGGTGGAAATTGCCAACAAGGTTAGAGCCCGATTCTCCACTTCTGTTCATTGCCTTGATCCCAACCACGCATTTCATCTGGTGGTCTCCTTTAGCCATTCTTCTTTCCTCCTGAATGTTGAACACGTTGGCCTAGCCCTAGAGGCTTGCATTGGGGGGTCTCCATCCCTTCTCAATGTTTCTCTCATTCGTGGACAAGTTTTCAAATTCTCTGTTATATCAAAGGCGGTTGGATTTATGATCTATCGCTTAAGATCTTTTCGGTGCCCTAGTTTTTCAAGTCATTTTCACCTATGGGGTTTTGGTGGACCTTCATGGATTAGAGAATACAATCTATGGATTTATGAGCTAGATCACGAATGGACCACGGTCTCTAGAACCACTCCAGGTCATCCCACCGGTGCAAATTCTGTTCCCATCGGTGCACGGCGTCCACCCAACCCATCTTCATGCTCAACTCCAGCTGCCGTCAACAATATCCCGTCAACCTCGGATCACGAGCCAACGGCGAGCGGGATTCTCTCCATTCAAAATTCTATCCATAGAGACCCAACTTCGAGACCTACCGATCCACCACAGCCCAACACCACCCTTCTTCTGACTGGAGCCCAGCCCACTTCCGTCTCCAACCACCGACCCACTCAAGCCCACCGCACCGAGCTTGACCCACCTAGCCATCAACAGACTCCTCTTTTATCTTTCTTCGGTAAATGCTTATCCTCTGGGCACCTGCGTATCGACTGCAAAAATCAATTTAGATGCCGATCTTGTTATCGTTACGGGCATATTTCCCGGTTCTGCTTCCTATCCAAAAACAAAACCCTGGTCTACCGGGTCAAATCCCACCAAACTTCCCCTCGCCCGGCCACACCCGTACCCGATAACCCAGACGACGACTCGTCTCCCCAAAACCCCACTCATCCCCCTCTATTCGACCGCCAGGCCTGCCAAACCCCCTGCTCCCCATTACACCCCTGCACTGCTCCGTCGTGTTTCTCCTCTGTCGCCCCAACTTCCTCTTCCACCATGGCCACCTACCCATGCGACCCCCTCCCGCTCCTTCCCCCAGGCACTGCCATCATCGAAGCCCATGGAGACCGCCGTCGTCGATCCTTCCACTACCTTGGCGGAGAAGCTCTGGTCCAATCGGGGGATTGGGCCATCATCTCCCTCGCCCCGCCGCCGGACCCCAACCAGTTCGACACGGACGCCATGCTCATTCGCCACTATCTCGACCATGAGCGTGGTTTCCGCATTGCTGAGGTGTCCAGGTGCGGCATGGGTGCCGCACTCGTCCGCTTCCAACACGCCTGCGATATCGACACTGCTATCGCCAACAGTCCCTACTTCGTAGGTGACTCGACACTATGTGTGATCCGTCACGACCGAGGTATAAACTATCGAGACTGCACCTTCTCCCATGATGTTTGGATCATGATGGTCAATTTCCCTCTTGAGGCATGGAGGCCAGACAAGGTCCGTGAATTTGTCAGTGGGTTTGCTAAGTTTTTAGTATGGAATAGAGATTTATCCAATAGAGCTCGCATATTGGTCAAGATTAGAGTGCCTGATCTTTTGGAAATACCTGTCAGTCATGTCATATGTGAAAGTCTAGATGATTATGGCCATGGCAGTCTTGGACTAGTGCAGTGTATATTCTGTCAACTGAACTCCTTGGGGCTATGGGTGGCGATGAAGATCCGATCCCACCTGACGGTGTCTTGCACCCCATGCCTCATGCTCCATTTGGTGGTATATGGCACGATGCTGATTTTGTACACAATGAAAACCCTCATGCTGCACCTGCTGCCCCACCATGCCCCTGAAGATGCACAAGAGGACATTCCCATGGTGAACACCCCACCCCAAGACCCTGAGATTGCTCATCAGGATCAGCCGTTTCAACCTGCAATTGAAGCTGCTGATGCATTTGTTGCTCTGTGCGACATGATGTCAAAAATTATCTCCAATGCACCTGATGTTCTTGAGATGCTAGAAGGTGTTGCTGTGGTTAGTACCCGTGTCCAGTTGATCAATGTTGATGATGTCCATGGTCCTGTGAAGAAATGCCTGCTGACTGTTGTTACTGAAACTCCACCTGAGCCGTTGATCTCCACTATTATGATTTCTGAAGAGCTGGATCTCTCTGAAACTTCTGTAGTTGCCCTGTCGCATGGGCATGAATCTGACATATCACCTGCCATGCTAGATTTCATGGCCAGTAACCCAAACTCTCCATCTGCTGAGCCATCCCTGGGACTGCCCAAGGAACCAACTGCTCCTCCTGCCATCCCCTGCGTGCACGTGGTCAACAAAAGGAAGAAGGTCAATGCTCCACTTGATGTAAATGATCTGCGACGCAGCCGCCGCCTTGCTGGTCTGAGTGTGGGCTTCAAGAATGAAGCTGCTGCAAACAAAGCCAAAAACATGAGCAACTGCCAGAAGAATCTGAACACTGAGTTTGAGCATGAAGTCAGAGACCCAACTGCTCCTCCACCACCTGAACTTCCACTTGGAACAATCCAAGCTCTTGCTACTAAGGAGTGCATGATTCCTCCTGAGGAGGTTTCTAAAGAGAAGCTAATGGCCAAGGTGGACCATGAATAAAGAACTTAGTTGCTTTAATTGGTCTTGTTATATTAAGATCAATGATGATTTCAGAAAGTGTGTTTACTTTATCTGCATTTGGACAATTTTATCCGTTTTTATTAAGAACCTGGGTTGTAAGGAATTAGACTCCACATTATATGTTTGTGAGTGGAACATCATGCACTATTTATATTTTGTTTTAAGAGGTCTGAATGGTCAATTGAGTATGTGTCTGATGCTTCTTGGCAGTATGATTTATCAGTTCACATGGCTGCCATATTTCATCACATCCTATGATTGTTGCCATGTTTCTTTGGATATGATTAAGTCTATCCAAGATAATCACTGTCCTACTAATATGATCAATGAATAGAAACTGGAACATACTAAATTGGAATGTCAGAGGGATAAATTCCCAGATTAGATGGGATGATGTTAGAGCAAAAATCAAAGAAAGCAACTGTGGCATTATTTGCTTGCAAGAAACTAAGAGAGATTATTTTGACCAAGCTTACCTCCGCAATTTTTCACCTAGAAGATACAACCAATTTGCATATACTGCATCTGTTAGCCTATCAGGAGGAATTATTACTATATGGAATTGCAGTCTCTTTACAGGATCTGTTGTCAGCCAAAATACATACCAAATCACTGTGATATTATCATGCAATCTATCTGGGAACATTTTCTACATCAGCAATATTTATGGACCCTGCCACAATGATGACAGAAATGAATTTTTGACTGGCTGAGCAATATAGATGCTTCTCAGATGGATCATTGGATTTTAATGGGGGATTTCAATTTAATAAGGAGCCCACTTGACAGAAACAGACCAGGAGGAGACACCAATAATATGCTTATATTTAACAGCCTACTCCAACAACGGGATCTTGTGGAAATACCTATCCAGGGTAGGAATTTCACATGGTCTAACATGCAGGACTCTCCACTACTGGAAAAGCTTGACTGGATTTTTACTTCTGCCAACTGGACCCTGACATTCCCAAATACTTTAGCACACCCACTTGCTAGAGTCACATCAGATCATATTCCTATACACATTCAGATTGGCAGTGATATTCCAAAATCCTCTATATTTAGATTTGAAAATTATTGGGTTGAATTTGATGGGTTCTATGAGACTGTTATTTAATGTTGGAACAGAAATCAACAATTGACAAATTCTGCCAAGGATACTGCTGCCAGGTTTAAATGCCTCAGAATGGGTTTAAAAAAATGGAGCAAAAATCTATCAAAGCACTACTAGGAAAAAGGCCTACTAATGGCGCACCTAATCTGGCCATTAATGGCGCATTAGTGGTGCGCCATTAGTGCCACGCCATTAATATATTTTACTAATGGCGCACCACTGGTGCGCCATTAGTATCTGGTATACTAATGGCGGACCTCAGATGCGCCATTAGTATATACAACACTGCGCCATTAGTATGCCTCCCAGTGGGCCATGTATACCCAAGTGTTTTGGCATACTAATAGCGCACAACAACAAGATGCACCATTAGTAACCCGGCATACTAATGGTGCCTTTGTTAATGATGCGCCATTAGTATCCTTTGGCATACTAATGGCGCCGTGATGTGATCGCCATTAGTATGAATATTAGGTTTTTTAAATTTTCTGTTTTTGCACGGGTTACAAAATGTATAATTGGACAAAATATAGACAGCACACATCAACAACAGATTCATCGAATACAATAGAAGATTAGTCTCTGAATACAATTCATCATATTAGTCTATGAATACGATTCATCATATTAGTCTCCGAATTGAAAAGACCGAACAAAGATAGAACATTATATTACAAGTCTCGAGACCGCGAGTAGCGAGTTTGTCTTCACATTACAAGTCGATATCGATCATCTAAACTACCATCACATAGAAGAGAGCTGCGGTCATCACGATGAGCATCATCACGATGAAACTTCGTCTTCATCCGGTTCCTCAACGCTCCTCCCTCTCCCGCTAGATAGCGGGCGTATCTAGATTCGGCCTCGGCCCTAGTGGTGTACCCTTTGTAACTGTTACCGCTGAATCGGTGAACCTGTCTCGACACTCCTCCCGATCGTCAGAGACTCCGGAACCTTACCCTTGTACACGACATCTGACGACATTGCTATGCACTAGCCAAGCGAAACATTAGTACTAATTCACAGACAATACATAAGCAATATATAAGTATGCAACAGAACGATCGGAAGAGAAAAGCAAGACATTAATAGCATCGATTACATCTAAATTTTAATTACAACATGAGCCAATCGATGTTTCAAAACTAGACACAGCATCACTGCTTTCGACTCGACTCAAGGGACCGGAGCGTGGATGAAGCCGCCGTCTATCGTGGGAGTCATGAAATAACGGGCGTTGTCAGCCTGCATTTGTAGCATTGTGTCGATGTCTTTGTTGGACGGTTGATTTCGAGGTAGAACTGCCCGAGTGCGAAGGACATCTTGATGGATGATTTCCGCAAACTCCATTTGGATGCGAAAGAATTCTTGTCGATGTCCGCGTCTGGATTCTTGACACGCCGCGCCCAATCTTTGAGTTTACTCGGTAGCGAAGTTGATGATGGTCCGTCGATCGCCCGCATGTGATGGATGGCGTAGTAGGCACCCTTCCGACCGCCCGGTGGCTGCTTGACGCAGCGAACATCGTATTGTGGGAGAACACGTGCTTGCCGTGCTACGAATAGGCCTGGTGAAGGTGCCTCCAGATTTGGCGTGGCTGGGAGAACATCATCAAGAACCTTCTTGACATTTGTGTAGTCTACGTTCGATGATGGTCCAGGTCGAAATCGTGGCCATGGAATATTTGGGGCTTAGGAGGATGAGCGTGCAATGTGTGTCCTTCGCAGAAAACACGGAATGTTAAAGAAAAACGATCAAAATCTAAGAATTCATATGTTACGGGCGGTTGAGCGGAGGACTTACTCGGAAAGTAAGGCACGAGGAAGTTATCCTTGTCTTGGTTTGCGAATAGCGCCTTGAGGTAAGAACTCGCGACTTGCGGTCCCAGCGCTGCCCAAGATCTTGGCACGCATGTAGAAGGGTCGACTATCACGATGTCCGGGGTCTTGTCGCGAATGATCCGCATCTCCTACTCAGCGAAAATAGCGAGCGAAGGTGTAGTGCAGCGGATGAAGGTTCAACATAGCGTGGATGTCATCAAACCGCAGGACGATCGTCGCCCGATGGAGTTATCCACAAAGCCCTTGCCCTCGGCACCTTGGCGAAAAGCGGGTATGGCACATCCTTCTCTCTGAGACGCCGCTTCTCCAAAGAAAGAACACTGTCATGCAGACTCCGCATAGCACCGGTTGCAACATTGAGCATATTTGTTGGTAGCATCGCCCTACCCGCCACATGCACCCTCCTAGAGATATCCTTAGGTGAAGGTGGCCCGTCCTGAGCACGGATCGTACTCGGTGCCGACTGGCTTGCACCCTTGTTAGTCTTTCTTTTGCGTGCCTTCTTCTTCTCCTGTAATGGGACCGAGTTCTGCTCACAGACCGCCTTCTTGAGTGTGTTGGGGCTGATAATATTTCGCACCTCGCCTATCTCGAGGCTCGGTGAAGTCGGCAGTGGGCGTCTCGAGAGCTGAGCAGCGAGCGGCGCTGTTGCAACTTGGCTTCTCCGCGGTACCATCTAGATCGCGCACATCTTTTGCTACCTTAGGGTCCGCGATATACCGCTGCAGACGAGGAGTGATCGGAAAGTACCACACCACTTTTCGAGGAGCTTTCTTCCTCTTCTTGTATCGAGTGACACCGCACACCGGACATATGGTAGACTCCGCGTGCTCGTCCCGATAAATAATGCAATTGTTCATGCACACATGGTATTTCACGTGCGGTAAATCCAGAGGACACACGATTTTCTTCGCCACCTCCAAACTGGTCGGGCACTTGTTCCCCTTGGGAAGACGTTCGTGCCAGAATGACATGTTCTCGTCGAAGCATGCGTCGGTCATTTTGTGTTTTACCTTCATCTCTAGAGCCATGAGCGTTACTTTCAGGCGGGTATCCTCGGGCCTGCATCCTTCATACAATGGAGTAACCACGTCTAACTCAAGTTGATCCATCTTGGCTTTCTCTCGGGCGGCAGCTCTTGAATATGAGGGTCCTGCACCCAGCCCATCGATGGTCCAGCGTCGTCTGCTCCGCCGGCATCATCATCTTCATGATCATGCCCGTCGTGCGCTCCGCATCTTCCTCATCATCATGTCCTGCATCTTCTACATGATGATCGTGTACAACATCACCGTCGTGATCATCTCCGGGATTCTTCGTCTTCTCGCCCGCCGAGAGCGCGGTGGTTGTCTTGCTGCCCTTCCTCATTTCTTGCCCGGCCCCATGGGCGACTTTGTAGTCATCTTCATCACCTTGCCACCGATAGCCATCCATGAAACCACGCAAGAGCAGGTGGTCCCGCACCTGCCCGAAATCCGGGTCCGCAATAAGGCTCTTCAGCTTGCATCTTCGACACGGACATCTTATCTCCGTCTCGTTCTTTTGAAGCATCTCGGCCTTCGCGGACCTCAAAAACCTATTCATGATGCCTTCGGTCATCGTGCGGACCATGGTCGCCTATGGGGTAGAGCAAAACGATATTTTAGAACCAAGAAAAAATTTGGCATGACTTTCCCTAAAATTAGGACCAAAAAGAATGCTTAATGCCAAAATTCTCGCCCAAACGGAAATGAATCAACATTCCGGCAAAATATTGGCAACTATTGCATTTCAAATACCGGTACACCTCCAAACACAAACACATATGCAACACCACAAACATATGCAACACCACGAACATACATAGATCTAGCTAGGCCATAAAAAGTGCATGTGCACATTGTTGTAGGGAGAACAACATAATATAACTTCCCCCCTTACTTACCTATCAAAACAAGGTAATTTAACCACTTAATTTGAATGAATCTATGGTGGAAATGAGGTGAAAAAGAGGAGGCACCCGAGACAAGGAGGAGCTGGAGAGAATGAAGTGGGGAGAAAGTGAGTGTGGGTAGCAGAGGCTGTCCAAAATATCTTGTTGCTGCCCACTTACTAATGGCGCACCAACTCTAAATCGCCATTAGTAATCCAGTTACTAATGGCGCACCTTCGGTGGTGCGCCATTAGTAGTTTTGCAAAAAAACATACTAATGGCGCCTTTGTTCCAAAGTGCGCCATTACTAGTTTAAACTAGTAATGGCGCACGAGTGGAACGATCGCCGATATAGTTTTACAAAAAGGAATAAAAATATAATAAAAAACAACATTAGTGGCGCACTTTCCGGCAGTGCGCCATTACTAGTTACAACTAGTAATGGCACATCTGAGTCAGATCGCCATTAGTATGTTTGGACAAAGCACTAGTTCAAAAAATTTTGATACTAATGCGCACCTTGGGCCAGGTGCGCCATTAGTAGTTTGAACTCTAATGGCGTATCAGAAGGTGGTGCGCCATTAGTATATACTAATGGCGCACCGCTTGTCTGGTGCGCCATTAGTGTCAATCCCATCTATAGCCCTTTTTCTAGTAGTGAAGCTTAACACTAATATTTCTGCTTGCAACTATGTTCTATCTATGATTGATGGCATTGAGGATCAAGGAAATCTGAGCACTACTGAAGCAAACTTCAGAACTATTATCAAGAATCACATAGCCAAGTTATTGGAAGTCAAAAGGATATATTGGAAATCCAGGTTTAAGATGAGGAGTATTCAGCTTGATGGTGAAAATACTGAATTTTTTCATGCCATGGCTACCCAAAGGTACAGGAAGAATTTCATAACTTCTCTACAAGATGAACATGGGATTCCTTTCCAAAATCATGATCACAAGGCTGCCATTATTTGGAAATTATACAAAGATAGATTGGGAAAAGCTATCAACCCCCCCTATGTTATTCAACCTTGAGGAACTTATTCAGCCTAATGATCTATCTGAACTTGAGGCCCCTTTTTCCATGGAAGAAATTGACCAGGTTATTAAAGACATCCACTCTGACAGAGCACCAGGACCTGATGGTTTTAATGGTTTATTTCTGAAGAAATGTTGGGATATCATCAAACAAGATATTTACACTATGATCTGGGATTCTTTTGAAGGGAACATTGATATTCAGAGCATTAATACAGCTTTTATTACTCTCATCCCAAAGATTACAAATCCTATTGACATGAATGATTTTAGACCCATTTCCTTGGTCAGCCTTCCTCTCAAAATCATCACAAAACTTATGGCCAACAGAGCTCAGAAAATCATTACCTCTGTCATTCATCAGAATCAATATCGTTTCATAAAAGGGAGAAATATCCAGGACTGCTTGGGATTTGCATTTGAATACATTCATCTATGCCATCATTCTAGAAAACCTATCATCATACTCAAACTTGATTTTGAGAAAGCTTTTGACAAGATTGAATACAATGCTATTACTGCCATGTTGAAAGCCAAGGGATTTGGTCCAAGATGGATAAATTGGGTAACCAATATACTCAATACTGCATCAACATCTGTCCTGTTAAATGGTGTTGCTGGGAAAAAATTATATGCAAAAGAGGAGTTAGACAAGGAGATCCTCGCTCTCCACTCCTATATATCATTGCTGCTGATCTTCTTCAGTCTATTATCAATGCTGCTTGGGCAAATGGGGAAATCACTCTCCCCACAAATCAGGCTTATGGCCTTGACTACCCTATTATTCAATATGCTGATGATACTTTATTGATCATGCCTGCTGACGAAGAACAACTCAGCCATCTCAAATACCTACTTAACCTATTCAGTATGTCCACTGGGCTATTTGTTAATTACAGCAAATCATCCATGATTCCAATAAATATGGATCAACAATCAATCAACAATCTTGCAAGCTCTTTTGGCTGTAAAGTTGAAAGTCTTCCATTCAGCTACCTTGGACTACCTATGGGCAACACCAAACCCTCTGTTCATGACCTCATTCCAGTTATATCTAGAATTGATAAGAGATTATCAGGGATTTCCAGGTTCATGAACCATTCTGGGAGACTCACTTATGTCAACTCTGTTGTTGCATCAATGCCTATATTTGCCATGTGTTCTCTTAAAGTCCATGTCACCATATTGGACCATGTGGATAGATCAAGCAGAAATTTTCTCTGGTATGGAAATGAAATCAATAAAGGTGGTAAAAGCCTGGCCAGCGGGAGATGATATGCAAACCCAAATAGCAAGGAGGACTAGGGGTTTTGAATCTTAGAGAACAAAATAAAGCTCTTCTCATAAAGCAGTTGTTCAAGTTCTATAACAAAGTGGATGTTCCATGGGTAAACTTAATCTGGGAAGCCCACTACCACAACAATGAGGTCCCTCACTACAACAGAAGCAAAGGATCCTTTTGGTGGAAAGATTGCATGAAAATGTATGACTATTTCAAGGAAATGACTACTCGTGACATCAAATCTGGTTGCACTAATCTACTATGGGATGACATATGGAATGGGGATATTAGGAAAACCAAATACCCTGAGCTTCACTCTTTTACCCAAAAGGAAAGCATATCAATCAAAGAAGCCAAGGAACTAGATAATCTTTATAGTATGCTCCAACTCCCACTCTCCATTCAAGCTCATCAACAACTCCACTTACTATCAGGAGAACTAAACATTATCAGAAATTCAGCTGATAAGGATCATGGACCTTCAACTGGGGTAACAATAAGAACATTACAAAGAAGATCTATGGATACCTTATGAATGGTGAAGATGCTGCTGACACATTTAAATGGATATGGAAATCATGTTGTCTTCCAAGACATAAATTTTTCTGTTGGCTCATGCTAAATGACAGAATAAATACATGTGATCTTCTGACCAGAAAAGGCATGCACCTGGATTCCACTGTATGTGTTCTATGCAACAATGAAGACAATGAAGACAGGACTCATCTTCTATTCACATGTCCATTTAGTCAAGCTTTCTGGTGGAACATTGGATTTGAATGGAATTCACATATGGAGATCAACAATATGATTATTGATGCTAAGCACAGATACAAAATTGACCACTTCATGGAAATCATGATACTTGGTTGCTGGAGCATATGGAATCAAAGGAATGGGATGATCTTTGAAGGGATACCTTGCTCAATAAATGATTGCAAGATTGACTTTGTCAGATATTTCAAAATGACCATGCTGAGGGCTAAACCCACTCTAAAAGAGGGCATGTCTTCATGTATAGACAATATTTAATTTTTCAATAATCTTCTTACTTTCCTCCCCCTAGATTGTCTCTTCTTGGTTGTCCCCCCAACAACCAATTGATTATGTAATTTGGACACTCTCTTTATAAATGAAAATGACTCACAGTAGGGGATTTACCCTACTGTTCTTTGGTCAAAAAACAAACAAACTGTAATCTCAGTTATTGAAGCAATTGCAATTTATCATAACATCGGAAATAGTCAATATAAGAGCTTTTCAGCAAGTCCACATACTCAACTATCATTTAGTCTTTCACAATTGCTAACACTCACACAATACTTGTGGTTATAGAGATTTAATCAGACACAGAGAAAGATAGGGGCTTATAGTTTTGCCTCCCAACCTTTTACCTCAAGGGTAATGTCAACAATAATAGTTCATGCTAACTTGCATCCAATTGGATATATATATCAGGATCTTTCCAACACAATGTGCTTGCCAAAGGATAAAATATAAAAAGGAAAGGTGAAGATCACCATGACTCTTGCATAAAGTAGAAGATAAAAGTAAAAGATAGGCCCTTCGTAAAGGGAAGCAGAGGTTGTCATGTGCTTTTAAGGTTGGATGCACGAAATCTTAATGCAAAAGAACGTCACTTTATATTGCCACTTGTGATACAAAACTTTATTATGTAGTCCGTCGCTTTTATTACTTCCACATCACAAGATCGTATAAAGCTTATTTTCTCTCACACTAGTAAATCATACATATTTAGGGAGCAATTTTTATTGCATGCAGCATGACAACTTACTTGAAGGATCTTACTCAATCCATAGGTAGATATGGTGGACACTCATGGCAAAACTGGGTTTAAGGGTATTTGGAAGCACAAGTAGTATATCTACTTGGTGCAAAGAATTTGGCTAGCATGAGGGGGAAAGGCAAGCTCAACATGTTGGATGATCCATGACAATATACTTTATTTCGGATATAAGAAAACATAACCCATTACATTGTCTTCCTTGTCCAACATCAACTCTTTAGCATGTCATATTTTAATGAGTGCTCACAATCATAAAATATGTCCAAGATAGTATATTTATATGTGAACCTCTCTTTCTTTATTACTTCCTATTAATTGCAACGATGACCAAAACTATGTTAGTCAACTCTCAATAACTTTTAATCATCATACTATTTATATGTGAAGTCATTACTCTTCATAAGATCAATATGATTTCTTTTATTTCTTTTTATTCCTTTTCTTTCTTAGCAAGATAATCAAGCCCTTGACTCAACACTAATCTTTATTATATAGCTCACAGACTCGATTACATAGAAGGATCATAAAGCAAAACTCAAAACTAAATCATACTAAAACTTTAATCTACTAGATCAAGATATTACCAAAAGGATCGAACTAAGGAAAACGGTAAAGATAGGAGTGTGATGGTGAGACGATAAAGGGGCACCTCCCCCAAGCTTGGCAGTTGCCAAGGGAGTGCCCATACCCATGTGATTATATCTCCTTTGTTGGTGAAGAAGGTGCAGGAGTTGTTGATGGATAGTCGCACATTGCGCGTAGCAGGTCTTCCAGCTTACGGATAATGCCCTTGAGTGCGACGATATGCTCCTTCAACAAAATATTTTCACTTGTGAGATACTTGTTTTGTATATGAGCTAACTCAATCATCTTGAAAGCTTCAATCTCAATTGGGGTAAAGAGAGGTGTAAGGATGTCTTCTTCTGCTGATGCCGGAGCCTGATCCTCCATGGCCTTCTTGATTCCTTCATCCTTGTTGAACTCCCTGGGTTCTTCTTTCTTCAGCTCCATCTTCATTAGCCAAGCATCGTTGCCCTCATTGTTGGAGGCGGGAGGAAATGACATGATGCCTAGCCTTGACAACTCTGGCAGAAAATAGCTCGAAACGAAAACAGAGGATATTTGCGTGACACGAGAGTCATAGCATTTGGGAGATTATATAATGAATTTTTACCGACCAAAAGAAGTATCGTGCAAGAAAATGGAGTCCGAAGAGCACACGAGGTGCCCACGAGGCAGGGGGCGCGCCCAGGGGGGTAGGGCGTGCCTCCCACCCTCGTGGAAGCCTCGTGTCCTTCCCGGACTACTTCTTATTTTCCTATTTTCTTAAATATTCCAAAACGGAGAAAAACTGCCATTAGAACTGTTTTGGATTCGGTTTACTTACCATACCACGTACCTATTCCTTTTTGGAGTCTGAAACGTTCTTGAAGGTGTCCCTTATGTATTCCTCTGGGGTTACGGTTTCAATAACATTAGTTTCAACATTTATTGGATTACCTGGGATATAATGTTTGATTCTTTGACTATTCACCACCTTCGGGTGCCTTCAAAGTTATTGATTTTTATAGCACCGGAACGATAGACCTCCTCGATAACGTAAGGACCTTCCCTTTTAGAGAGAAGTTTTCGAGCAAAAAATCTTAAACGAGAGTTGACCAGCAACACATAATCACCTACATTAAACTCACGTTTTTGTATCCTTTTGTCATGCCATCGTTTAACTTTTTCTTTAAATAGTTTGGCATTCTCATAGGCTTGGGTTCTCCATTCAACAAGTGAGCTAATGTCAAATAGCCTCTTCTCACCGACAAGTTTGAAATCATAATTGAGCTCTTTAATGGCCCAATATGCCTTATGTTCTAGTTCGAGAGGTAAGTGACATGCTTTTCCATAAACCATTTTATACGGAGACATGCCCATAGGATTTTTGTATGCAGTTCTATAAGCCCATAATGCATCATCGAGTTTCTTGGACCAATTCTTTCTAGATCTGTTAACAATCTTTTGCAAAATTAATTTGAGCTCTCTATTACTCAATTCTACTTGACCGCTAGACTGTGGGTGATATGGAGATGCAATTCTATGATTAACGTCATACTTAGCAAGCATTTTACGAAAAGCACCATGAATAAAATGGTGAACCACCATCAGTCATTTGATATCTAGGGACTCCAAACCTCAGAAAAATAACTTCTTTAAGCATCTTAATAGAGGTGTTATGATCAGCACTACTAGTTGGAATAGCTTCTACCCACTTAGTAACGTAATCAACATCAACTAAAATATGTGTTTACCCATTAGAGGAAGGAAAAGGTCCCATATAATCAAAGCCCAAGACATCAAATGGTTCAATAACAAGTGAATAATTCATAGGCATTTCCTGACGTCTACTAATATTACCAATTCTTTGACATTCATCACAAGACAAGACAAACTTGCGGGCATCCTTGAAGAGAGTAGGCCAATAAAAATCGGATTGCAATACCTTATGTGCAGTTCTATCTCCAGCGTGGTGCCCTCCATAAGCCTCAGAGTGACACTTGCGCAGGATCTGTTCCTATTCATGCTTAGGTACACAACGTCTAATAACACCATCTACTCCTTCTTTATAAAGATGTGGATCATCCCAGAAGTAATGTCTCAAATCATAGAAAAACTTTTTCTTTTGCTGGTATGTGAAACTAGGTGGTATAATTTAGCGACAGTGTAATTAGCATAATCAGCATACCATGGAGCAGTACGAGAAGCATTTATGACATCTAATTGTTCATCAGGAAAGCTATGATCAATAGGTAGTGGGTCATCAAGAACATTCTCTAACCTAGACAAGTTGTCTGCAACGGGGTTCTCACCTCCCTTTCTATCAACAATATGCAAATCAAATTATGGTAGCAAGAGAACCCATCTAATAAGTCTAGGTTTAGCAACTTTCTTTTCCATAAGATATTTAATAGCAACATGATCAGTGTGAATAGT
The DNA here is from genome assembly GCA_021605205.1 of Aegilops longissima. NCBI lineage: Eukaryota > Viridiplantae > Streptophyta > Magnoliopsida > Poales > Poaceae > Aegilops > Aegilops longissima. The sequence continues at coordinate 491,888,991 of CM038680.1, forward strand.
TACTTTAGAATAAACAATATAAGGTCTGAACTTATCACAAGCAAATGCAACTGCTAAAAATTCCTTTTCAGTAGTAGCCTAATTTCTCTGGGCACTGTCTAGAGTTTTACTAGCATATTGGATAACATTTAGCTTCTTATCAACTCTTTGTCCTAGAATATCACCTACAGCATAATCACTAGCATCACACATAATTTCGAAGGGTAAATTCCAATCAGGTGGCTGAACGATAGGTGCAGAAATCAAAGCTTTCTTAAGTATTTCAAATGCTTCTACACAATCATCATCAAAGACAAAAGGTATATCTTTTTGTAATAGATTAGTCAGAGGCCGAGAAATTTTTGAGAAGTCCTTAATGAACCTCCTATAAAAACTGGCATGACCGAGAAAACTTCTTATACCTTTGATGTCCTCAGGACACGACATCTTTTCAATAGCATCAACTTTAGCTTTATCAACTTCAATACCTCTTTCAGAAATTTTATGCCCCAAGACAATGCCTTCATATACCATAAAGTGGCATTTCTTCCAATTCAAGACAAGATTAGTTTCTTCACATCTCTGCATAACTCGATCAAGGTTGCTCAAGCAATCATCAAAAGAGGATCCATAAACGGAGAAATCATCCATGAAGACCTCACAAATCTTTTCACAGAAGTCAGAGAATATAGCCATCGTGCATCTTTGAAAGGTAGCAGGTGCATTACATAAACCAAAAGGCATACGTCTATAAGCCAAGAACCAAAAGGGCAAGTAAAAGTGGTCTTTTCTTGACCCTCGGCTGACACTGGTATTTGAGAGAAACCAGAGTAACCATCTAGAAAGCAAAAATGTGTATGTTTGGATAATCTTTCTAGCATTTGATCAATAAAAGGCAAAGGGTAATGATCTTTTTTTGTAGCTTTATTTAATTTGCGGAAATCAATTACCATCCTATAACCTGTAATAATCTTTGCGGGGTCAATTCATCTTTATCATTAGGAATGACAGTAATACCTCCCTTCTTAGGGACCCAATGGACAGGACTTACCCACTGACTATCAGCAATGGGATAAATTATACCCGCCTCAAGGAGCTTTAATATTTCCTTTCTTACCACTTCTTTCATCTTAGGATTTAGCCGTCGTTGGTGATCAATCACTGGTTTGGTGTCTTTCTCCAAATTTATTTTGTGTTGACATAGAGTGGGACTAATGCCCTTAAGATCATCAAGAGTATATCCGATAGCAGCACGGTGCTTCTTCAGAGTTTTCAATAATTTCTCTTCCTCCTTCTCTGAAAGGTTAGCACTAATAATAACAAGATATATCTTCTTTTCATCAAGATTAGCATACTTAAGAGTATCAGGTAATGGTTTAAGCTCAAACACGGGATCACCCTTGGGTGGAGGAGCATCCCCTAGGATTTCAACAGGCAAGTTGTGTTTCGTAATAGGTCCCTGTTTACAGAATACTTCATCTATTTCCCTTCTTTCATTCATAAACATATCATTTTCATGGTCGAGAAAATATTGTTCTAAAGGATCATTAGGAGGCACGACAATAGAAGCAAGACCAATAATTTCATCTTTACTAGGAAATTCCTCATCACGGTGTTGTCTACTAAATTTAGCAAAATTAAACTCATGATACATATCACCCAAACCAATAGTAACAACATCCTTTTCGCAGTCTATCCTAGCATTAACAGTGTTCAAGAAAGGTCTACCAAATATAATGGGACAAAAGCTATCTTGTGGGGAACCAAGAACAAGAAAATCAGTAGGATATTTAACTTTCCCACACAAGACTTCAACATCTCTAACAATCCCAACAGGTGAAATAGTATCTCTATTGGCAAGCTTAATTGTAACATCTATCTCTTCTATTTCAGCATGTGCAATATCATGCATAATTTCCTTGTATAGGGAATGAGGTATTGCACTTTCACTAGCACCCATATCACATAAGCCATGATAACAATGATCTCCTATTTTAACGGAAATAACAGGCATGCCTACAACAGGTATATGTTTATTTTTAGCACCAGGTTCAGCAATTCTAGCAGTCTCATCACAGAAGTAAATAACATGCCCATCGATGTTATCAACCAAGAGATCTTTAACCATAGCAATATTAGGTTCAACTTTAATTTGCTCAGGGGGTTTGGGTGTCCTAATATTACTTTTGTTGACTACAGTTGAAGCTTTAGCATGATCCTTTATTCTAATAGGGAAAGGTGGTTTCTCAACATAAGCAGTAGGAACAATAGGATCATTATAAGTGATAGTCTTTTCTTCAACTTTAATAGGTGCAGCTACTTTTAATTAAATGGGAGGATTATATTTAAACCACTTCTCCTTAGGGAGATCAACACGAGTAGCAAATGATTCACAGAAAGAAGCTACTATCTCAGAGTCAAGTCCATATTTAGTGCTAAATTCACGGAAAGCGTCGCTATATCCATGAAAGATTTAACACAATCAAACTTAGGTGTTATACCTGACTCCTTAACTTCGTCGAGGTCCCAATCTTCATATTTGCGTTTAATTTTTTTCCTATAAATACCATTTTAATTCAATAGTCTTCATCATAAAAGAGCCAGTACAAGAAGTAATCAAGCATGGAGCGATTATTGAGAGAAAGTGAGCATAAAATTTTTGAATAATCTTTTCTCTTGAGAGCTCATGATTGGGGCATGAATATAACATTGACTTAAGCCTCGCCCAAGATTGAGCGATGCTTTCTCCTTCGCGAGGCCAAAAATTATATATATAATGACGATCACGATGAACAAGATGCATAGGATAAAACTTCTGATGAAATTCCAATTTCAATCGTTTGTAGTTCCATGATCCCATATTATCAGATAGCCTATACCACTACAAAAAAAAGACACATCCGTGACATTTTGGGCCGAACGAATTTTTTTTCTGTCATACATATGACACTTCTATGACGATAATTGTGACAAAACCCGGTATCATCATAGATGTGGTGGGCTCCTACTTCTATGACAAAAATCATGACGAAAATGGCTTTTCGTCTGGGCGGGCGGAGACGCAGCTGCATGACATTCTTTGGGCCGTCCATGACGGAAAAACCATGATGAAGCGAGGGGAGGAAAATTTCGGGAGTTCTTGTTACGGTGGCGGTCGGGGCGAAGCGATGCACGTTTGTCTCGTACACGACGTCTGGCGTGTGTGCGGCGTTAGCTCTAATCGAACCCGGCGAGGCATTGGGATCTAATCGAACCCGGCGATTACACTGCAGGATCTGCGTTATCGAACCCGAAGCGATCGATCGATGGTGTTAATCGAACTCGATCGGCGATTCCATCGCTCTCGCTGCTAAGCGAAGCCGATCGATCTGCCTCTAGATAAGCGATGGCGTTGCGGGGGGTTGGATGAACAGTTCGGTGGGGTGGACGAACAGGACCCCGTGGTGTTGCCTCTGGATGAACAGGACCCCGATCGATCGACCGGTTGGGGCTGGATGAATAGGACCCGTGGAGGGCTGGATGAACAGGACCACCCGTGGAGGGCGGGATGAGCAGATGAGCGGTGGAGGGTGCCCGTGGAGGGGTGGTTGAACAGGACCCGTGGTGTGGAGGGCTGGATGAGCGATCGGACGGTGGAGGGTGGTTGAGCATGGCGGTGGAGTAGCGTGCGGTGGAGGCTGGATGAACAGGAGCCCGTGGAGGCTGGAGGAGGTTGACGGTGGATGAATAGTAGCTCGTGGAGGCTGGAGGTGGTCGACGGTGGAGATGAACAGTATCCCGTGGAGTCCCGTTTTGCGGTACGCCACACCCCTCCCGATGAACAGGACCCCCGTTTTGACCATAGGAGGTCTGTTTCCTCCGTTTTGCAGTACGCCACACCCCTCCCGATCAACAGAACCCCCGTTTCGACCGTAGGAGGTCCGTTTCCTCCGTTTTGCGATCGCCCACCCCGATCAACAGGACCCCCGTTTTGACCGTAGGAGGTCCGTTTCCTCCGTTCGGCGGTACGCTAGGCCTCGTTTCCATCGCCAGTTCCGTCCAAGCCCTCCCAATGAACACGACGCATTCTGTTGCCTCCCCATGAACACGACGACGAAGATGTTTCTCCGTTCCGACCCAGCCATGTACATGACCCCTCGCCGTACGTATGCGCGAGTAGGCGATCAAGACCCCGCCCGTATGTACACATACGTGGCTGTATTTTCTTTCTTGCACCCTGGCCGCTGTATGTACGTGTACATGCTATGTGCGCGCCTCTACATCGACCAGTATGTACGTACATGTTTGCGACCAGAATGACAACGCTACGTACGCTTCGACCAGGTGGGTCCCGACTGTCAGGCACTTCCTTACCTGCGAAGATGTAGCTGGTGGGTCCCAGCAGTCAGCGGCAAAAGTTTTTTTCGCAAAATACGGTGGCCCGTCCGGTGGGTCCCCGCTGTCAGGTGGAGGAATAATTATTATGCGCGTAATAAGGAGGCACTTCCTTGCTGCGGCCGTGGACCCAGCTGTCAGCGTCTCCATGCACAGTACTCTTCCGATGGAAGTCGATCGTTGACCACATTGACCACGCCGCGCCGAGAGCACCACGGCGGTGGACGACGGCGAGGCCTAGGAAGGGGACGACGCAAAGCCAGGGAAGATGCGGCAGTGGAAGCCCGCGCGGAGAGGAGTATGAGGGTTCACTGGTTCGGCTACGGTGTGACGCTGCCGTCGCCGCAAGGCCTGGCCAACAGTGGGAATAGTAGGGGCGGTGAGGCCTCTGCGGCAGCATAGCCGGCCACGGGAGGCAGGAGCATGCGGCACGACTGGCGCTGCTTTGGGCGGCTGGAGCAAGAAGACCAGAGGTTGAAGAAGCACTACGGCCATTGGATGGACATCGTACGGTCACTGGAGCTAGAATCGTTCATATTGGCTAAGTTGACAAAGCCCTTCGTCCCCGTCAACTTAGTAGGCCCACAAGTCAGCCTCCTACCAAGGTGGGTCCCAGCTAGCCGGGGGATTATTCATTTTTTTTTGTGTAATAAGGAGGCACTTCCGGTGGGTCCGAGCTGACAGCGGGGGGAACATTTTTTTCACGAAATACGGTGGCCCGTCCAGTGGGTCCCAGCAGTCAGGGGGAAATGATTTTTTTCGCAAAATACTGGTGGCCCGTCCGGTGGGTCCCCACTGTCAGGTGGAGGAATAAATATTTTCCGCGTAATAAGGAGGCACTTCCTTGCGGCTGCCGTGGACCCAGCTGTCAGCCTCTCCACGTATAGTACTCTCCCAATGGAAGTCGGTCGTTGACCACATTGACCACGCCGCGCCGAGAGCACGACGGCGGTGGACGACGGCGAGGCATAGGAAGGGGACGACACGGAGCCGGGTAAGACGTGGCAGTGGAAGCGCACGCGAAGAGGAATACGAGCGTTCACCGGTTCGGCTGCGGTGTGAGGCTGCTGTCGGTGTCAAAACTGGCGGATCTCGGGTAGGGGGTCCCGAACTGTGCGTCTAGCTGGATGGTAACAGGAGACAAGGGACACAATGTTTTACCCAGGTTCGGGCCCTCTTGATGGAGGTAAAAGCCTACGTCCTGCTTGATTAATATTGATGATATGGGTAGTAAAAGAGTAGATCTACCACGAGATCAAGGAGGCTAAACCCTAGAAGCTAGCCTATGGTATGATTGTTGTATGTTGGAGTTGTCCTACGGACTAAAACCCTCCGGTTTATATAGACACCGGAGAGGGTTAGGGTTACACAAAGTCGGTTACAATGGTAGGAGATCTAAATATCCGCATCGCCAAGCTTGCCTTCCACGCCAAGGAAAGTCCCATCCGGACACGGGACGAAGTCTTCAATCTTGTATCTTCATAGTCCAGGAGTCCGGCTGAAGGTATAGTCCGGCTACCCGGACACCCCCTAATCAAGGACTCCCTCAGTAGCCCCCGAACCAGGCTTCAATGACGACGAGTCCGGCGCGCAGATTGTCTTCGGCATTGCAAGGCGGGTTCTTCTCCAAATTCCGTGTACCTGTTGAATAATGTCCGGTTCTTGTAATGTAGCACTCCTTGGCTTCTACGCCCAATAATGGCCGTCTTCCACGTGTCAAACGAATACGAAAAGTCTGGGTGTTTTTACATTCACACCCCTAGCCACGTAAATGAGCTGCCTATTTAAAGGGAGGAGGATTTAGATCCAAACCACACCTTCTCCCCTCCGCGAGTGTTCATCAGAGCACATCCGACAAAGGTCTATTTTACCATGGCCAGCCGTTGCAACTCCTCCTTTCGCCCTTCCAGTCCTAAGCCCGGAGACTGGGAGAGATGCTCCATCCCGCATAGCGAGCTAGTGTCGCTCCAGACCAAGGGATTTCTCCCCCCGGCCTATATGGCCGCAGTTTGATCCGGACTCGCCACCTATAATGGCGGAGAGCAAGCGGAGCGCGCCCCCAATCCCTCCAAAGGAGAGCGGGTATGCCTTGTTCCTTACATAATAAGAGGGCTCGGATTTCCAATTCATCCGTTCCTCCGGGGGCTCCTGGAGTTCTATGGTCTCTAGCTGCACAACCTCACGCCTGCCTCCATATTGCATATCGCGGGCTTCGTAGCCCTTTGCGAGCTCTTCTTGGGTGTTGAGGATCATTTCGCGCTGTGGAAGAGGCTATTTTGCCTGGTGCCCCATTCTCAGGAGGGGTCAATATATCAAGTGGGTGGAGCCGAAGTGTGGCGCATCGCCAGGACCGGATATCTATCCGGAACCCCAAAGAAGGCATCAGACGACTGGCCTTCAGAATGGTTTTATATGGAGGATGTCCCGCTGCCGGATCCTATTCGGATCGGCCTCCCTGAATTCAACAGCGCTCCCCTGAAGAAGCGCCTAAGATGGCGTCCACGGAGCTCTCAGAGAGAAGGTGACAGGGACGTCCTCTACCTGATGGGCCGGATAAGACAATTGGCTCACTCCGGACTAACCATGATTGGAGAGTCATGGCCATATGCATCATGCGAGGCGTACAGCCGCTTCAGTATAGAGGCCACCCCATGTGGGACTTCAACGGGGAGGATGACGCTACCCGTTATGGCGGTAAGGGGCCGGACTTGACTGCCTCTCTGGTAAAGATCTTGTCCACTTTGTACAAGGGAGAAGAGGAGGAATTCCTCCGCGTCAACCCACAGGGTGGATTTACTATGTACAATCCTCCAAGTTGGGTAAGCGGACAATTTCACTTGCCCATCCGTTTTATATTCCCATGATTAAGTATATAGTCTAACGACTTCAACGCAGGAAATGAATCAGGAAGTAAAGGACATAAACAGCCGTCCTCCACAGCCCAAGGATCCAGAACGGTCCCTCGATCCGGCCTCCGAAGAGGATCCGGACATATCTGTGGAGCTGATTGACGGGGTGTTTCATCAGCTGTGCAAGGATGATACCTTGGTGGCCATCACGGCCGACTACCCCGGGTTAATCCCGGCCTCCCAGGTAACTGAAGCCGGAGTCTCATCACCTTGGGAAGGGATCCATCCTCACGTGTTTTCAGTTTTCCTGACAACAACCGTGTTTTGCAGGGGAGGTTCCTGAGGCGGGAGGCCGATCCTGCGGCGGCTAGCCAACGAGGGGCCGCAGGGCCCCGTGGGGTAAAAAGGAATGTGGTCCGGACTGAGGCGCCGGCGCGAAGGTATAGCGCACCTTTTTATTCCTTAGGTGTTATCCCTTCAAGGCATATTAACACGCGTGCTTGGTGCAGGACAAAAAGTCCTTGCCGTACTATATCCGGAGAGGCTGCCAATCGCGCCTCCACCAGCCAGGCTCCACAGCCCGGTCCGGAGGCGGAGGCGAACACGAGGCGCACACTGGACGCTCCTCCGACAGAGGATGCGGACAGGCTGTCTGCCACCCATTCCGAGGTGGAGAGTGCCATGAATCACCGGCGCCGCCGGACAGTTCTTCGCGACGCTTGTTTCTCCCAAGAGGCGTTGGATGCCTTCAATTTGGGAGATGCGTATCTCCGTGCCACTCAAAATGGTCTAGCCAGAGCCACGGAGCAATATGTAAAAGACATACGGGTGAGAAAATTTGATAGTTATATGGATCAGTAGCCCCCGAGACTTGAAACAGTTAGAATAACTGATTTAAGGATCATGTAACTTGCAGGCTCTTTTAGAGAAGAATACCCAACTGTCCCAGGAGCTAAAGGAGTGCAAAGCCCAACTTGAGGCCGCACTAGCCACGACAGGGGAGCCCAAGGGGACCCCCTCTGGTAATATATGCTTCAAAAAGATAAGTATTATGCGAAATGCGGCGGATGTGCTAATCTGACAAATGGTATTGCAGATGGCGTTGGACTGGATCCGGAAAAGCAACCAGTTAAAGGCTGGTGAAAGCATGCTGACAAAGGTGAGGCGGGAGAAGAATGATCTTCAGGATGCCAACACCAAGCTGGACGTTGAACTAAAAGATGTTCGTGCCCAGCTGTCGGACTCCACTAAGGAGAATCAGCGGCTTCGACGCGACATATTTAGTAAGTGCTTAAACAAACTCTGAAAAAGGAGTTCGGCGAGGAAGTCGACTAACAAAGTTATGTCTGTAGGTATGCTAACAGGTCGTCCTGCAGAGGAGATGCCCGGTTCTACGGGTGACCTTCTTCCCGTGCTCTCGCAACTGCACGAGCGAGTTCGGCAAGCGATGCAAGGCGTTGCCCAAGCCCTATGGCCTTCCCTCTCCATGCCCGAGGGCCTTGGAGAGCTTGCAGAGAAGCTGAAGGGAGCGCGGCAGCACTTCCGATTGTGGAAGATATCGGCCTGCCGTCAAGGCGCTAGGGAGGCCTGGGCCATGGTGAAGACGCGGTATACAAAGGCTGATCCAAACCACATGGCCGAGGTCGAACCTGTGGGGCCCGATGGGAAGGAGATCCCTGTAAGCTTAGTGTACGGCCAAGTAGAATTGGCCGCAAAGTATTCCCAGCAGGCCTGTAAATTAGACAGCCTGTTAGATGGTATTGAGGAGGAATACAATCAGTCAGAGTGACTATGTAATTTTAATTGACATGTGTAATGCCTTCTAGCCGGATTGTAGATCGTTTGTCGTTTCCGACCTTTTCGCTTCGAACTCGGGACCTGACGGTCCGGAGTGTGTCCGAATACCCTACCGGTTATATAAGAACCGGGGTATGCATGGAGACCAGGCGTAGGGGTCATTAGTGCTTTATCAGACAAGTGCCCAACTAGTTATGTTATATTACATGGTTAGTAAGAAACATCTTCCAGAGAGAATAGTTCCGTTAAGGGTTCCTTTCTCTGGGAGGCATGCCCTAAGGTGCATGTCCGGACTGCAAACGCAGAAAAAGCATCTGGGGGCATATAAATAAGTAAAAAAGGTCATCTTTAGTTCACTGACCGAATATTCCCTTAAGAACGCTAGCTTTCGGCTTCACCCAGTCTGAGGTACACATCTGGCTGACCCGCGATAAGAATAATCGCAGAGGTGCTCCTTTACCGCCTAGCCGAACAATCGGGAGCGTAGGGTAAGCACAGGAGCCAGGCAACCCAGCTTGGCCAAAACTTAAGTCATATCGATGCATATAATGGTGAATAAAAGGTACATGTGGAAGTTTAACACATGTGTTGGGCGTGAAGCCTGTATAAATAAGCTTCTGTTTAAAGAAGCCCCCAGGTATAGTGAGCGCGGGTAGCGCGTCTCTTTATGAGCCTTTAAGGGAAGGAGAGAAATGTAAGACAGAAAATATATAAAAAAAAGACGGAGGTAGGAGACGAACACAGAGTCCGGCGCTAGGCATAGAATCTTTGGAGACGGGCTGCGTTCCATGGGTTCGGCTCGAGTCGGTTGTCCGACGCATCTCGCAGGCGGTACGCTCTGCCAGTCAGGACTTGATCAATTATGAAGGGACCCTCCCACTTGGGCTTCAGTTTGTCCTTTTTCTTGTCCGGAAGGCGTAGAACTAATTCGGCAACGTTGTAGTTTTTGGCCCGTACTTCTCTGCTTTGATATCTTCGAGCCTGCTGTTGATAGAATGCGGAACGGGCTTTTGCCACGTCACGCTGCTCCTCCAAGGCATCCAAACTGTCCTGCCGATCAAGTTCGGCTTCTCTTTCTTCGTACATGCGCACTCGAGGTGAGTCATGAATGATGTCGCAAGGCAAAACAGCCTCTGCACCGTCCACCATAAAGAATGGTGTGTATCCGGTGGTGCGATTCGGCATGGTCCGCAGCCCCCAGAGTACGGAGTCGAGCTCCTCTACCCAGTGTGTGTTGGATTCCTTGAGGGACCGCACTAATCTAGGTTTGATGCCGCTCATAATAAGACCGTTCGCACGTTCGACCTGGCCGTTAGTTTGTGGGTGATAGACGGATGCATAATCGAGCTTGATGCCCATGTTTTTGCACCAGAGTTTTACCTCGTCGGCTGTAAATTTTGTGCCGTTATCAGTGATGATGCTGTGAGGGACACCGTAACAGTGTACGACCCCTGATATGAAGTCTATCACCAGTCCAGATTCGGCCTTCTTAACAGACTTGGCTTCTATCCATTTGGTGAACTTGTCCACCATGACCAGTAAGTATTTTTTCTTGTGGGTTCCGCCTTTAAGGGGTCCAACCATGTCAAGCCCCCAGACCGCGAAAGGCCAAGTGATGGGGATAATTTGGAGGGCGGTGGGTGGCATATGGCTTTGGTTTGCGAAAAGCTGGCAACCAACGCATCGTTGGACCAAGTCCTGAGCGTCTGCCCGGGCCGTCGGCCAGTAAAAGCCTGCACGGAAAGCCTTGCTTACGAGGGACCGAGCTGCAGCGTGATGACCACCGAGTCCGGCATGAATTTCAGACAGCAAGTTCCGCCCTTCCTCTTCGGAGATGCACCTTTGAAGGACTCCGGTAGTGCTTTTCTTGTAAAGTTCTCCGTCATGGACTTTATAGGCCTTAGATCGCCGCACTATGCAGCGTGCCTCATTTTGGTCCTCTGGGAGCTCCTGCCTAATAAGATAGGCTAGGAATGGTTCTGTCCACGGGGCGATGACGGTCATTATTACGTGGGATGAAGTTGTAATTTCGTTGGCAGAGCCTCCGATTATGTCTGATTGTTCGGTGCCGGACAGTGCGGTTGGGTCCGGGCTGTTATTACCAGGTTCCCCTTCCCATACTACGGATGGCTTGAACAGCCTTTCCAGGAAGATGTTGGGGGGGGACTGCATCGCGTTTTGCGCCGATGCTTGCCAGGACGTCTGCCGCCTGATTGTTTTCCCGGGCTATGTGGTGAAATTCGAGCCCCTCGAACCGAGCTGACATTTTTAATACGGCGTTGTGGTAAGCTGCCATTTTTTGATCCTTAGCATAGAAGTCTCCGTTTATTTGGGATATCGCGAGGTTTTAATCCCCGCGCACCTCTAGGCGTTGAATGCCCATGGATACTGCCATCCGGAGACCATGTAAAAGGGCCTCATATTCGGCTGCATTGTTGGAGTCCGTGTACATAATCTGGAGTACATATTATCTGTATCTCCTGTGGCGGACGTCAAGACGATGCCAGACCCCAGTCTGGCCAATATTTTGGAGCCGTCGAAATGCATGATCCAGTTTGAATATGTGCCTACTCTTGAGGGAGTTCGGCCGGGGTCCATTCTGCGACGAAGTCGGCCAAAACCTGCGACTTAATAGCTCGCCGTGGCTTGTAAGGTATGTCGAACGGGAGGAGCTCGATGGCCCATTTTGCAATCCGGCCCGTTGCGTCACGGTTATTGATAATATCGTTGAGTGGTACTTCCGAGGCTACTGTAATCGAACACTCTTGAAAGTAGTGTCGTAGCTTTCGGGATGCCATGAATACCGCGTATGCAATCTTTTGATAATGCGGGTACCGTGATTTGCATGGAGTGAGACAGTGGACACGTAGTAGACCGGCTTTTGAAGGGGGAATTTGTGTCCTTCCGTTTCCCGCTCGACGATGAGCACTGCGCTGACAACCTGATGGGTTGCTGCAATGTACAATAGCATTGGTTCGCCGGTGTTTGGCGCGGCTAGGATAGGGTTTTTTGCCAATATGGCTTTTATTTCCTCGAGTCCGGCAGTGGACGCATCCGTCCACTCGAAGTGTTCGGTGCGCCGAAGGAGGCGATAGAGGGGGAGTGCCTTTTCTCCCAAACGAGAGATAAAGCGGCTTAGAGCCGCCACACATACGGTTAATTTTTGTATTTGTTTGAGGTCCTTTGGGATATCCAATTGTGACAAAGCTTGGATCTTGGCTGGATTTGCTTCGATTCCTCTACCGGATACAATGAAGCCCAAGAGCTTTCCGGCTGGAACACCGAAAACGCATTTTTCCGGGTTGAGCTTGATGTCACATGTTCGGAGGTTATCAAATGTAATCCTCAAGTCGTCTACTAGAGATTTGACATGTCTTGTTTTGACGACCACATCATCCACGTACGCCTCTACTGTTTTGCCGATCTGGTTTGCCAAACATGTCTGAATCATGCGCTGATATGTTGCGCCGGCGTTTTTGAGCCCGAAGGGTATTGTGTTGAAGCAGAATGGGCCGTATGGTGTGATGAATGCCGTTGCGCCTTGGTCTGACTCTGCCATCTTGATTTGATGGTAGCCAGATTATGCGTCGAGGAAACACAACGAATCATGTCCTGCAGTGGCGTCGATAATTTGATCGATGCGAGGGAGGGGGAAGGGATCCTTTGGGCAAGCCTTGTTAAGGTCTTTAAAATCAATGCACAGGCGCCAGGATTTGTCCTTCTTTGGTACTATCACCAGGTTTGCTAGCCAGTCCGGATGTTTTATATCTCTGATGAATCCGGCCTCCAGTAGCTTGGCTAGCTCCTCTCGCATGGCCTGTCTCTTGGGTTCGGAGAAATGCCGAAGGGCTTGCTTGACTGATTTGAATCCTTTTAGGATATTTAAGCTGTGTTTGGCCAGCCTGTGTGGGATTCCTAGCGTGTCTGAAGGGTGCCAGGCGAAGATGTCCCAATTTTCACGTAGGAATTCTCGCAGTGCGGCGTCTACATCAGGGTTTAAGTGTGCCCTGATGAAAGCTGTTTTATTGGGGTCCATTGGATGGCCCTGGAATTTGACTATTTCATCTGCTGGTTTAAAGGAGGTGGACTTGGATCTTTTGTCGAGTATCACATCGTCCCTGTTTACCGTGGAGCGCAGCGTAGTCAGTTCCTCAGCCGCCAGGGCTTCGGATAGTGCCTCGAGGGCCAATGCGGCTGTCTTGTTTTCGGTGCGGAGTGCTATGTCCGGATAACTAGCGAGAGTGATGATATCGTTTGGCCCGGGCATCTTGAGCTTCATGTACCCGTAATGGGGTATTGCTTGGAAGATTGTAAACGCTTCCCGCCCTAGCAGAGCGTGGTATCCGCTATGAGCGGGCCACAGGCGTGACCTCTTCGGACCTATAATTATCCGGCGTCATGAACACCACATCTAGTGTGATTTTTTCCTGTCAAAGACGCTTCCCGATCGGGGATTATTCCTCTGAAGGTTGTGCTGCTTCGCTCGATGCGGTTCCAGTCTATTTCCATTTTTTGAAGGGTTTCCTCATAAATGAGGTTCAATCCGCTGCCTCCGTCCATGAGTACCTTGGTGAGGCGAAAGCCGTCCACTATCGGACTGAGGACCAATGCGGCTGGTGCTCGAGCTGTTCGGAGTTTAGGTTCATCACTGGCATTAAAAGTAATAGCTGTGTCACTCCATGGGTTTAATGTTGCTACTTGATAGACTTCGGCGAGGCTGCGGAGTGTTCTTTTTCGCATATTATTTGATGCGAAAGTCTCGAAGACTGTTAAGACTGTACTGGAGTCCCTGGGGTGGCTTTCTGCGGCCTCTGAAATTAGGAGATCTTCGCCCATTTTGGCCACCTACCGGAGTATCCAACATGCTCTAAGGCTGTGAGTTGGTGTGGCGTCATATGTACTATGAATTTTACAGGGTCCATTAAGCCATCCCTCCAGTACGGTTCCATGCCCTGTAGAGGGTTTTGGTTTTTTGGTTTTTAACCCGGGTGTCTGACGATGATGCACCGTTTTATTCCGGACGGGGTTTCTATTCAGGGCCGGATTGTACCAAAATTTTATTTCGGTTTTCCAGGCGCTTTCCATCGCACAGTACTTTTGTACTATGGACGCCAAGTCAGCGAAGCGTGTAATATCATGATGACTTATGGCGTTGAGAATTCCCTTGTCCGTGCAGTTATTGCAGAAGAATGAGATTGCGTCTTCCTCGCGGCAGTCCTTTATCCTGTTCATAACCAGGAGGAACCTCGCCCAGTAATGATGTACTGTTTCTTCGGGCTTTTGCCTGATTTGGGACAGATCGCTTATGTTCGGGTGGGTGGGTGGAATTAAATCCGAAACCACACCCAATCAGTTTGGATCCTTGGATGTTGTCCAATGAATCTAGCCCGTTGCCTGATTCTAATTCAGGTCTTGAGTTACATCCTCCCCTCCGCGGGTATCTGGCTTGGAGGGATCGGGAATCCGTACGTAGCTAGTCCTTAAGATAGATGAAGGGTCGCCGCACTGCGCCTCTACCACGGCAACATGATGGGTGACTTGGGGAGATTTAATCTCTCTTAGATCGGGTTTAAGCCCAACCTGGTCGTAATCCGTAGAGACCCCCAGGGCGGCGATGCAATCCAAGAGATCGTTTACGACGGAGAGCTCCATTGGATCCAACTGCTTGACGAGTTTCGAGCTGACGTGAAGATTGCTTTTGATGACCTGGGAGGTCACCGTCGGCGCAATAGCCGAACAGGCGGTCATAACAAAACCACCTAGCCGGAGAGCTTGGCCGACAGCCAAGGCTCCCTTAATAATGGCTCCGTCTTTAAAGACGGGGAGAGGCATCCGTCCTGATTGCGACGACATAGAGGAACTCTCAATGAAAGCACCAATGTCGGTGTCAAAACCGGCGGATCTCGGATAGGGGGTCCCGAACTGTGCGTCTAGGCGGATGGTAACAGGAGACAAGGGACACAATGTTTTACCCAGGTTCGGCCCCTCTTGATGGAGGTAAAACCCTACGTCCTGCTTGATTAATATTGATGATATGGGTAGTACAAGAGTAGATCTACCACGAGATCAAGGAGGCTAAACCCTAGAAGCTAGCCTATGGTATGATTGTTGTATGTTGGAGTTGTCCTACGGACTAAAACCCTCCGGTTTATATAGACACCGGAGAGGGTTAGGGTTACACAAAGTCGGTTACAATTGTAGGAGATCTAAATATCCGAATTGCCAAGCTTGCCTTCCACGCCAAGGAAAGTCCCATCCGGACACGGGATGAAGTCTTCAATCTTGTATCTTCATAGTCCTGGAGTCCGGCTGAAGGTATATTCTGGCTACCCGGACACCCCATAATCCAGGACTCCCTCAGTTGCCGTCGCCGCAGAATAACAGGGGGTGTGGGTGAGTACAGGGATGCCCTGGCCAGCGGTGGGAGTAGTAGGGGCCTGAGGCTGCTTGGCACAACACAGCCGCCACGGAGGCGGAAGTAGGTGGTCCCGTCGGCGCTGCTTTGGCGGCTGGAGCAAGAAGATCAGAGATTGAAGAAACACGACGACCGTTGGATTGACATCCAACGGTTACGTCTGCTAGAATAGTTTGTTGACGTATATAATAACTAAAAAAATCTTGCATACGCGTCAACTAAACAGGCCCACAAGTCAGACCACTCCCTCTTTTTTTTAATAATTTATATATAGCCCATGGCAACTTCTTATGCAATTTATTGCAGTCATTTTTTTGGTTGGCCAGGGCCAATTTCGCATATTTCTGTGGATTCCAAACTATTTTTAATACCGAAATGTCCAGCCAGATTAAAAGTACTTTGAAGATATATTTAAATTAGGTTAATGCCCAGTGAAATAGGAATCTGAAAATGTGATAAAATTCAGAAATTATAAAGTAATTGCAAATTTGTTATCTGTTTTTATATTTACAACCCATTTCATATTACTTTCAAGATTTGGAGGCGTCTTGAAAGATTTGCAGCCCATCAGGGCGTAGAAAAATAAATAGGCCTGGATTGGGTATTCTTCAGAAAAAATAAACTAGGCTCATTTTCACAAAGAAAAAAATAGCTGGGCTGGTCACATGGTGAACATAAAATATAAGCCTCGGCTAGACAGGCCACAGCCCAGTTGAAATCCTGCTCCGTCTCAACAATACCAAACAAAAAAATACTGCTCGAGTAGCTATGTCCCAGGTGTCAGCCGATCTTGTGCTGTTCTCTTGTCTATTGAATATATACGCTCACAATGTCATGGGTCCCAGATGTCAGGAAAACACTAGGAGGAAGCATTTTATTTTTCAATACGCTGACATGGTGGGCCCCTATTGTCATCCTCTCCACAGACTTCTGCTGATTCCTGTTGTTTGTTGACCATGTTGACAACGCGAGAGGGCGGCGCCGCGGCCAGCGCACCAAAGCGAGCAGAGGACGTCGGTGTTAACGATTTAGGAGACGGTGGGGTGGCGATCGTACCGAGGCGCAGCCACCGTGGGGGCGGAAGCGAGCGGCCCCTTGGCGCTGGTTTGGTTTTACGGCGGTGGAGGAAGACATGGTGAAGAAACACAACAGACTGTAAAAGCAGCATGAGTACTTAACAACCTTAATTGAAACCAGCAGGGGCACTTAACAACCAAATCTAAAAGCAGTATGAGTACTTATACAGGTTCAACCGTACAAAGCACGCCTCGAACAGTGCTACTTTGCCTACAGTTAACCAAGGGTGAGGCCGCCAAGTCCCAGGACAAGGCCCAGGCGCCACCCCGCGCATCCACAACCTTCTGAAAGCGGCTTCATCTCGCAACATGGTCAATAAATAGGATATTCACTTTAGAGCCATTGTCGGGGGTTGGGTGCGACATATGCCAAAGGATGGCTTATCATGGTGGGAGCGAGTAGAACGTCGCCGGTGCCTGGAAATGGGATGGGGCGAAGACATGCACGCCGGCGAATCTTACCCAGCTTCAGGGCTCTCCGTGGAGATAACACCCCTACTACTGCTCTGCGGGGTCTCCGCATGATCACTATGGCAAAGTGTGTACAAGGTTGCTCCTTGAGCTGTTTCTTGGAGGTAGGAGAAGGCTAGGCTAGCTCTCTCCTTCCTATGTGGTCTGGTCTAGTGCTTATGGGTTCGAACCCTTTGCATGGGTGCCCTGGGGGGTTTATATAGGCCTACCCCCTAGGGGTACAATGGTAATCCGGCTGGGCACGGGACCCAGCCGTCTGTCTCTCTGGCCGCCGTCTTCTCCGCTGACTGCCGGGGCCCGCCGACTGGTCAGGTACGGAGCCGACAGGCCGTGTCCGCCGCGGGCGGGTCTTGCCGGCTGCAGATCACTGTAGCCGTGCTTCTAATGACGCGGGCTTGGTCGTGGGGTCGTGGCAACAGTCCCGCCGCCTGGCGGGCGATCACAGTTGCCATTCCCCGTCGTGTCTGGTTAATGGCGCATGGGGCCCGTGGGAGGGGCTGGCCAACTCACGGGGGCCGACTCCCAACGGCTCCGACTTATGGTGCTCTCGCCGTCTTCTATACTCCGCTGACTAGTGGGACTCGTCGTCCCTGGGTCGTACCGGCAGGCCGTCGTGGGTATAGGACTCCGCGCACTGGGGCAGATGTCAGGGCTGGCATGGCAACAGTGCTGCGCCGGACGGAGATCTCCGTAGGTACGGCGCACTGTGGCCACACCTGCCCTTGGAAAGGTGCGGGAGTGGACCTTACTGTGGCCACTCCCCGTCCCGTCCCACCTTATGAGGGCCGACTCCCCATGGCCGGCTTCTCTGGAAGTCCCCAGACAGGAGTCGGCTTGTCCTGAAGTCGTCGCTGGGACTCGGCCGTGAGTGGGCAGTCGGCTGCCTCGCGGCCGACTCCCAGAAGGCGGCTCTTCGTCCTGGGGTCTTGAGGGGCGCATCCTGCCCTGATGTCTTGAAAGGTTCAGGGGCTCGGGTTAGCCTACCCGTGGCCCATTAGTCCGACAGCCATGCAAAAGCATGAACATAATCTTCTATCCTATTCTCCAAGATGGACGGGCCTTCATTATTTGAGACCACCCATGAATAAGTATCTTTTCACCTCCAAGCGGAATTGAGTAGGTCGACATAAACATCATGTTGTGACCAAGCGCAAGTCTGACCCGACCATGGTCAGGCATCTGTATAGGAACAATAGAACTCGGCAGTTCCTGTTTCAAGAAGATCACAGCTGTAAAACTGTGTATAAGCAATAGTTTATGAACAACATATGTAACAGAAAATAGCTCATACCATAAGTTTCTCGACATAGTTGGACCTGTTCAACGAGTGCAGCAGTGGCACACATATCCCACGTGGCATTCCACCATTGAAACGCCCCACAAGGACCTCAAGACGATCAATAAAGTGTAGGAACTTGTGGATGTCGATCCAGTCAACTTCAGTGCCATTAGTAACAGCCGAGTTATTACAGAGTAACAAACGAGCAGACTGCTTTACTCTGAAAAAACCTACACGTGCCACCAATTATACGAACATATTAGTTAGAAGTAGCATCTTCGTGAGAGATTTGTTTCTACTTCTAAAGTTAAATTGTGATTAGTTAGACAGAATAGGTGGATTAAGAAGTGATTGAGGCAACAAGCAAGAACCAGATACAAAACTAACATGGATGAACAATTGGAACGACGTCGGGGTGGAAGATCGCAGTGAAGATGAGACCAGGTTATGCTATTTCCATCAACATTCATGTGCCAACTTTCAATCCGTAACACTTGAGAAATTTTATCCAAGTTCGGCCATAAAAAAGCAGCGATCTTCTTGGTTCATGAACCCAACTTGGAACTTATATCCATGGCTTGTCTTCACTGTGACCATTAAGCTAGTGTATTCAGTTATGGAAAGGCCGAGCATCTTGAGTACATGTGTTCTGGCAGAGCAAATAATACACTGCAGGAAAAATAATATGAGAACACGGCATGTTCAAAAAAAACCCACCCTCCCGGATAGAAAAGAGGATTCTAGGAACATACTGTGCGCGTTTGAAAATGCTGTGTTAGGATGAGAAGGAACAAGTGTGGCGTCTCGCCGAGGGCGCAGAAACCTGTAGGGTACTCGCACTTTGGGCACTGCAAATGAAACACACTAGATTCAGTAGGAAGAAAAATGCATCAATGGCGGCGGCTGCCATCCTAGGATTACCTGCGACCAAGGGACTTTGGTTTATCGGGGATGGATGAAGAATTCGTACCTGGTTCTCCATGAGAAAACCCTATGCAATCGCCGAGAGGGGGTTTTCTCTGAACAAGTAGACGAGGGAGAAGGGGATTCAGGCCCATTGAAATATTGCCGCTTCGTCCGTCCAGCTTACTGCTAAAGCTGGAAAGGGGGGGTTGTGATTTGACGGCTCATTGGGCATTACTGCGGCGGTACGACCGGGGTGTGTCTACCGTCAAGTTGTGCACTCTAATTTGTGCATATGGCACATGGACCCCGTTGCCGGTTGCCCCACATATCAGCGAAAGGAAGTAGAAAGACAGGAGTAACTAGTTACACATAAATATATTTTTGACAGAGAGACACTCCCTCTGTAAAGAAATATACAAATCTTTTATATCACAGGCTCACCTTGCCGAGAAATATACTCCCTCTGCAACGCACGAGCATTATGGGGGTTCAGCTTTTTTTGTGGGGGTTCAGCTGAGAATATAATACTCAGATAAGCTCACGGTTCTAGACTTTGGGCCGCAAGACGACCGTGCATGTTTGGGGGCCCATGTGTTCTACCTCAGTGCTTTTCATATTGCAAGCGATCGGTACGACGCTGGTTTTAGATGCTGTCGCAAGGCGAATACACAAAATTGAATAAAGCACGGCGGCATTGGAATGAAATCGAGCGCGGTTCCTAACCAGCAATCAGAGTTGCAATTCTATCAACGATATACCATGTGATAAATAATAATGTCGTACTACTTATACACACAGGACACTTGTTTCACCATGCCAGATTATTACATCAAAATCTCTTGGAGGATAGATCAGTTAGGCAGTTGCGTGCTGCTACTGAAGAAATTCAGAGTTGATTTGGACCAGCTCTCCTTGCCGAGAAAGTTCGATTTTGACATCATCCCCTACCGCAAGATATGATTTAGATGTGAGCCTTGACCATCCTTTAGCATCAATCATCATGCGACCATCCTTTGTACTTACGGTATATTGAGCAGGTTCATTCACACCAAGGCTGCGCATGGTAAGAGAAACTTGAACGCGGTCGCCCGGATTGTTGAACGACTCCCTCGTTGCTCTAGAAATTCTCTGTTTGCAAACAAGAAGACATACCCAAACAGTTAGATCAACACAGTGAATCATGTGAAACAACATGGAAAGAAAAAAGAATGAAGCACTTGGGTGGCCAATGCTTACCAAGAAGGTGGACATGTCGGTTTTTGTAAGGACTTTGCTATATGAAGTGCGAACTACAGCCCAGTCTATTGCCGGTGAAACTGCATGGGCCGGAGCAGATGCAAGTGCAAGTGTTGGTGTAGGTGCCGAAGCCGATGCTGCTGCCGGAGATGGTGCTCCTTGTAGAGCTGGTGCTGGTGTCGGAGCAGGTGCCGGTGTCAATACCCGATCCTCCGGTAGATCAGACTGATCCGCTGATGCGGTCAATGCCCAATCCTCAGCTTGATCAGACTGAGTTATTGCCACTGTCAGTGCTAGAGAAACTGCCGGTGCTTGATCTGTGCGAGACAACGGCGATCGTGTCTAGTCTGCTATGATCAGCTTTCTAACTTGACTAGGATCCGTGACCGTGATCCAGTCTTTTTCTTCATTTCTTTTAAATGCGAGAAGGACTAATTGTGGCGTTTTTGTTAAACCAAACTGCAGTTCATCATAGGGATTCAGCTTGTACTCAGACAACACACTGATCCAATTTTTTCCAGTAATAAAAGTGATGGACGGTGCCTTCATTACTGACACGACATAAGAAGTGAAACCTGCAAAAATAGCCATCGTAGAGCAAACCAAATGGTTTATTCTGTGATGAATGTCACATGGCAAAACCTGCATCATAAAATTGCAGGAAAAGAAATAAAACATGACATTAAATCAATAAGATTTAGACAGTAAATCAATAAGATTTACTTGATGTGACACGAGTAAATCCTTACCAGGAAATCACTATGTTGAAGTACTAAACAAAGGATTGATCATCTAACTACGCGTGGCATGCAGGGGCCCCGCCTACTCCCACAAGCAGGACAGTCCAAAGGTCGTGAAAAATTGTATGGACCGAACATCCATGGGACTGGAAATCCTGGTGGGTGCGATAAACCCTACAATGCATACATATATTGGAGTGTAACCATAATTGATAGACCGTCCTCACAAAAAATATGATATGGATACTTCAAAATATACAGACTGAATTGAGTGGACAGACATTAACATAGACCGTTCTCAGGACTGACCATACACCAAAAGCGGCAGTACTAATAAACAATACAGGGTTCACAAACACAAATCAAGTACTAAACAATAGTACTTACTACAGACAAGCAAAGTTGCACTAACTAAACTCTGCAGACTATTTCTTGCCACCGACCTACGGGATGAACCCCGCATAACTGACTAGGCCATGGACTTCGTGTGAGATGTCTACATGGACCATCACCATCTTGTAAACCTTGGAGAACCTAACAGAGTGGTCTTTCCACTCATAAACATGATGATGAAGACAGGCCACATCGGATTTGTTGGGAAGCTTTACAAGAACCACAACCTACGTAATCGAAGGCACAACCAGGAAATTGTTGTGGTCAAGTACAGCCTCGAGAACACGCCTGACAACAATGCTATAGGAAAACACTAGCTCGGGACACGGGGCGACAAGGACACAACAGCTGGATAGTTCAGCAGTAGAACTCATCATCAGGTCTTCCAGTTCACACGACATGACTTTGAGAACTTCATCTCCACCGCGGACCTGGTTCTAATTCAAACAGAAACCATATTTTATTACTACCTCCATTCATAAATATAAGATGATTTTCGATATTATACTCCATATATGACTACATATACGCACATAAATGAGTGAACAAAGACACTAGAACATGTCTTCAAAGGCATGAGAGCAGAGGGATTACATGCAATATCCATAACACAAGTTACTAAGGCAAATATACCCTCTTAAAAGGTAGCATTGATGTTCATAAAGTACTCCCTCCGTCCCAAAATTCTTGTCTTAGATTTGTCTAGATACGGATGTATCAAGTCACATTTTAGTATTACATACATCCGTATCTAGACAAATCTAACACAAGAAATTTGGGAAAGAGGGAGTAGTTGAAAGTAATCTATAAGAAATCAGTGTCAACCTCTCACATGTTTTGGTCAAAAGAGGAATTTAGAACCGTCATTTGGCACACAAAAATCACATGCAAGATCACCCACGAAGTTGTACTACTAGTACTAGTACTGTGTGTTAGATGAAAAAACACGATCAAGATCGAGAAAAAGATCGTCAAGAAGAGATATTACCTGGACTTGCTTAATGAGGGATCCCGGAGAGGGGGGCTTGGACAGGGGATGGCTTTGAGCTTGTCTGCGGTAGTCTCGGCGGGGTGCTTACGCTTCCTCGTACCATGAGCCTCGACGGTTTTGGCCGGAGCCATAGACATCACTTCTGCCGGTGCTCCAGCGTCCATCAAGAAACTGTCAAATAGAAAAAAAGAAGAAAAGAGAGGGAGTTATAGGATCAGTCTCGGGGTTGCAAGACCGGGCCTTGGCCAGAATCAACACCATTGATGCGCTCACCTTTCCTTCTTTGGGAGAGAGGAACAATGGCAGAAGCCGGTAGGGGTTTTCTTGAAGAAATGAGGAACAAGATGAGGCAGAAGCGAGGGTTGGGTAGAGAGGAAGCTGAGAGAGAAGAGTGAAATGATGGTTGCTTCGTCCGTCAACTTATCTTTGGAAAGGAGGGGGTTTTGTGATTTGACGGCTCATTGGGCATTACTGCGGCGCTTCGATCGGGCTAGTCTACCATCA
Organism: Aegilops longissima; assembly: GCA_021605205.1. Classification (NCBI taxonomy): domain Eukaryota; kingdom Viridiplantae; phylum Streptophyta; class Magnoliopsida; order Poales; family Poaceae; genus Aegilops; species Aegilops longissima. The sequence goes on from CM038680.1 coordinate 491,912,001, forward strand.
CTCTACTACGGAGTAATTTAGTGCATGGCTGGTGGACCCCAATGCTGGCTATCCCACACGTCGGCGAAAGTGAGTAATTTAGTGCATGGCTGGAGGAGGATCCGCACGGTAGAGCATGTCCACTGTTTTTCAGAAGAAAAAAATGATTACAGCAAGCGTTTCCACTCTTATGACGGAGGAGTGCGAAACACGGCAGCCACTTGAACATACACAGTGCTCCTACTACTAGGCATGTGCGATGGTTCATCGTCGATTACTACACAATCTTGTTGCTAGTTAGTAAGATATGACGATAACAAATGATGTTGTGCGCATGTCAACTACTCCTATATGTAACATAGTACCGCTTTTTTGGCTGTCCAGTCGAGAATGAACGGTGAGATCAATGTTAACAGAACTAGGTCCATAGCGCACGGAGAGTACGGTGCTACACTACTCCACGAAACATGAACCATATGAAGCACGAATAGTGTTAGGCAGGGTGTATGAAGGGTGCACGGGATGGGAGCAAAAGTTCCCTTCTTGACCCACTTTTGGGTGTTTGGCAGAGTGCATGAAGGGTGCACGAGTCCACACTAGTAGGTTGACAAAAATACATGAAGAGGAAACAACTATATTGTGATGAGAATGCAACCAAACACACCCACACGCTTTGTGCTACAGTGGCTGATCTGCACCGTCTGAGTTTGATCCAACGGTCATGTTGCGCTGAGACATGGACATGCCCATGCAGAGGGCGCCTAAACACCACTGAAGTCCCTATGCTTCTTGAGGCGCACGACGTTGGTGATGCAGGGTGCAACCGCCCGCAGAGCCCGCTCCCGGTCGACAGGAGCCAGCTCGTCAAAGACGGCGTCCAATGACACAAATGGATTCCGGTGACGGAGCCCTGAAAGGATTCGCCCGGCAACGGCGACGGCAGCCCGCAACCCCTCCTTGTCCAGCTCAGCCCCCACCATCGCGCGGAGACGGCTCAACTCCTCGGAGATATAGGTGAAGAAGGAGACCAGGTCAGGAAGCCGCAGCTCGTTGAAGTTGACCGGGTGGTCGAGCAGGTTTAGCCCGACGGCCCGGCATCGTCCGCTACCAGCACGACGGTAGGCATCGCGCAGCCGCAACACGTGCGTGGCAACTTGGTTCACCAAGTGGCTGAGGCGATCCTGGACCTCGTCACGATCGGCCCGCTCGTGCTCCAGCCGGCTCCCCTGACGCCCTATCGTATCTCCCGCTTTCTGCCGCTTTTGAAGCTCCGTGAACTCCCGCACATAACGGAGGATCATGACACTCCTCTCCTCCTTGAGCTCACAGAGCTCCACGTCCTTGGCCCTGAGCTCCGCATCCTTGGCATGCAGCTCCTATGTCAGGCGCCTCACCTCGGACTCCATGATCTGCTGCGCCGCCATGGCACCAGGTAGAAGCAATGGGGAGAGGAAGCAAAGGGGGCGAAACGGCTGAAAGGCAATGCAATCTACGGGAAGGCGGAGGGAGCGGGGAATATTTTGGTTTTGACCATGGTAAAACACCAGTCGACGACTTCTCACATCAGGGAGCAGTGGGTTTTTACAGGCGGAGTCATCGTGACTAATTGATGTCGCGCCTGCTCCCGTCAATCAAAAAATTAAAAATCCTGCCGCGCCTACTCCCGTCAATCCAAAAATTAAAATCCCGCCGCACCCAAACACCAGAGCAACGCCGCGGTGGATATTTAAATTTACCTGCCGGCAAATAGATAAAAAAAGGGGTGAAAAAATGAGTGTGGCGGCGGCCTAGCTAATCGGTCGAACTAGCCCAACTAGCTAGCCACCATGCTTCACTGATGTACTCAGCGGGAAAGGTGGTCTTTCGTGATTTGACGACTCATTTACTTGCTTCGGCGCTACGACCGAGGAGGACCCAGAAAACGCGCGGTAGGGCGTCCCACGTCAGGAAGAATATATGCATGCACCACCCGGGAGGACCCCGAAACCGCGCGGTAGGGTGTGCCACGTCTCGGCACGGAGGAAAAATGTTCGTGTAAAATATACTCATGGGGCGTAGTACCTATGGTTCGACCTCGGGACCCAGCCAGTCGGTTGAAAACACCCCACTAGCCACACAGCTTCATCATGCAAACGTGGCACGGAGGATAGATGTGGTTAGCTCCGTCTCAACCAGCCACAACGTCTCTTGTTCTAGGCGATTCTTCTATTTTCCAAGCTTTTCTTAGTTGTAATAACACCACGGCAAGCTAGCGCCGCTCTTTGTGTGTGCCCGTGCAAAGGTTAGACGATGTAGAGAAGAGAGATTGAGATTGCAGACCTGGGACCCACCAGTAAGTGAGACAACGGTCATGCATGTTTTGACAAGGCCCTCCCTCTACTCTACTCAACGCAAATACTGTATAAATAAAATCAAGTTATGGGACAAAGCCAACAACCGTTCGTCTTTTCAGGCTATCGACTTACGCTTTGTAGTCCAGATTGCCAGTTCGAATCTCGTCTTTCAGATTTGTTAGTTTTAGGTCCAAATTTGATTAATGACAAGTGGGACCCCTGTGTGTTCTTCCGATATTTCAGTGTAGGATGGTTTTTTTGAACAAACACTTTGCGCGGTTAGACAAGTAACGGCATGAGTTACACGTATTCTGCAAGTTTACGAACAAAAATGACAGCGGCATAGATTATCACATCCACCCCACAACTTAGATACTATGGTGATACGAGTTTTTACACCGTTGGAAGTGAGATCCAATGGCTTAGGAGTAGTCTTTGTAATTATGCTCAATTTCCAAACTCTCCAAAGGTTTTTTTGCAAATAAAACATTCAGGCCTTGTGTGTGCCGCTGCATCTTCGATCCAACGGCTCCCCGGTGCTCATATTAGGTGCTCCCCGTAGTACTTGTACTTTCTGCGCATTTCCCAAACTCTATCAGCTGTATTGCAAAACCATTCAAACCTCCTATTGTGGGCCGTTAGATCTTAGTGAACTCGCATCACCATAGAATCTACGGTGCGGAAGCACCTCATTCTCTCCCGTGCGAGAAAACATAAGGTGCTATCGCAGCCTGGATGCACTATACTTATTGGATTGTTGTTGTGTTCGTGCATGTGTGTCTCTGTGTGTGTGACTGGTCATATGCTTGATACATACAAACTTTTCTCACCTCCATATTGTTCATCTTTCAAATTTGAATTTGCATTCGAAAACTTACTAGGGATACCATGAAATGTGAAATCCACGTTGAGATCACTATATCACAAACTCACTCTAATTCAACAACTCATCATAAATCAATTACCACGTTGAGATTAGTATTTGCAAGGAAAATACGGGTATTGTAATATACATAGATTCGTTCGGCAATTTAAAAGGTTCCTTTCGTATTCTCGAATGGTAGGACCCAAGGGCGTACCAGCCAGACCTTGGCTCATGTTGATCCTAAAAAATCCGGGCTCGTGTCCTTCGGTGGCGTGTGTGGTATGCACATTAGGCAACCCAACCAGTCGAGCCTCAGCGTTTCAAGTCGAAATATCTGGCGGCCAGAATTCCAGCCCTAGGAAATTCCCCTCAAGTCCCCGGTCCATAATGACTACCGATGAACAACGGAGGGATGCTTTAGTAACTAGACAACATTACCTACCATGCCGAGCACGGCTCAATTCCCTCGGTCGCCGCTCGTCAAGGTCACCCGTCAACTTACTACTACACCAAGATTATCCTTTTACTCTGCATATATAACTTGTCTGAAGTCTAACTAAGCAAAATATTTGACCAAATCCTTTCGAAATACAACAGGACAGATGTACGGCTTGAAAATTTATTGCATGATGCAGGTTATGATATTGTTTCGAATCCTGGATTCAGAAAATCCAAAAGTGAGCATAAATTCTTGAAACTAAGCATGGTCACGTGATATGGCACAAATATTACTTCGTAAGTTTTTTCTTCAATTTGAGACAAGCTGCTTATGACAAGTTGCACAAATGAAGAGCCAAGGTATTTTGGAACAAAGACCTGTCACGTTAAGGCGAACACTGTCACTATTGAAACCGTGGGCGTTTACGCGCCGCCACGAGTCCCCGTTTCTCATCGGCAGGTGCCGTCCGAGCAAGCGTGTGAGTCGACAGGAGGCGTGCAAGCAGACCGCTGCGCCGGCTGTCAGGGAGGCGTGCTAGCAGACCGCTGTGTAGGCTCACCGGGAGGCGAGCCATTTGACGAGGCTCCGCCACCCACAATCTTCGTCCCAACTGCTCCCACTTTTAATGTCGCCGGCACCGCAGTTTAAAATCAACCCCGCACTACCCGGTATCACTACAATCCTCTCTCTTCCTCTCCGATTCTCCTGTCGTCTACCTCCAACTAGCCTGACCTAAACATATGCCATGCCGCATCACGATGGTCTGCCCTTAGTGTTCCAGTTTCCTGAGGAAGACACCCAGCCGGAGTCTCAAGAACATAAGGCGCTTTGGGACGAGCTTGAACTGGCCTTGCGGGAAGACGCCGCGCCTGTCCCCGCTCCTGTTCCGGCTCCCATTGCCCCGACTGCGCCAGCGCCCATCCCCGTGGCATTGATGGGCTGGGAGCCGCACATTGTCGCCGAGCTTGATCCCACGGGGTTCCACGAGGTCCCCGCCGACTTTCGCGCGCGCCGTGCACCTGCTAGCGCCTGCTGGCGTGCAGCGATGTCTTGGCGCCCATGCGGTGCCGTGCACGAATGTCTCCGCCGCGCCGTTGATGGCCTTTGTCCCAGCAGGTGCAGTGCCCCTCTCGGCGGCATGGATGGCGCCGTCGACCACTTCCTTGCACCAACGCCGATCGCCTCCTCCCGCCGGTCGACTCGCTCAAGTCAGAACATTTTGGCCTTCCTTGAAGCTAGGCCAACGTCGAGAGTACGCCAACAACGGCGCAAGACGCGCGCCGCATTGTCGGTCGGTGGCCCGACGACATACGAAGCACGGCGGAAGAGCCGCTTCCCACCGCGAGACGCCCCCGCTGCCACCGGGTAATCTAAATTTTCCATGAAAAAGGTTCGGATTGCCATGCTTAAAATCCGAACGTTTATCATTTTCCTTTATTTTATATCGATCGTCGTATAATTTAAAGTCGGAGTCAGACTGAACAAAATGTATGGTTTGATCGATTGAATGTTCTGCTAGAGCCATATCAAATTTAATATATAACGTCATCAAGCCACATGTATTCCTTGTCATCCAACGACCTAGACTGCTTCAATGTCGAGCGCTCAACACGTTTAGCGTGCAGTTAATTTCATGCCAAAAATAGTGCTAATCACATGACAACACGCAAATAATATCCTAGTAGTTAATATCCGCATGCACTTAATATACTTCCAAATTAACGTGCATTGCACCTACACACTAACTAGTGCTGCTAGTACGTGAAACTGGTGCCATGACTTGTGAACGCGTCCAGATATGGTCAACGGCAACATCGCCCGCGAATTCTTCCTGTTTGCCCGTGCGTCTAAACGCAGAAGGGAGGAGAGAGAGAGAGCGCACATGGAACCCACCAGAAGTGAAGTGGCGAATAGTACTAAAAATAATATTACATGTTATCCATTAATTAGGCTATGGTAATATAAAAGCATTATGTGAACAAAGGGGGTACAACAAACATTGCTATTCTACGTATGTTGCCTACTCTTGACGTGCGGCTTGAAGGCCCGGTTGCATGTTCGATCCTCGTCCTTTATTTTTTAATTTTTATATGGGTCCAAATTTGTTTCATGACATGTGGGCCCCTTGGTGTGTAGTTTGTACCACTTTAATTTGTGGGTCGAAATTTGTTCCATTCCAAGTGGACTACCGGTGTGTAGTTTTGTAGCTTATTTATAATAATTAAAGAGAACAACATAGTTTTTTCAATAATACCATGGTGCGGACGTTGAAGGCGAGAAAGGGCGTCGAGAGCGCCGATGACCGAGCCAGAGGGAAATCAACTAGGGCAGTTGCGTGGGTTGCAACGGTGTTTGGAGTAGTTGTGGGCCGAATGCTACGAAAATATAATCTAAACCGACCAGAATAAATGCCTACACAAATTAATTCAAGGTTGGAGTGCCCCTTGCAATGTAAATAGCTCCGGATTTGCGAGGGATGGAGAGGTAGTAGCTTCAACGCATGGAAGATACGGTGTGAGAAAGCGAGGTCAATCGAGAGACATATAGATAGAGAGACAAAGTGAGTGTGGTCCGACATTCATTGAACAAATATATATGCTCTGGAGAGATATTGTCCGATTGAGCTTTTTGGCAAGGGTGAGGGCTGTAAGATAGAGCTTGAGAGATGATCCAGTCACATACGTGTAGATATACACTACAGAAAAAGGGCTGCTAGTGGCGCACCTGTTTTCGCTACTAATGGCGCGCTACAGGTGCGCCACTAGCACCACGCCATTAGATTTTTTTTGTAATGGCGCACCTGTGGTGCGCCATTAGTATTTGATATACTAATGGCGCATCGCTGGTGCGCCATTAGAATAGCCCGCTGGTGCGCCATTAGAAGTGCGCCATTAGTAACAATTTTTTTTTCATATTTTTTTCATAATTTTTTTTTCGTTTTTTTCTTAATCTCAGACCACTATGGCTTAATCTCGGGTCAATATGCTTAATCAGAGGTCAAATCGCACTCCGTGGTCAAACTTCCCGAAAGGTCACCCATCCTCACACTACTCCAGCCCAAGCAACAGCTCACTTCACATGCACTTGTTGATATATCTAGCATATCAATCCTATTATACCTTGTTGATGTCTAGGACTTTGTTCATGTTCATGACTATGATGAAATTTTGAAAAATATTTCAAACTTCCCGGTCATATTACGTATCATTTTTTGAAAAAAAATTCAAAACCAATTTTTTTTGAATTTTTTTGCCTCTAGATCTTGAAAGCCCCATAACTTTTTTTCTGTTAGGTTTTTGAGGATTTTGAAAATGTTTAACAACGTTCCCCGGTTAAATTCGGATGTAACTTTTCGAGTAGATGATTTTTCATATATAAAACTTTTTAATGCGAGTTCGTATGCAAAAGTTATGCCCATTTTACAAATTTCCAGAGAGATTTTGCAAATAAAGTCGAAATTTATATTTGTAAATTTTCCCAACAACTAGACCACATATCACATGGGAAACTTATTTTCTTTTATTTTTTTTGACATTTTTATCATTTTTATTTTTTTTTAAACTGAAAAGCGGTCCATAGGGGGTGCATTCGGTGGAAGCGACAAACTAGTAATGGCGCACTGTGGGTGGTGCACCATTAGTAGTTAAACTAGTAATGGCGCACCACACCCATGGTGCGCCATTACTAGTTTTGAAAAAAATATAAAAAAAATTTAAGTTTTATTTGAATTTTTTTTGAAAAAAACTTAGTAATGGCGCACCAGTGGACAGTGCGCCATTACTAGTTAAAATTAGTAATCGCCATTACTAGTTAAAACTAGTAATGGCGCTTTATCCCAGTGCGCCATTACTAACAAAACTTTTATAATTTTTTTTTTACTTTTTTTTCAAAACTTCTAATGGCGCACGGTGGGTGTGGTGCGCCATTACTATGTCAACTAGTAATGGCGCACCACTCCCACGATGCGCCATTAGTAGTTTTGAAAAAAAATTAAATTTTTTTTTACTAATGGCGCACCGTGGGATGTGGTGCGCCATTATTATCTGCACACTAATGGCGCACCAACACATGGTGCGCCATTAGTATTTAGTAATGGCGCACCACATGTACAGTGCGCCATTAGTGTCCATCCCATCTATAGCCCTTTTCCTAGTAGTGATATTTTGTGCGTGGGAGGAAGCAAGGTCAACCGACCACATAGGGTCGTCGTGCGATCGAAAGAGTGAGACTGGTTGGAGAGAGTGACCTAGATAGACGTTGTGCATGAGAGAGTATACAATGTGAATAGGTCGAATTGGGATCAAACATGGTGATATATCGTTTTTGTCCGAGAAAGAGCGAGGTCAATCGAGACATACGGAGAGAGAGAGAGAGATTGAGTGAGCATGGCCCACCATGAGGTCGAAAGAGTGGTGGCGGCTTGGATGGACTGACCTAGATAGACAATATGCGTGAGAGAGTATAGAGTGTGTCGATCGAGGCCCGAACAGGGAGATATATCATTTGTGTGTGAAAGAAAACGAGGTTAAACGAGACTTGGATAAAGAGAGCGAGATTGAGCGTGTGTGGCCCACCGTGCGGAAGAAAGAGCGAGACAGTCTCGAGGGAGTGATCTAGATATACAACGTGCGTGCGTGCGCATGCACGAGAGGTTGGGGGGGGGCTAGATAAGCAATGCATGTATTTAGCGCGAGAGGGTGAGAGGGAGAGGGGGGAGAGAGAGAGAACTGGGCATGGGGTGCAATGGCGGGTGTGTGAGGTAAATACATTTGGTAACAGAGTGGAACAGGGGGTTGTGTAGTTGAGAGACTTAGAGATCGAAACATGGAGAGAAAGAATGAACGTGTGTTGGAAACCGATAGCTTCCTAAGGTGGTTAGGATAGGAAGATTGACCGATACAGGAAGTATGTAGCGTTTGTGCGGGGGGCGGGGGGGGGGCTAAAAACAACATTTGAATGTACATAGTACGAGACTTAATATTGTTGTTTCAACTCGGTGTACATTGTAAGATTTGAACCGAGGACTAGGCATACGGGTAATTATTTCGAATACGTGCCATCTAAGTTTCGAAAAGTTGACATTGACTCAGTTTGTTGTGCTATTTTGTAGGTCATATGTTTGAATCCATCCAAAAGTTTTCTCACTACCATGGTGTTCATCATATACATATGAATTTGTATTAAAAAAGTAGCGTGGATACAGTGAAATGCGAAATCCACGTTAGAATTGGAGATCGCTACGTGACACACACTCTAATTCAAATAACTAACTACGTGACACACACTCTAATTCAAATAAATAATTATGTGACACACAGTCTAATCCATGTTAGCGTGGGTACCGTTTCAATTTTTTTCAAATAACTCCTCATTAATTAATTTATAGTACTCCCTCTGTTCACTTTTATAAGACCTTGAAGACATATCAGACAATGTGCAAAACAGTTCATTTTAAGTTGTCTGAAACGACTTAAAAATGTGAACGGATGGAGTACCTCGTTTCGAATGACTAATTATTGCAAGGAAAACACAGGCATGGTAATACATACAGATTCGTTTGCAAACGAAAGAAGATTCGCTTGCATTCTCAAATGTAGGTGCACCGAGCAAACCAGGGTAAATGTCGGGTGGGCGCTGCTTGGTGCCATAAAGGCAACTGCCTTTGGGTCAGCGACATGTGGGCCAACCACTGTTGGGCCCATATGTCATGGACACAAAGGCAGGTGCCTTAAGGCACCGAAGCATAGTCCTGTCGGGGTGGTCGCGTGTGTCGGACGGACGCGTAGCACCCATCCACCCACCTCCCCTCCCCCCCAAAAAAAGGACGACGACAATATAATTTCGTGCTTCCATGTTTTGGATTGAAATATCTGGCGGCCCCAATTCCAGCCCTGCAAAATCTCTCTTCTCCACCGTCCCCTTCCGCGCCCACATTGCTCAAATCCCTAATTCGTCGCCAACCCTCGAATCGCCCCTCGTCTCGTCTCTTTCCCCACCGTTCCCCACCTCTGTGCCGGACGACGATGATGAAGACGCCGGTCGCGCTTCACCACCGCACCGGAGCTACCTCATCTACGCCCTCGTCCACCGCGACGGGTGGTCCACCGACAACGTCGGCCGCCCATAACCGCGTGCCTCACAGACACCGAGTTCCACCGCGTCAGGTGCGCTTCACCGACGCCGTCTCCCAGCTCACCGGGGCTACTTCACCGAGCACATCGTCACACCTCCGCCCCCCGAGGCCGTTGGGGCTTCACCAACGGTTTCGTCCACCGCATCATAGCGCTCCGCTGCCACTCAAGATCTGCATCCGTGCGCGGCCAGCCAACGCCAGCGCATCACCCTCAACGGCTCTCAAGTGGCCCGCACTCTAGCTAGGCGAGCATGCCCAAACACCGGCACGAACTAGGTATCCACACATCACTCCCTTGTGCACTGTTCCGATGATGTTTGGATATCCTTTCACTGCTCTCTTAGCTTACACGCCTATGCAACTCTGACCTTAACTCTTATTTCTTCTGGAGATATCATCTGAAACAAGCAAATCCATATTTTAGCGAAGCATTATCGCGCTACGAGATCTGGTACACATCCTGCACACCCGTATAACCTTGTAAGTATCTGTCCTCCGGTACAACATCAAGGTCGATTCCTCTTATTTGATCAACCATCCGCCGTGTCAAAAATGCAGAGGGGGATGCAAGGAGCACAAGGCCTTCACATCCAAGCAAGTGGTAACATGGACTTGTACATGGAACATCCCAAGCGCAAGCGAGCTGCGATGAGCACTGCCTAACGAGCTAGCGTAAGTCCCTGCATTTCATTTAATTCAGTCTTGGCATTCGTGTATGATTTGTGTGCAGTGGCTGATCCACGAATTCAAGTTACCAGGGGCGAACATTTAACTTAAAAAATACAAAGGCACTTGCACTCCGGAAATCAACATAACTTGAGAAATGTGAAGCTACATGCACTTTGAAAACCAGCTAATGATCCAAAGTAGTTCAGGTTATAAACACTAAATGATGCAAGCACCAAAAACACAAAATGCAACATGGTGTACAGGGACTACAAACATGGTCTATACCTGCTAGAATTATTCGTTCTCTGGCTGAAAATATCGAAGTGTAATTGCACGTATAACCAGTGCGCAAACTGCATATCAGTATATCTATCCTTCACAAGTATGCCAATAGTTTCAAACAACAGATTAGAAAAGTATTTATGCTATGTTGTCATGATATGGAGACTTTCTGGTAGATGGCCTCGACGTTTCCTCAAGCTATGAAAATGCACTTTAATTTGCTTGTCATCAATGCCTGCAAATCTCTGTCTCTGTCAACATAGTACATCATCATTAGACACTAAATCCTTCAATGAGCTTGCAAAATGCTTGCATTAGATCCCTCATTAGACACTATATGTTCATCACCAGGAGCATGCAAAATGTTTGCGTCAAATCCTTCATTAGCAGTCTGTTCATTAGACACTTCAGGCTCAAGAACAACATGAGCTTGTATGTTTGCACCGGAAACTTGATTAGATACATCAGATTTAGTCAGTTCAGTATTGATTGGGGGAGTTATAAAATAAGTAGAAATTGGTTTCATTTTCTCATAGATTCCCTACATACAAGCAGTTTTACAACACCACTAGGTTTAACTATTGGCCAGAAATTGAAGAGTTGAACTAGATATAATCAGGGATGTGATGTACCTGCTCGTTGCGCATGCTACTCTTGCAAGCTGTGACTGTCTGTTTGCGCAAGCTCGATGCCATGCCCGAGCTGCCGCCGCTGCCTCCCACGTAGGCTACACCCAGGGTTGGATCTTCATCTTCTTGTCCTTCCGTTAAGCTTGAAGCCCGGCAACCGCCCTCCAACGGTAGCGAGGAAATCTTGTGTCGGTCTGTCCGGTGGCGGCTAGGTTAGGGCGAACCAGATGGAGGTTGGGGCGAATGAATTGGGATTTTTCCCTGCCGATCGATATGGGAGGCGCTCGTTTGAGCATGAGCCTGCTATAGGGCCTGCCTTGCACTTATGTTATTGGCCCATCAAATTGAAACATTTTTCTTCATTTTTACATTGCTGCTCATGCGTTGGGACGAACAAAACTAGCGTGGGCCAACTGGACGACTCAAACTAGGTGCACACTTTCCAGCCACCGAGGCGGCCGCCCATACCAGCCCCTATGGTGGCGTCGCCTTTTTGCGTGTATGATTGGATAGTGAAAAATATTCGATTGGCGCTTTTGATTTACCCACAGAATGGTTGAATTGCTTGTTTCTATGAACTGAGTTCGCCAATAATGTGAAGGATGCCAGTCTTTTCATCCTATTGTAGATTGCTTAGATCTCGATATGCCAAAAGTAATCGCATGAAATATACAGTAAAAGCCAGTGCGATGTGTTTGGCTACAACTAGTCTGACTACACGTCCTCATATAACATATGAAGGATGCACCATCTTACCAGATTTACCATTCGACTTACCCATGCAGTGTGGGAAGAAAGAATTATTGGGACTGCGTATCAAAGCAATTGATGCCATGGACTCCCTCGCACAACCTTGTAAGCGAAAAAGAAGTTGCAGTGTGCCTGTACAAAGAACTAGCGTAAGTTCAGTTACCTGCTTCTCGGAATTTCGGTTAGCCACTTATTGCAAAATTGTTCAATAACGTTGCTTGGCTAAACTTAGTTTGCTACTGATTACATAATTGCACAGCCTATTAACCATATTGTAGACTGCGCCTATCTATGTGTTTGATACTTACTGTTAAAAATTACCTGTTTGCCTTAACTTAAATATCTACTTGTTTGTTTAACTGCTTTGCTGCTGCAACAGCGGGTTACAATGATGTTAATAACTACTGAGGGAGTCCTGGATTAGGGGGTGTCCGGATGGCCGGACTATACCTTCAGCCGGACTCCTGGACTATGAAGATACAATATTGAAGACTCCGTCCCGTGTCCGGAAGGGACTTTCCTTGGTGTGGAAGGCAAGCTTGGCGATGCGGATATTTAGATCTCCTACCATTGTAACCGACTTTGTGTAACCCTAACCCTCTCCGGTGTCTATATAAACCATAGGGTTTTAGTACATAGGACAACTCTAATATACAACAATCATACCATAGGCTAGCTTTTAGGGTTTAGCCTCCTTGATCTCGTGGTAGATCTACTCTTGTACTACCCATATCATCAATATTAATCAAGCAGGACGTAGGGTTTTACTTCCATCAAGAGGGCCCGAACCTGGGTAAAACATTGTGTCCCTTGTCTCCTATTACCATCCGCCTAGACGCACAGTTCGGGACCCCCTACCCGAGATCCGCCGGTTTTGACACCGACATTGGTGCTTTCATTGAGAGTTCCTCTGTGTCGTCGCTTTTAGTCCCGATGGCTCCTTTGATTATCAACAATGATGCGGTCCAGGGTGAGACTTTCCTCACCGGACAGATCTTCGTTTTCGGCCACCGCCTTTGCGGGCAATTAAGCAGCCACGGAGCAGATCGAAGCTCGCCCAGCCATCGGTCAGGTCGGAAGTTTGAACTACGGCCGACATCGCGGGGACTTGATCTTGACGGATTCGAGCCACAGCCAAGCGCGCCAGACAGTCTCGATGGGCATGATCTAGGTCTGCCACGAGCGGTGTCTGGAGGCGCCGCAGCGACTGGTTCCGACCCTTAATTGAGCCCTCTGCGCCCGATCGAGGATGAGTGGTTGGGCGCCGCCTCGGGCTGCGATCCCAAAAGCGTCGAGCGAGCGCCAGCCCGCACCCGCAAGGCCCGTGACTCCGAGGAACCGGATTCCTTTCCGGACTCTGAGCCCTCCGCGCACCCGCCGATCGAATCCGATTGGGTGCCGATCATGGAGTTCACCGCCGCGGACATCTTTCAGCACTTGCCCTTCGGTGACATATTGAAATCGCTAAAGTCTCTCTATTTATCAGGAGAGCCCTGGCCGGACTACGGTCAGCAAGGTTGGGATACGGACGATGAAGAAATTCAAAGCCCACCGACCACCCACTTCGTAGCCAATGTCCACGACTTAACCAACATGCTCGACTTTGACTCCGAAGACATCGATGGTATGGATGACGATGCAGGAGGTGACCAAGAACCAGCACCCGTAGGGCACTGGAAGGCCACCTCGTCATACGACATATATATGGTGGACACTCCAAAAGATGGACATGGCGAGGGAACAGCGGAGGATGACGCATCCAAGCAACAGACCAAGCGCCGGCGTCAGCGGCGCCGCTCTAAATCCCGCCAAAGAAAAAATGATGATTCCGGCATGGGAGATAGTACTACTCCGGATAGCGCCGAAGAACACCCCCTCCAGCAAGATTCGGCACAGGAGGATGGAGAAGCCAGCCCTCATGAGAGAGCGGCAGACAGAGAGGTTGAGGATGATAATTATATGCCTCCCTCCGAAGACGAGGCAAGCCTTGACGACGACGAATTCATCGTGCCAGAGGATCTCGCCGAACAAGAGCGTTTTAAACGCAGGCTTATAGCCACGGCGAGCAGCCTCAAGAAAAAGCAGCAACAACTTAGAGCTGATCAAGACTTGCTAGCTGACAGATGGACCAAAGTCCTTGCTGCCGAAGAGTATGAACTCGAACGCCCCTCCAAGAGTTACCCAAAGCGCAGGCTGCTACCCCGATTAGATGAGGAAGCACCTACATCACCAGCGCATGACATGGCCGACCGGCCACCTCGTGGCCGTGCCAGAGAGGCCTCTCGGCCCTCCACTCAAGCCGTGCCCCGACGCCGCTCCAAACATGCCAAGGCACGGGAAAACGCGCCAGACCTGCGAGAGATACTGGAGGACAAGGCAAGACAAACAAGATCGATATATGGATCGCGCGGGCGCCCTGCGGCACGTGACGGGGATCGTCACTCCGGACATAATAAATCCGGTCGGGCCGAACACAGTAGACAATGCTCATTGGAGCTGCGTCATGATATAGCCCAATATAGAGGCGCCGCACACCCGCTTTGCTTCACAGATGAAGTAATGGATCATAAAATCCCTAAGGGTTTCAAACCAGTGAACATCGAATCATACGATGGCACAATAGACCCTGCGTTATGGATCGAGGATTACCTCCTTCATGTCCACATGGCCCGCGGCGATGATCTGCACGCCATCAAATACCTCCCACTCAAACTTAAGGGACCAGCCCGGCATTGGCTTAACAGCTTGCCGGCAGATTCAATCGGTTCCTGGGAAGACCTGGAGGCCGCATTCCTCGACAATTTTCAGGGTACCTATGTGTGACCACCGGACGCTGATGACCTAAGCCACATAATTCAGAAGCCAGAGGAATCGGCCAGGTAATTCTGGACACGGTTCCTAACAAAGAAAAACCAAATAGTCGACTGTCCGGACGCAGAGGCCCTAGCAGCCTTCAAACATAACATCCGTGACGAGTGGCTTGCCTGGCACCTTGGACAGGAAAAGCCGAAATCTATGGCAGCCCTCACGACACTCATGACCCGCTTTTGCGCGGGAGAAGACAGTTGGCTAGCTCACAGCAACAACTTCACCAAGAGCCTTGGCAATTCGTATACCAAGGACAAAAGTGGCAGGTCGCGCCGGAACAAGCAAAAACGCCGCGTTAACAGCGACAGCAACGAAGATACGACAGTCAATGCCGGATTCAGAGGCTACAAATCCGGTCAGCGGAAAAAGCCATTCAAAAGGAATACTCAGGGCCCGTCGAGTTTGGACCGAATACTCGACCGGTCGTGCCAGATACATGGCACCCCTGAAAAGCCAGCCAATCACACCAACAGGGATTGTTCGGTGTTCAAGTAGGTAGGCAAGTTAAATGCCGAAAATAGAGACAAGGGGCTGCGTAGAGACGACGAGGAGGAGCCCAGACTGCCGAACAACAGTGGACAGAAGGGTTTTCCCCCACAAGTGCGGACGGTGAACATGATATACGCAACCCACATCCCCAAGAGTGAGTGGAAGCATGCGTTACGAGACGTATACGCGATGGAGCCAGTCGCCCCAAAGTTCAACCCATGGTCCTCCTGCCTGATCACTTTTGATCGAAGGGACCACCCCACTAGCATCCGTCATGGCGGGTTCGCCGCATTGGTTCTAGACCCAATTATTGACGGATTTCATCTCTAAGAGTCCTTATGGACGGCGGCAACTGAACCTGCTTTACCGGGATACATTGCGGAAAATGGGCATAGATCCCTCGAGATTAAGCCCACCAAAACGACCTTTAAAGGCGTCATACCAGGTGTAGAGGCCAAGCTGTACAGCTCGATCACACTTGAAGTGGTCTTGGATCCGGGATAATTTCGAAGCGAGGAGTTAATCTTCGACATAGTCCCGTTCATGGCGGCTATCACGCCTTTGCTCGGGCGAACCGCATTTGCAAAGTTCAATGCGGTACCGCACTCACGATACCTCAAGCTCAAGATGCAGGCCCTCGAGGAGTAATCACGGTCAATCGAACACCGAGCGCTCCTCGAGCGGAGGAGCACACGGCGGCCCTCGCAGCGGAAGTTCAAAGCAGCCTCTAGGCAGTTCTCCAGTCCGGCCGTTAAAAGGCCGGGCACTGTCAAGCGCGCCCGGAGTAACCTACAACAAGACCGCCTGGCACGTTCCGAGAAGGCGTAGCAATGCGGCCCCAACCCCAGCCCTCGCGTAACAGCGAGACCAGTGCTTCGCGTACATAACTACTCTCTTGAAATACCATGGGCACAGGGGGAGGGGAACCATCACAGCACGCCCAAAACACGGCTTCAACCGTACTAGGGGCTGCCGAATTCTTTTTTATTTTTCTCTTACTTTCAGGACTCCATACTTCGGACGACCTGTTCGGCAATCCAACTGCCGCACAAACGATGCAAGATCCAGGAAAGCAGACAAGCCATGCCGCACTATGGAACTCCCATGTGGTCTCTATTACGAGCAGTATACCTGTTTTGCATACAATTCCGCGGCCTGCCCCTGGACAGGACATGTTAAATAGTCCAACTTTTTGCTTATCGCACTATTTGTATCGTTCTGCTTTGATCGCAGCCTTTCTATAAACAATGCATAGATTTTGTCTATTTTTTGCATTACCCTCTTTATATATATATGTTTATTAATGACATGTTGCACCCGTACACTGTGGTACGGCAAATACGCCAGGGGCTTCAGTACCCCTCAATATGGTGTGAGAAGTCCGAACACTTTCACAACTGCGGCACCCCGAACTTATATCATTATATGCATCGGCTCCAAATCATGATTTGGGTCAATAGTTGGGTTTGCCCGGCTCCTATGTTTTGGTGTCTTACGTTCCGCTATATCGGCTAAGGTAGCACTAGGAGATCTACTGCGATTGTGCCCCAGTTGAGCTGGGCTGAGCACCTCAGTAGAGAAAGCTAAAACTGACTGTCATGATAAGGCGAGAGACCGGTCGCTGTTCGAGAGGTTTTTCGAGTCCCTAAAGACTTATGCCACTTAGAGCGAGGAGCCAGCTTTGTCTGGCCAAGGCGTGGATAGCGCCCCGAACTCGGTCTTCCGAATACTAGGGGCTTCGCCAAAATTTAAAATTATAGAGTTCTATGGCTAAGTGAGAGTGTTCAAGCATTATAGTCCGATTGCCTTGTTCGTTGTGCTGAGCGCCTCCCTCGAAGGACCCAAACATGGGAAAAAGAGCGCTCAGGTTTATCCCGAACACCCCAGCAGTAGTGGCATGGGGGCAGAAGCCGACGACTAGCCATCTCTCAATTTTTTATAAACGGCCGCACAGAAAGTAATATTTTAAATGCAAAAAGCATTGCTTAGCGCATATGAACAAGTTTTCAGCGCACAGGACAATACGAGCGAGTTTACTCAAACATTATATCCCTGGTACATTCTTCCGCCATAAGGCGGGCACCCTTCAGTACATCCTTATAATAGTTCTCGGGTTTGCGATGCTCTTTCCCCGGCGGTGGCCCGTCCTTCACAAGCTTCTCACCGTCCAGCTTGCCCCAGTGCACCTTAGCACGGGCAAGGGCCCTCCCGGCACCTTCGATGCAGACGGAGCACTTGATAACCTCGAGCCTTGGACAAGCCTCCACCAGCCGCCGCACCAGTCCGAAGTAGCTCCCAGGCAGGGCCTCTCCAGGCCACAGCCAAACTATGAAGCCCTTCATGGCCTGTTCGGTCGCCTTGTGGAGCTCGACCAGCTGCTTCAGCTGGTCGCTCAAGGGCATAGGTGTCCGGCCTCAGCATACTGAGACCAGAACACCTTCTCCGTCTAGCTGCCCTCCTCGGTTCGGTAGAACGCGGCGGCATCGGATACACTCCGGGAAGATCTGCGAACGCTCCTGGAGAGCTCTGGATTCGGGTAAGTAACAAGTTGCTTACTTTTGTATGTTTGCTTTGCATAAAGAATGCCTTACCCGCCGCTATCTTTTTCACCGCATCCAACTCCTGGAGGGCCTTCTGGGATTCGGCCTTGGCAGACTTGGCAGCCTCGATGGCTGCCGCGAGCTCGGACGCTTGCGTCTTCGAGTCAAGCTCCAAACTCTCATGTTTTTTCATGAGAGCCTGAAGCTCTTGCCGCGCCTCGCCGACCTGCGACTCAAATTTCTCTCGCTCGGTGCGCTCCATGGCAGCTCTCTTTTTGGCCTCGGACAGCGCCTGCTTGAGGGTCGCCACCTCAGTTGTGGCCCCTGCAATAAGGAGCACAATCCTGTCATATTTTGCAATTGCATCTTTTTATATATTTTTTTCTATAAGGTGTCCCTTACCTTCTTTCTCCTCGAGCTGCCGCTTGGTAAGACCGAGCTCTTGCTCGGACCGCTCGAGACCCTGCTTCAGGGTGCCTACCTCTGCAGTCAGTGCGGCGGACGAAAGCAACGAAGCCTGCATACGCATATTGACTCTTTTTTGTTAGACTCCTGCGAAATTTATTAGATCCTCTATTCGTCTTTTCTCTCCGAACGCCAAACAGAGCATCAGGGGCTACTGTCTATGCGGTAATATCTTTACATATTTTTTACTTACCTCGAAGCCTGTTAGAAGGCTAGCACAAGCTTCAGTCAGCCCGCTTTTGGTGGACTGAACCTTCTAGATCACCGTACTCATGATAGTACGGTGCTCCTTGTCGATGGAGGCGCCCTTAAGCACCTCCAACAGATTGTCCGGCGCCTCCGGTCGGACAGAGGCCGCCGGCTTTGTAGGCTTGCTCGTCTTAGAAGGAGGTCGCCTGCCGCAGTCCGGAACCGTTGAGGATTCCGGCGCGGTGTCCGGCACAAAGCCGGACTTGGAGCCCTGGGGGGTTTTGTCCCCTTTACTCCCGGAGTCCGGGAGGTCGCCTCGCGGCTCTTCCAGGACCACCTCCTCTTGGCCCGCAACTTGTTGCGATGCCACTTCGGCGTCGTCCGCGGCATGGGGGAGGCAGCGGGCGGAACTGAATTCACGTCCGATGAATCCAGGGAGCCGCTCGATGACTCGTCGAGCCCGTCCTTGGGCGGGCTGCATGATTATATTCGACATTAGGGAAAGCTGTGCAACGAAGGGATATCATGAGTTACTCTGGTATCTGAATACTTACGATTCCGCTGGGCGCTTGGCCCTGTGCGGCTACTCCTCTTTGCCCTCGTCGGCATTGTTGGAGTAGTCCGGAGGGAGGTTCTTCCCCTTCTTGGACCCATCGGCCTCCCCCGTTGGGGCGGCCTTCCTCTTCTTTCCTCCCCCCGCTGGAGGGGGAGAGGTTTCTTCTTCCTCCTCGTCGTCTTCACGGGAGGAGTGCGTCTCGGATTCATCGGACGATGAGTCCGACACCACCACACGCCGGGAGGTCTTTCGAGTCCCTGTGGTCTTCTTCTTAACCTTCTCCGGCACCACGTAAGGTGCCGGAACCAGCAGCTTCGCTAAGCGAGCATTGGCTGGGTCTTCGGGCAAAGGAGCCGGACAGTTAATCGGTCCGGACTTCACCTGCCAAGCCTGTCAAAGGTGAGGGAGTTTAGATCCCGCATAGAGTCAAACTATGGAAAACCAAAATCCTGTAAAAGGTAAAAATAGCTTACCGCACTAGCTTGACGCTGCGTGCTGAATCCGCGATCCTCGGAAGCGGATGCGGGAGCCTCGGCGCCCTTGGTTGGCCCTTTCCAGGCATCTTCGTACGTCGTGTCGAAGAGCCTACTCAGAGTTTGGTGCTGCGCCGGGTTGAACTCCCACAGGTTGAAGTCCCATTGTTGACACGGGAGAATCCGGCGGACGAGCATAACCTGGACTACATTGACAAGCTTGAGCTGCTTGTTCACCAGGGACTGGATGCATGTCTGCAGTCCAGTCACCTCTCCTTCGTCGCCCCATGACAGGCCCGTCGCTTTCCAGGACGTGAGCCGCGTAGGGGGTCCAGACCGGAACTCAAGGGCTGCGACCCATTTCGGATCGCGCGGCTCGGTGATGTAAAACCACCCTGATTGCCACCCCTTCAGGGTCTCCACAAAGGAGCCCTCGAGCCATAGGAGGTTGGCTATCTTTCCCGCCATGGCGCCTCCGCATTCCTCCTGGTTGCCACGCACAACCTTCGGCTTGACATTAAAAGTCTTGAGCCAAAGACCGAAATGGGGGCGGATGTAGAGGAAGGCCTCGCACACGACGATAAACGCCGAGATGTTGAGGATGAAGTTCGGGGCCAGATCGTAGAAATCCAGGCCATAGTAGAACATGAGCCCCCGGACAAATGGGTGGGGAGGAAAGCCCAGTCCGCGGAGGAAATGGGGGAGAAATACTACCCTCTCATGGGGCCTTGGGGTGGGGAGGAGCTGCCCCTTTTCGGGAAGCCGGTGCGCGATGTTGTTAGACAAGTATCCGGCTTTCCTCAGCTTTTTGATATGGCCCTCCGTAAAGGAGGAGACCATCCACTTGCCTCCCGCTCCGGACATGGCTGGAAAAGGTTGAGATGAGAAGTGCGGGCTTGGGCGCTGGAGCTCGAGTGCGCAGAAGATGGATAGGGAAAGGAGGAAAAAGGCGTAGGTAAAAAGGTGGATCCTTATCCCCTTATATGGGCGGATGCGGCTATGCGTCCCCACCAGCCTAGTAAAACTCGCTTGCCTCCCAAGCGCCGTGATAAATGGCGCGGTCGGGTTACCCACGTCCGTATTGATGAGAATCCCGTAAATAAGGGACACGATCTCTGCTTTGACAAGACGTGCCAAGGAAACCGTCTCGCAAAACGCGCTGAGGTGGGGAAGTAAAAAAGATTCGAATAAAGGACTTGGCCATAGCGTGATGTCACGCTGCGGAATACGTCAGCAGATTAGATTTGTGTTAATATTATTCTCTCTATGGCAATATGTGGAAACTTATTTTGCAGAGCCGGACACTATCCTTAGTGTTTACAATCTTTGATGAAGTACTTGGAGGAGGAACCCGCCTTGCAATGCCGAAGACAATCTGCGTGCCGGACTCGTCGTCATTGAAGTCTGGTTCAGGGGCTACTGAGGGAGTCCTGGATTAGGGGGTGTCCGGATGGCCGGACTATACCTTCAGCCGGACTCCTGGACTATGAAGATACAATATTGAAGACTCCGTCCCGTGTCCGGAAGGGACTTTCCTTGGCGTGGAAGGCAAGCTTGGCGATGCGAATATTTAGATCTCCTACCATTGTAACCAACTTTGTGTAACCCTAACCCTCTCCGGTGTCTATATAAACCGGAGGGTTTTAGTCCGTAGGACAACTCCAATATACAACAATCATACCATAGGCTAGCTTTTAGGGTTTAGCCTCCTTGATCTCCTGGTAGATCTACTCTTGTACTACCCATATCATCAATATTAATCAAGCGGGACGTAGGGTTTTACCTCCATCAAGAGGGCCCGAACCTGGGTAAAACATTGTGTCCCTTGTCTCCTGTTACCATCCGCCTAGACGCACAGTTGGGGACCCCTTACCCGAGATCCGCCGGTTTTGACACCGACAACTACTTTTCAGCATCCAATTGAAACTCTTTAATTCCTTGTTTGTTTAACTGGTTTGCTGTTATAACTCCCAGTTGAGATGTTTTGCTAACTTCAACTTTTCTGAATCCAATCGGAACTTTAATGGCAAAACAGGTTAGCCCAAGATCAAAGAGCGAGGTCCCCATGGATGTTGCATCATCCCATAGCAGTGGCACCGGCCCAATCGTGGATTATGAATTGCCAACTATTGATGCTCTAGAGGCTAAACTAGTGGTAAAAGAATTCTGCTTCTGCTCTTAGTGATGAAGTTGACATGTTGAGGAAGCAAACAGCACAATCACAAGCAGTACTCAAGACAACCATTAAATATTTGGTGGATTTCAAAACGAAGCAAGCTGAGACTGACCAGATTGTTAAGGTCCTGAAGGAAAAAAGGAAATTAAATTCCTACTTGGTAAATCATAGGTGAAATGTTCTTTCCATAGTTGAATAACCTTTGTGTTGTCTGTTCATGTAATCAATCAAACCAGTTGTTTTAGAGATCATGTAATAATTGTTTTTTTTGTTTTTTGTTTGTAATTTTTTTAGCACAAGTCTGTATTAATTGATAAGACTCAGAGACATTTCATTTGGATTGCTGTGCCAGACCTACAAATATGCCAATCTGGCTGAATGTGCATTCAGCAATAGTAGTATAGATGGACCATAAGTGGCACGCATCGGAAAGGGCCAAGATGCTGGCTAAAAAAAGGATGTTGTTGTAGCCAAAAAAAGTACAGCGGCCTGGATTATGTATGTTAGTTGATATTATTGATCCATATACTCTATAAGTGTTTATATATACATTAGTTCCGTACATTCTTGGTTGATTGATTTCGGTATTTGAATCTTGATACATCGCTTGTGTACATATCTAAATGGGAGTACACATTATGCTGCGTGTGACATTTGAGTTGGACATGAAGTGTTCCAAATATTAATTCACCTTAAACTGGATTCTAGTTTCTGAATTTGAGTATCGGCATTTGTAAACCATATTCATATATGATGATGGAATACATCTTTGGCGTCCTTTTGAAGATATATAAAACACATAGAATGATTTATAAAGATTCATATAGGAATAAAAATGGATTCAAATTTAGTTGCCGAGGTAAGCGTGGATGCTTATTGTCCCAAAATTCAAAAGAAACAGCAAAATGTCCACTCCCATCGGCTGCGAAGCCAAGTGTTTGGGCGATGGAAATTACTGTCTACCCATTACGGACAATCCATCGGCCCGATTTCCCTTTGCTCTAAATAGGGGTAGGTAAGTAACTTCAATTAGACGTGACACGATCGCCTCTGAGCCCATTCCGACACGGTGGGCGTCAAACATGGGCGGCAAAACTCATTTGATTCAAGCTCGTCCGAAAGACCTCTGTTTCTCCCTCCATTCCCCATTCATACACCGTGGGCGGCAAAACAAACTCTCCTCGTCTGAAATAGATGTAGGCTAATATTTTAAATAGGGACAGATGTGTAACTTCCACCAAACGTGACACGACCGCCCTACCTGTCAGCCCCATTCATACACCGTGGGCGCCAACCGTGGGCGGCAAAACACCCTCTCCTCGCCCGAAATAGTTACGGGCAAATATTTGGGAGTTGCGAGCTTACCGTCCTATCCCCAACCGACGAGACGTCCAAATTTGACACGAGGGATAAGTTCGTAACTTTCCCATATTTTAGACAGGCGCGTCCAGAAAACATGGTTCCCCATACCTCTCCCTCCATTTTCCCATTCATACACCTACGCGCTAGAACACCCCATTCCCACACCAGCCTCCGTCTGCCACCCCATCCATCACCGCCGTCCTCCACCGCATCCATCGCCGCCGTCCTCCACCGCATCCATCGCCACCGTCCTCCACCATGCCGGAGCAACTACCAAGACCGCGTCGTCCACTGCTAGAGATGGACGTTTCTCATCCACGACGACGGACCAATAGCCTTGCATCGCGTCCTCTCGCTTCATCGGCATCGTCGTCCTCTTTGCCAGGCCGCTCACACGACCTTCTCTTCCACCGCAATGGGACTTATCCCCCGATGCACCCGTCTACCGTCGCAGATCTGCTTCAACGCCACCGGCGCCATCGCACCCCGATGCCTACGGCGCCGCAAGAGAGGTGGTACTTCATATCTCCTCAACTTTTGATCTCAACAGAAAATATATCTTAACTTGGTTACTCTACTTTCTTTTCAGCTCTTAGAATTTAGTTCTTAGTTGAAGCAAACAATGGATGCTAAATATCATTTCTCCGGTTTGCAGCTTCAGATCTGCCATGGCACAGCCATAATACGGTTTAAATGATCATGCTTAGGGTTTAATTGATCATGTTGGTTCCGTGGTGGTTTCTTTAATAGAAATCAGAGGGGAAACCCTCTTTTGCTAAAAAAAATATATTCTTAGAGTTTCCCCCTTTTATGATCACTATACGATTATAATACGTGCTTCGTGTCATAATAACACTGCTCCACCCATCAAGCTAAACAAGCTTATTTGTTTTAATGCGAATATGGTATTATTAAAACAGAGTTGTTTAATTGGTCAGCTAAATGTTCCTAAATTAGTTTCGAAAATGCATGTTCGCCGCTCGGGTGTGTATCTCTGTGTGTGGTCTGGTCAACACGGTTGGGGAGGTGAACTTTGCATATGCGAGGGTTTATAGGAGACACTCTCCGAGTTGAAACGCAATGCATTCCATAGATAATCTGACTACTTTTTATGTTTTCATGAATCTCAGATTCTGAACAGCATCATAATGATTATGAGCTTGCACGCACGAAAAGAATAAAGCAGAACAATGCCATGGCTGTCAAACTTGGCATTAAGGGACTGAAATCAAGTCTGGATGCAATGCAATGCAAACACTCTCCACCTACAGATTCATGCTTAGAATATGATCCTAACAGTGATTCTCAGCTAGTGGGAGACCTAAGTCAATGTAGCTCCCTAGTGGAGTACTTGCTCTAACTTTCCAAGGTTACATTGCTCGCACATATCTTGCAACTGATGCTTTGCATTGCTTCTACTTTGTTGAACTGCCATTAGCTTAGTTTACACATCGTGTATGTGAATACGCCCTGCTTATCCATTTTCAGTACATATTCCATCTGTCATCATACCATACTTATCCATTCAAATGCTGTTTTTTTGTATGCTGATCATGGAGGAGCACAAGCAAAGTATTGGGAAAATGTAGTGGCACCTGATAAATCAAATAGCCCATTAGGTGTAGTTGCAATATCACCTGACCCACAAAATACCCCAACTCTAGCAGACTCTAGCCCTACTAGACTGGTCATTTCGATGCCCCAACTCAATGAGACCCCAAGCGCAGACAAATAGTATGATTATGCCGGTTGACATAGCACCAGTTATGCTGACATAAAACCCCATTCCAGCAAAGTGTACACCAAATCTAGTTGCCAAATCCCTTTTCGAACCAGAGAGAGCCCCAATTGCAGCAAATAGGATCCCTGTTCCATTTCTTCCCAGTTTAGAAGATGAAGCTTATATTGTTCTTAGGAACTTTGTGCGCATCTTTCCTTCATGGAAAGATTATACCTGAGACACAGAACAATTTCAGTCTTCCTCGCATAACTTCGGCGTAAGTAATGTACTAATGTTATTCATGGTCATTCTGCATATGTTTCTGTGACGAAGACACAAGATTTCATTCTTTTAAAAAGGCGGCGCAAACTAGATTGTGATGACGAGCAAGGGTTGGTTGCGCTTTTCAAGCACTTTCGTTGATGAAGTATCGTTCCTACGAGGCAAGCGCGCCGATGGCAAGCCTCGAACAAAATTTCTGTAAAGTCTACGGTGCTACATTTATCGGCGGTGGCTGGAATAATGTTGTTACACATTGGTCTCGGCTGCAGCGTAAAGTCTTGTCTATGATATCACATCACAATTTGAACTACATTTCTGCATTTGCCTTAATGTCTCACTTGTCTGGCTGTTAGCGGAAGAACATTCGTTCTCAAGAGACCACAGAATCTCGCAACTATCTGCACCTGCATTGCTCTTGTGAGTACCTCTTGCCCGTATGACCATACTTACTTTCATAGCTGTTTGATTATGTAGCATCACTTGCACATGTTAGCCTCGTAATCGTCCATTTGGTGGACATTATAAGATCTGTATGGACTCTTACATAAATTTAGAATCAACCCAATGCTTTTGAAGAGGTTTAGATCTGCAGTCCTCTTGTAAGGACTGAGCGTGGTCTATCACTTTGTGCTTACATTAACAGCTACTCCTCCGTCCCATAATATAAGAGCGTTTTGTATAGTACACGGTGTTCAAAACACTCTTGTATTATGGGAAGAAGATAGTTCATTGTAGCATTCGCATCTTATCTCCTCGCCCACCATTTACTAAAAAGACCAGATCTATATTTAATCTTACCAACAAGTAGAATACTGAGACAATGCCGGTCTTGAAGTGTAGCCCATTGCTCTTGTCGATTACATTTTGTCTGTAGCGCTTGTACTTCCGAGGATTGGTAGTTGATTATGTAGCATCAATCTGCATCTTATCTTCATTATCCTCTATCCCTTCGGTATTATCATATCTATAATTACTCTCTACAAAATGTAGAGTCTGGCAATGCTTATGAAGAAGATTATGTGCTGAAATTCTTGAGTTATCCTTCCCTTGCCATGGAGAAGGGCATTATAAAGCCGGTGTTAGCTGTTAATGTAAGTCAGTCCTTCTAAAGTCTTTATCCTCAAGCTGCTGTTTAATTTGCTCATACTCCCTATTGTTTCTTGCTGTTTAGTTTGTTGTTTCTACCAAAATGCTTGTTAAGTAAGAACCGTAAGTTCTAGGTTTTACTTGTAAACCAAATTCATATTCATACCATGCACATTACTTAATACTCCCTATATGTATGCTTTTTTTGTGGATCTATAATCCGATTGTGTGGTGAAGCAGCCCACGTTTGCACCTTGTCATCTCTGTTTTATCTTCTTGATGTGGTGATGATATGAACAACATGCCATGCACATTATCCAAAATAGATACAATGATTTTCTTTGCCCTTCATCTATGCTTGTTATGTTGACATGGTAATCCAGTAGTGTGGTGAAGCTCCCCGCATTATGAACAATGCCAAATTATGCTATTGATATTTTGAACATACTCTTTTTTTCTAATTTGAAATTGGATAGAATTTAAAGAACAGTTATCATCTTTGTTTATACACGTGCAAAACCTGTGATCTCTCTGCTTTGTTTCAGGGTGATATGCCTGATGGCATGCACAACTCTGCTGAAGGTTGTGAGACAAACCAAACATATATTGCAGCAAAGAAGGCAGAACATCTTGAAGATAGCGAGACAACCCCAAAGTCTTGTCTTGATGCAGTGTTCAAGTTACTTGAGACTAACAGTCAGACAAGCTCACATAATTCGTTGTCTGAATCAGTTCGACTTCTTTGGTCCCAAGTTCTAGCAGAAAGGCATTTTGCAACTCAACTTCGACTTGAAATCCTATCTCTAAGGAAGATTGCGGAGAACTCCAATGATAACCTCACCGCTAAACAGCTACACCTGGAAGCTATGATCGATATGCTAGGCCGGTCTCACAGCCTTGCTTTCGGCTTCATAGCAGTTCCCACAAGGCTAACCTTTCTTGAACTGTCTTGGAAGTGGTCTCGGTTCAGTATTATTTTGTTACGCTACAATGGTGCCCAATTTTTGTAATCTGCTTCTTCGTTGTGCTTTATGATCACTAGTGGCGAACTTCGATGCCCAGTGGATGTAATATACCTTAAATCCTTTATTGTGTAGTGTAGGTTTATTCTTAGTTACTATGCCGTAATTTCTTTATTGTATAGAGTTGGTTTGTTCTTAATTCCTATTAGTTACGCAGCAGCCCGAAATGAACCCCGACACATGATTGTGCGAATCAAATCATGGGCTTTTAACAGGCCAAAATTGTCTGGGTCCTTGTTTGGCCCAATCAGATATCGGCTGCGAGCAGGCCTTATGCAAACCGGGCCATAGTTAGGCCCAACTATATGACGGGCCCTTAACATGCCAAAACTAATATCAGGCCAAATTACTAAGTGGGCCTTTAACAAGTTGGCCCAAAAGCATAGTGTCCAGTTGACGAACCGAATCTGATATGGGCCATAATTGAGCCCAAAGCCTCTTAAAGGGCTGGACCTGATCTGGGCCGTAATTTGGCCCAGAACGTGGTAGGCTTTTAACGGGCCGGATCTCATATGGGCCACTATTAGGCCCGGAGCGTGGCAGGCCATTAATGGACCGGATCAAATATGGGTCGGCATTTGGCCCAAAACATGGCAGCCAGTTAATGGGCTGGCCTACTAAGTCCTCAAAATCTTGTGGGCCTACATTTGGGCCGCCCATTAATGTCGGCAAAATCTAAATGGGCCTTTAGCTGGGCGGCCCATTATGACCATAAGAATCTTGTGGGCCTTTTCTGGGCGGCCCATTATGGCACACAAAATCTTGTGGGCCTTTACAGGCGGCCCATTATGTCCCATAAAATCTTACGGGCCTTTAGCTGGGCCAGCCCATTATGGTCCGCAAAATCTCGTGGGCCTTTAGCTGGGCGGCCCATTATGGTCCATAAAATCTTGTGGACCTTTAGTTGGGCGGCCCATTTAAACTTGTTGGGCGTGCCACGTGTCGACATATCATAGGCGCCTTACGATCCAGCAGCGGTGACACGTGTTTAAATGCGGCCAATAAAATTTTACACGTGGAAATTTCCCATTGGTGGATGCATTAGCAGGTTATCGGATCAAAACCCGACCCGATAGCTTAACGGTGTTCCATTACGGTGGATGCCACATGTCGGTCACCCTTGGCGAAAGCACTTCATGACGCGCGATTTATCGTCATGGAAGTGGACACTTCGTGATGATAATTTTGGTAATGTCATGGAACACTTCTATGACAACACAGGTATGACTATCTTGATTCTATCATAAATTTGTCATGGATGTACATGCATGACAAAAAAGCGACCTACTGTGACAAACACGTATCATCACAGAAGTGTATTTTTTGTAGTGTACCATGTCAATGCCTCTCCCTTCAAATATAAAGGGAAGACCTTCTTCTTGATAACATCCTCGGGCATACCTGCAAGCTTAAATAATCCACAGAGTTCATCCACATAGATTAGGTGTAAATCGGGATGCAATGTCCCATCTCCTTTAAAAGGATTAGCTAGCAGTTTCTCTACCATACCTGAAGGAATTTCAAAGTAAACTTTTTCAGTAGGTTCAGCAGGTGGAGTAGCAACTCTTGGCTCTACTGGTCGAGGTGAAGATACCCCGAACAAGCCCCACAAAGTATTACTTTCCATCGTAACAAGTGGCAGTAAATTTCAGCACACTATATAAATTTTTCCTTACCGAAGGCGCTTCACTCCCCGGCAACGGCGCCAGAAAAGAGTCTTGATGACCCACAAGTGTAGGGGATATATCGTAGTCCTTTTGATAAGTAAGAGTGTCAAACCCAATGAGGAGCAGAAGGAAATGACAAGCGGTTTTTAGTAAGGTATTCTCTGCAAGCACTGAAATTATCGGTAACAGATAGTTTTGTGATAAGGTAATTTGTAACGGGTAACAAGTAATGAAAGTAAATAAGGTGCAGCAAGATGGCCCAATCCATTTTGTAGCAACGGACAAGCCTGGACAACTCTTATATAGAGAAAAGCGCTCCCGAGGACACATGGGAATTATCGTCAAGCTAGTTTTCATCACGCTCATATGATTTGCGTTCGGTACTTTGATAATTTGATATGTGGGTGGACCGGTGCTTGGGTGCTGCCCTTACTTGGACAACAATCCCACTTATGATTAACTCCTATTGCAAGCATCCGGCACTACAAAAGAAGTATTAAGGTAAACCTAACCATAGCATTTAACATATGGATCCAAATCAGCCCCTTACGAAAGCATCACATAAACTAGGGTTTAAGCTTCTGTCACTCTAGCAACCCATCATCTTCTTATTACTTCCCGATGCCTTCCCCTAGGCCACAATGGTGAAGTGTCATGTAGCTGACGTTCACATGACACCACGAGAGGAAAGACAACATACATCTCATCAAAATATCGAACGAATACCAAATTCACATGACTACTTTTAGCAAGACTTCTCCCATGTCCTCAGGAACAAACATAACTACTCACAAAGCATATTCATGTTCATAATCAGAGGAGTATTAATATGTATAATGGATCTGAACATATGATCTTCCACAAAATAAACCAACTAACATCAACTACAAGGAGTAATCAACACTACTAGCAACCTACAGGTACCAATCTTAGGTTTGGATACAAAGATTGGATACAAGAGATGAACTAGGGTTTGAGAGGAGATGGTGCTGGTGAAGATGTTGATGAAGATTGACCCCCTCCCGATGATAGGATCGTTGGTAATGATGATGGTGATGATTTCCCCCTCCCGAAGGGAAGTTTCCCTGGCACAACAACTCCGCCGGAGCCCTAGATTGGTTCCGCCAAGGTTCTGCCTCATGGCGGCGGTGTTTCGTCCCGCAAGCTTGCTTATGATTTTTTCCAGGGTAAAAGACTTCAAATAGCATAAGATGGACACCGGAGGCCTGCCAGGGGGCCCACAAGACAGGGTATTTTTTATTAATTCCAAAAATGACTTTCGTGGAGTTTCAGGACTTTTGGAGTTGTCCAGAATAGGTCTCTAATATTTGGTCCTTTTCCAGCCCAGAATTCCAGCTGCCGGCATTCTCCCTCTTCATGTAACCTTGTAAAATAAGAGAGAATAGGCATAATTATTGTGACATAATGTGTAATAACAACCCATAATGCAATAAATATCGATATAAACGCAGGATGCAAAATGGACGTATCAAGGCGCCACCCCTTGCCACACCCGTAACGGCTCCGGCACAGGTGGAAGAGGCCGCCTCGCGTCCCCTCGCGATGGAGCAGGGCCCCCAGGACATGGTGGTGCAGCCTCAGGATTAGCCTGGCCCCGCGGCGCAGTAGGCCATGAAGCTCCCATCCTCGTCACGCCTGAAGGGGTCTTGGAGCCCCTAGTGCCGCAAGCTGTCCTTGCTGCCGCCTCCCTGGCCATGACGCCAGCCTACGCGTCGACGCCGTCTCCTCCCCAGGCCCTTGCGCTGGCAGACTACGGCCCCCTCGTTAGGCTCGGGGCCTTGGCGGAAGCCTAGGCCGCGCTAGATCAGCTCTGGGCCGACCTCCAAGATGCCGACATGTGCGTCGCGAGGGAACGCATCGGGCTGGTCTCAGGGTGACTCCAGGCCAACGAGTCCGCTATGACAGGCTGGGGCCGGGCTAAGGCCACCGCCACGGAGAGCAAGAGGGAGGCTGGCAAAGCCTTGAAGGCCCGTGATGGGGCACATGAGGAGGACCTCAAGGCCTGCAAAGCGAAGCTCGCCGATCGCGACGTCGAGCTGGCCTAGGTGACCACCGGCCAAGCTGTGGAGTGGGACCACCTGAGCAAGCGCAAGGAGTGATGTCTACTACGCAACCTTCTCCTTGTAGACATTGTTGGGCCTCCAAGTGCAGAGGTATGTAGGACAGAAGCAAATTTCCCTCAAGTGGATGACCTAAGGTTTATCAATCAGTGGGAGGCGTAGGATGAAGATGGTCTCTCTCAAACAACCCTGCAACCAAATAACAAAGAGTCTCTTGTGTCCCCAACACACCGAACGCAATGGTAAATTGTATAGGTGCACTAGTTCGGTGAAGAGATGGTGATACATGTGCGATATGGATGGTAGATATAGGTTTTTGTGAACTGAAAATATAAAAACAGCAAGGTAGCGAGCGGTAAAAGTGAGCGTGAACGGTATTGCAACGATAGGAAACAAGGTCTAGGGTTCATACTTTCACTAGTGCAAGTCCTCTCAACAATAATAACATAGTCGGATCATATAACTATCCCTCAACATGCAACAAAGAGTCACTCCAAAGACACTAATAGCGGAGAACAAACGAAGTGATTATGGTAGGGTACGAAACCACCTCAAAGTTACTTTCAAATCAATCCATTGGGCTATTCCTATAAGTGTCACAAACAGCCCTAGAGTTCGTACTAGAATAACACCTTAAGACACAAATCAACCAAAACCCTAATGTCACCTAGATACTCCAATGTCACCTCAAGTATCTGTTGGTATGATTATACGATATGCATCACACAATCTCAGATTCATCTATTCAACCAACACATAGAACCTCAAAGAGTGCCCAAAGTTTCTACCGGAGAATCACGGCGAAAACGTGTGCCAACCCCTATGCATAGGTTCATGGACGGAACCCGCAAGTTGATCACCAAAACATACATCAAGTGGCACATGATACCCCATTTTCACCACAGATAAGCACGGCAAGACATACATCAAGTGTTCTCAAATCTTTAAAGACTCAATCTGATAAGATAACTTCAAAGGGAAAACTCGATCCATTACAAGAGAGTAGAGGGGGAGAAGAAACATAAGATCCAACTATAATAGCAAAGCTCGCGATACATCAAGATCGTGCCAAATCAAGAACATGAGAGAGAGAGATCAAACATATAGCTACTGGTACATACCCTCAGCCCCGAGGGTGAACTACTCCCTCCTCGTCATGGAGAGCGCCGGGATGATGTAGATGGCCATCGGTGAGGGTTCCCCCCTCCGGCAGGGTGCCGGAACAGGGTCCCGAGAGGTTTTTGGTGGCTACAGAGGCTTGTGGCGGCGGAACTCCTGATGTAATCTCTGTTCTGGAAGTTTTAGGGTACGTGAGTATATATGGGTGCAGGAGGTATGTCGGTGGAGCTTCGGGGGCCCCATGAGGCAGGGGGCGCGCCCTAGGGGGGTGAGCGCGCCCCCACCCTTTTGAGCACCTCCCTTGGCTCCTGACGTGGGGTCCAAGTCCATCTCGTAGCTTTCCTTCCAAAAATAACTTCTCCAGTTGATTTCGTTCCGTTTCGGCTCCGTTTGATATTCCTTTTCTTCGAAACACTGAAATAGGCATAAAACAGCAAATCTGGGTTGGGCCTACGGTTAATAGGTTAGTCCCAAAAATAATATAAAAGTGGATAATAAAGCCCAATATTGCCCAAAACAGTAGATAACATAGCATGGAGCAATCAAAAATTATAGATACGTTGGAGACGTATCAAGCATCCCCAAGCTTAATTCCTGCTCGTTCTCGAGTAGGTAAATGATAAAAAAGATAATTTTTTATGTGGAATGCTAGTTGGCATAGTTTCAATGTAATTATTCTTAATTGTGGTATGAATATTCAGATCCTAAAGATTCAATACAAAAGTTCATATTGACATAAAAATAATAATACTTCAAGCATACTAACAAAGCAATCATGTCTTCTCAAAATAACATGGCCAAAGAGAGTTATCCCTACAAAATCATATAGTCTGGCTGTGCTCTATCTTCACCACACAAAGCATTTAAATCATGCACAACCCCGATGACAAGCCAAGCAATTGTTTCATACTTTAACATTTTCAAAACTTTTTCAATCTTCACGCAATACATGAGCGTGAGCCATGGATATAACACTATATGTGGAATAGAATGGTGGTTGTGGAGAAGACAAAAAGTGGGGAAGATAGTCTCACATCAACTAGGCGTATCAACGGGCTATGGAGATGCCCATCAATAGATATTAATGTGAGTGAGTAGGGATTGCCATGCAACAGATGCACTAGAGCTATAAGTATATGAAAGCTCAACAAAAGAAACTAAGTGGGTGTGCATCCAACTCGCTTGCTCACGAAGACCTAGGGCATTTTGAGGAAGCCCATCATTGGAATATACAAGCCAAGTTCTATAATGTAAAATTCCCACTAGTATATGAAAGTGACAACATAGGAGACTCTCTATCATGAAGATCATGGTGCTACTTTGAAGCACAAGTGTGGTAAAAGGATAGTAGCATTGCCCCTTCTCTCTTTTTCTCTCATTTTTTCTATTTTTTTATTATTTTTCATTTGGGCCTTTTCTCTTTTTTTTGGCCTCTTTTTTTTCGTCCGGAGTCTCATACCGACTTGTGAGGGAATCATAGTCTCCATCATCCTTTCCTCACTGGGACAATGCTCTTATAATGATGATCATCACACTTTTATTTACTTACAACTCAAGCTTACAACTCGATATTTAGAACAAAATATGACTCTATATGAATGCCTCCGGCGGTGTACCGGGATATGCAATGAATCAAGAGTGACATGTATGAAAGAATTATGAACGGTGGCTTTGCCACAAATA
This sequence comes from Aegilops longissima, assembly GCA_021605205.1. Classification (NCBI taxonomy): domain Eukaryota; kingdom Viridiplantae; phylum Streptophyta; class Magnoliopsida; order Poales; family Poaceae; genus Aegilops; species Aegilops longissima. The sequence goes on from CM038680.1 coordinate 491,945,858, forward strand.
CGATGTCAACTACATGATCATGCTAGCAATATGGCAATGATGGAGCGTGTCATAATAAACGGGACGGTGGAGAGTTGCATGGCAATATATCTCAGAATGGCTATGGAAATGCCATGATAGGTAGGTATGGTGGCTGTTTTGAGGAAGGTATATGGTGGGTGTAAGATACCGGCGAAAAGTGCGCGGTATTTGAGAGGCTAGCAATGGTGGAAGTAAGAAAAGTGTGTATAATCCATGGACTCAACATTAGTCATGAAGAACTCATATACTTATCGCAAAAATCTACAAGTTATCAAAGCAAAGTATTACGCGCATGCTCCTAGGGGGATAGATTGGTAGGAAAAGACCATCGCTTGTCCCCGACCGCCACTCACAAGGAAGACAATCAATAAATAAATCATGCTCCGACTTCACCACATAATGGTTCACCATACGTGCATGCTACGGGAATCACAAACTTTAACACAAGTATTTCTGAAATTCACAACTACTCAACTAGCATGACTCTAATATCACCATCTTCATATCTCAAAACAATTATCAAGCATCAAACTTCTCTTAGTATTCAACACACTCATAAGAATTTTTCTTTTATGCTTAGCATATTAGGATTGTTTAAGCAAATTACCATGCTATTTAAGACTCTCAAAATAAGCTAAGTGAAGCATGAGAGATCAATAGTTTCTATAAAACAAATCCACCACCGTGCTCTAAAAGAATATAAGTGAAGCACTAGAGCAAACAACAAACTACACCGAAAGATATAAGTGAAGATCAATGAGTAGTCAGATAATTATGCGAACATGTGAAGACTCTCTAACATTTAAGAATTTCATATCTTGATACTTTATTCAAACAACAAGCAAGGCTAAAGAAAATAAAATGACACTCCAAGCAAAACACATATCATGTGGTGAATAAAAATATAGCCCCAAGTAAAGATACCGATGAACGAAGACGAAAGATGGGATGCCTTCCGGGGCATCCCCAAGCTTAGATGCTTGGTTATCCTTGAATATTTCCTCGGGGTGCCTTGGGCATACCCAATCTTAGGCTCTTGCCACTCCTTATTCCATAGTCCATCGAATCTTTACCCAAAACTTGAAAACTTCACAACACAGAACTTAATAGAAAACTCGTAAGCTCCGTTAGCGAAAGAAAACAAAACACCACTTCAAGTTACTGTAATGAACTCATTCTTTATTTATGTTGGTGTTAAACCTACTGTATTCCAACTTCTCTATGTATTGTAAACTATTTTACTAGCCATAGATTCATCAAAATAAGCAAACAACACAATGAAAATAGAATCTGTCAAAAACAGAACAGTCTGTAGTAATATGTAACTAACGCAAACTTCTGGAACTCCAAAAATTCTAAAATAAGTTGGTGGACCTGAGGAATTTGTCTAGTAATCATCTTAAAAAAATCAACTAAATAGCACTCTCCAGTAAAAAGTTCTAGCTAATCTCGTGAGCACTAAAGTTTCTGTTTTTTTACAGCATGATCATAAAGACTTTACCCAAGTCTTCCCAAAGGTTCTACTTGGCACAAACACTAATTAAAACATAAAACCACATCTAAACAGAAGCTAGATGGATTATTTATTCCTAAACAGAACCAAAAAGCAAGAGACTAAAATAAATTTGGGTTGCCTCCCAACAAGCGCTAACGTTTAATGCCCCTAGCTAGGCATGATGATTTTAATGATGCTCACATAAAAGATAAGAATTGAAACATAAAGAGAGCATCAAGAGGAATATGACTAGCACTTTTAAGTCTAACCCACTTCCTATGCATAGGGATTTTGTGAGCAAACAACTTATGGGAACAATAATCAACTGGCATAGGAAGGCAAAACAAGCATAACTTCAAAACTTTAAGCACATAGAGAGGAAACTTGATATTATTGCAATTCCTACAAGCATATGTTCCTCCCTCATAATAATTTTCAGTAGCATCATGAATAAATTCAACAATATAACCAGCAACTAAAGCATTCTTTTCATGATCTACTTGCATATAAATTTTATTACTCTCCACATAAGCAAATTTATTCTCATGAATAGTAGTTGGAGCAAACTCAACAAAATAACTATCATATGATTGAGAATTAAGATCAAGATGACAAGTTTCATGGTTATAATTATTCTTTAAAGCATACGTGTCATCACAATAATCATCATAGATAGGAGGCATGCTTTCATCATAGTAAATTTGCTCATCAAAGCTTGGGGGACAATAAATATCATCTTCATCAAACATAGCTTCCCCAAGCTTGTGGTTTTGCATATCATTAGCATCATGGATATTCAAGGAATTCATACTAACAACATTGCAATCATGCTCATCATTCAAAGATTTAGTGCCAAACATTCTAATGCATTCTTCTTCTAACACTTTGGCACAATTTTCCTTTCCATCATACTCACGAAAGATATTAAAGATATGAAGCATATGAGACAAACTCAATTCTATTTTTGGTAGTTTTCTTTTATAAAATAGACTAGTGCTAAAACAAGAAACAAAAGGATTCGATTGCAAGATATAAAGATATACCTTCACTTACCTAGCCTCCCCAGCAACAGCGCCAGAAAAGAGCTTGATGTCTACTACGCAACCTTCTCCTTGTAGACGTTGTTGGGCCTCCAAGTGCAGACGTTTGTAGGACAGTAGCAAATTTCCCTCAAGTGGATGACCTAAGGTTTATCAATCTGTGGGAGGCGTAGGATGAAGATGGTATCTGTCGGTGTCAAAACCGCCGTATCTCGGGTAGGGGGTCCCAAACTGTGCGTCTAGGCGGATGGTAACAGGAGACAAGGGACACGATGTTTTTACCCAGGTTCGGGCCCTCTCGATGGAGGTAAAACCCTACTCCTGCTTGATTAATATTGATGATATGGGTAGTACAAGAGTAGATCTACCACGAGATCAGAGAGGCTAAACCCTAGAAGCTAATCTATGGTATGATTGTTGTTCTGTCCTACGGACTAAAACCCTCCGATTTATATATACACCGGAGAGGGTTAGGGTTACACAGAGTCGGTTACAACGGAAGGAAATCCACATATCCGTATCGCCAAGCTTGCCTTCCATGCCAAGGAAAGTCCCATCCGGACACGGGACGAAGTCTTCAATCTTGTATCTTCATAGTCCAGGAGTCCGGCCGAAGGTATAGTCCGGCTATCCGAACACCCCCTAATCCGGGACTCCCTCAACGCACGCTTCCGCTCCCTCTTGGGGATGTGGGTTGCGTATATCATGTTCACCGTCCGCACTTGTGGCGGGGAATCCCTTCTGTCCACTACTATTCGGCGGCCGGGGCTCCTCCACGTCGTCGCTATGTAGCCCCTTGCCTCTGTTTTCGGCGTTTTATTTGCCGGCCTTCTTGAACACCCAACAATCCCTGTTGGTGTGATTGGCTGGCTTTTCGGGGGTGCCATGTATCTAGCACGAGCGGTCGAGTATTCGGTCCAAACTGGACGGGCCCGGACTATTTCTCTTGAGTGGCTTTTTCCGCTGACCAGGTTTAGAGCCTCTGAATCCAGCATTAACTGCCGTATCCTTAGCATTGTCGGGGAGAGCTGATCATGTCCCACGAACACCTACGGGACCTGGGTCCCTTGTGGTTCGGAGGGGGGCGGAGATTGCACAAAGAGCGGATCGAGGCGATGCACACGAGCGGGCTTACCCAGCTTCGAGCTCTCGAGAGATAATACTCCTACTGCTGCTTTAGTGGATTATCTTGTGTTCTTGCTAGGGAGCAATGGGAGCTACAAGACCTAGCACAGGTGTGGTTTCGTATGAGTAGGATGAACTAAGCCGGGCTGAGCCGAACCCTTTCTCGTTGCCCTCGGGCCTCCTTTTATAGGCACAAGGGGTTACCACATATGGCAAGTAGACAAGGGTAAGATAGTAAAACATAGGTTGGTACACGCTTTATGCAGTGTCGATAATCTATACCTAACTCTGACGGCAAGGGACAAGAGTCATCAATGCCTGTCTCAGTCGCCCGAATAGTGTAACAGGGACCATCAAGTGCACCTCCGTTTGCCACGATGGTAGCTTGTCAGCGCCGCTTGTCGCTGTTCCCCGCTGGCGGCACAGCCCGTCGACACGCGTGCTTGGGAGAGCCCCGTGGCGACACGTTGGCGGGTGAGCTGGAGCGGAGATGAAGAGAGGCCGCCCGCCCCGGCAAGCGCCTTGCCGCGGCAGGAACCTTGTCACGCCTGGGGGCTCGGCGCCCACCAAGCCTTCCCGGCAAGCTCCTCTTGCCGGGGCCTTGTTTCCTTCGTGCCCTAAGTGGCCTTCCCGGCAAGCTCCTCTTACTGGGGTCTTGACTATTTTGTTCTTGAATGGCTCCAAAAGAGCCGCTGAGGGCCTTGGCGGTCATCAGGCCTACCCTGCTGTGGGGCGCTGCAACTGCCCGTGCACGAGTTCGGGGTACTTGGGTACCCCTACTCTAGTACACCGACAGAGCCCCGGGCTGGGCCATACACGGCGCTAAGCTCTGTTGGGCGGGCCCAAAAGCAGGCTGCAGACACGCGTGGTCTTGATTACGCCGTTATTTGCCTTGGACCCACCGCGCCCCACGAGCGGCATGCACCGGACGTGGCGTTGTGGGGAGATTGTGGGGCTTTCTTTAATGGGAAAAATCGAACGCCGTCCCTCTCCCTTTATAAGCGGGGAATAGGGCGGGGCGCCCACTTGCCCTTGCTGTCACATGAAACCCCGTCGCTTTCCCTTTCTTCTCGAGCCCAGAGAGAGCGTCGCTCCGCCCCCTTCACTGCCTCCGGTGCCACCAACGCCGTCGGCTTCCTCCTCCACCACTCCCTATGGCTCCGAAAGCCGATAAGGGAAAAGGCGTGAAATCGGCCGAGGCGCAGCGGCTCGCGGCGCTGCGGAAGGAGCGGGCCCTCTTCGATCCTCTACTCGACAGGAAGGAGCTGCGGGAGCTGTACTATCTCTTCTGGTCAACGGAGACCCGTGCGCATCCGCGCACGAGGGTCATCTCCGCCGCCACATCTGCTAAGGTCTCCATCGGGTACCCCTTCTTGCGATTTTCTTACAGTGCGGGCTCTGCCCCCTTTTCTAATTTTTCTGCGATGTTATGAACACATATGGCCTCCGCCTCCTTGACTTCACCCCCAACGCTATCCTCACCATGGCCGTTTTCGCACACCTCTGCGAGAACTTCGTCGGGGTCCATCCAAATGTCGCACTTTTCCGTCACTATTTCTCACCCCGCGTAGAGAGAGGAGAGCCGCTTGCCGGAGGAATTGCATGGACCTCTAGGATCGGCAAGAAGGAAGCGTATCTTGACGGAGAGTTGCGCAGCAAGTGGGAGGAGTGGAGAGCTGACTGGTGTTGGATTTTAGAGGAGGAGCCACATCCTTTCACCGCCCTGCGCCAAACCCCCATAGTTCGTGGCAACGATTGGAGCAACTTGGCGCCAGAGGACGACAAGTTGAAGATTGCCATGACTAGGATTTTGCGTCTCCGGCAAGCAGGGCTTACTGTCGGAGCAGTTGGCGCGGACTTCGCCGCCGCCGCATTGCGCCCTTGCGGAGAGAGGAAGCCTGCTTGGGAATTCGAGAAGCGGCGGATATCATGAGGCTGCGCCTAGGTCTGAATTGGAATTTCACTACATTGGAGCTTGACGGCATGCTGCGGGAGCTGTTCAAGCACAAGCGGATAACCCGGATGGTGCATGTTGCCGGGGAGTTGTGCCCTTGTGCAACAATTGCCGTAAACAGCGACATCCCGCGATAATGCCGTTGTGCGATTCCCATGGTATCGTTCCAACTTGGCGAGAACTGCCGATGACATAGTGCGGCAGTTCTTCGACAATTTAGTTGAAGTGCCGATCCGCGCCCGGCAAGGCGGCTCACTCGCGACACCACCGAGCTGGAGATGGCGCGACGCCACGAGGTTGGAGGAGGCTGCGAGAGGCTGCTGCCGCCCGGCGCGTCTGGGTTCTTGTCGGCGAGGCGGAGAGGGCCGGCGGTAAGCCTTGCTGACCGAGAAGAGTTCGTCGGTGAGGAGGAGCAGCCCGAGCCCGATAACGAACCGAGCGAGCCTGCCGGGGACACCTCTCCTCCGCCGTCAAGTAACTTGCCGCAAGAGGGGCCCGCTGCGCCGCCAAGGAGACGCCTCCGCAAGACTGGAGAAGTGGCGGGGCGGCCTATGGTCCAGCAGCCGCCTCGCCGCCAGCAGCGCTCCGCTTGGCAGGCAATACCGTTACCCAGGGCGCCTCACTCCGCCACGGCGACGGGTGCAGGGTCTTCGGGAGTCGCGGCCCCTGTACCCGCCAAGCGTCAGAGGGAGTCTTCTCCCCCAATCCGTCGCGCCGGAGCAGAGTTTGATCTCTCCGCTCTCAGCTCCGAGGAAGAAGAGGAAGAGTAAGATCCTGTCGCAGCTGCTTGTAATCTTCTAACTTATTGTTTTAACTTTATAATTGACTGGCTTCACTCTGAACCTTCTTCTTCAGGACGTTAGCTCAGAGGGCTCCGAAGAGGGCCAAGACGCCGGTGGTCGTCGTCTCAGATGACTCCCCTGTGGCGACAGGGGGCACGTCTGAAACTCCCTTGCCGGACTCGGCAACCCTTCAACAGAGCAGCCCCCAGCACAGCCCCCAGCGTAAGTGTTTGGTATACTTCTCACGGTTAGGCGAGCTTGGGTGTTTCTCCGTTACTGATATCTGATTTGTTGAATTGTGTAGGAGCAGAGCAGCCTCATCAGGAAGCTCCGGAGGTCACTCCCGAAGTTCTGCTTGCTTCAACTACGCCGCCAAGGGAAAACTCTCCGCCAAGGGAGCGCTCTCCGGCAAGGGAAGCCTCTCCGACAAGGGGAGCTTCCCCGACAAGGACCAGCGCCGACGACCCTCCGGTAGTAGAGACCGTGGCAACAGATCCCATTGCAGGTGATTTTCTTGTTTGATAATTTCCCTTGGGTTCTTTCTTTTTCTGTTCTTCTCTTTCGAATATCTGCTTAACCTGTGCTTTCTTCTCCTGACCATTAGATCCACCTGCCGGAGATCCAATGGAGACCGAGGCCGCCCGGCGAGAAGGCCTTCATGGCGACAATATCGACGCCGCCAACATGGAGGAGGAGGCTGGCGCTGACGGGCCCGCCGGAGAGGAGGCCGCCGAGGCTACTAGCGCAGAGGCTGGGGAGGAATCTGGTGATCGTCTTGTGGCCCTAAGGCCGCAGAGGCGCCAGCGCTGCACCGACCGCTGATCCTCCGCCACCGACGCCGCTGCTGACTCAAGAGCCCCAGCCCGGCGCCTACGAAGGCCGGCGAGGGTGTCTTTATCAAGCTCCACAGGTATCAAGCTCAGGCGCGGTCGAGGAGACTTTCGACGGAACTGCTTGCCTCCGCCGGGCTGTCGCTGGTTGATGCCCCAAGCAGCAACAACGGTGAGCTGAGGAGGAGCAGTTGCTAAGGAAGTTGTTGCCGCTCTACGCGCCCGACAAGCCAAACTGGAGTCGAGGCGCTTGTCGCGAGGGCGGAGCTGACTTGGAGAAGCGGAAGAGCTCCGCGCCGCCAACAAAAAACTCTCCGGGATATAGCGAGGCGCGGGAGCAGCTTGCTCGAGGCGCACGGCCTTCATCTTGGAGAAGGGCGAGGTCGAAGAGCAGCAGAGGCTTGCCGCGAGAAGCTTTCAGCGAGAAGGTGAGGTGGCGCAGCGGAAGATCAACCTCGACAGCTTTGAGGAAGATCTCGCGCGCTAGCAAGCGATCAGCGGGCCACTTGTGGAGGCAAAGGATCTTGCTGCGGCTGCCGAGGCCGCCAAGAGGGAATTGGAGGCGAGGGTGGCTCAGCTGGAGTCCACCCTCGAGAAGAGTGCCGAGGAGGTCGCCGGGTTGAAGCGGCGTGAGAAGGGCGCTTACACCCTCGGCGAGCTGCAGGTCGTTTTGCTAAAAGATCAAGGAGATCGATGCCGCCAAGGGCGTCAAAGCGGATTTGGAGCTGAAGCTGACCACCACAGCGGAGGCGTTGAATGGCGTCAAGGATCGGAAAAGGGCCTGCTGGAAAAGATCAAGGCCACCGAGGAGTTCTTTGTCGAGTCTTGTGACCACCAGAATAATCTTGGGACAGCATAATGCTTTCGGACGAGAAGGTCTTGTGGACACCGCAGCCGGCATCCATAATGAGCTGATGGAGTTGGGGATGACAGATCTTGGATACTCCACTGACGAGAACCTCCAACCCAGCGTCAAGCTCAGCCTATTCTTCAAAGGCGTGTTGGCGGGTATCCAACGGCTCCGGGAAGAGGTCCCGAAGCAACTGGCGGAGGAATCACGTCAAGTCTGCGCCGAGGCTCTCCAGAAGGTGTTAATGAAGGTGGCCTTCCGCAACCCAGGCGTCGACTTCACCAAAGTCCTCAAGTCCCTTCCTCCGTCCGCCGATGTTGAAGCGCTCAAGGCCCTTGTCGCACCCATTGTGGACAAGGTGAGCGGAGTTAAGAGGCTCGAGGGCGACCGCGTGGACTAGGCCGCCAAGTCTATCTTTCTCTTGTCGCTGTAGATCATGTTTAGGTAAAAAGTCCATTAGACGCGCGACAAGTTATTATGTAATATACACTATCTTAGGCCATCGAATGCAAATGTTATTTCCTTTACTCGATTCCTTCCCTTGTATGTTTATACCCTACGTTTTTAGGAGAACTTGTCAGTACGAACACCCTTGCCGCGAGCGCTGAGTGCGGAACTTCAACAGCCTGCTGGCGATGCCGCCCCCGACAAGCAACCTTGTCGCAACTAGTTGCAGCACGCATAAGTTGTTGAGCGGACTCGAAACAAAGTAAGGGTGCAAGCTAGTCGCGAGTCGGTTCCTCCACGCACAGGTTTTCCATACAAAGTACTATCGTTCGAGGAAGATAACTTAAAAATTTAAAACTGGTCGCTTAAACTTAGCAACAGCTTTCATTATCCATGTTCGGCAAGGCGATAGTTCCTCGGCGGCGCTTGGCGGCCCACACTATTATCTTCTCCTTCCCCGGTTAACTTGTGGGTGGATGACCCTTCTTCTTGCTTGAGAAGAAAGAAGAAAATAAAGTTATGGAGCTTAGTGGCTCGTTATAAACTTACGGGTGTGGGTGCTGCACAAAATGTTAGTAAACACATGCATATATGATTATGAGGGCATGTATTGACAAGTTATGCGCAACACATAAACTTCTTGATGCACGGGTCTGCGCCCGGCTTTGTACAAGGGATTACATGCAACAGCGGCAAGACTTGTACAAAAGGGTGGTTGCGGAACAGGTTCCGCAACCACGCATATATGGGTAAAACTTGCGAACATGTTCTATATTCAGGAATTGCTCACGGGCGCCATCTTGATCTCGGCGGACAGCGCGGGCCTAGTGACTCGTTTCACCCAATAAGGGCCTTCCCACTTGGCGTCAACTTGTTGGAATTCTTGGCGGATTGGACGCGCGAAGAACAAGGTCGCCTTCCTCGAAGCTTCGGCATTAACTGCGGCTATGGTAGCGGCGCAAAGCTTCTTTGGTAACGAGCAGCTCGTCAGAGCTGAAGGCGATCTTCCTTGAGGAGCAGCACGTCATCTTGTCGCAGCTGCTCTTGCTCAAGCTCATCATAAGCGAGCACTCGAGGTGACCCGTACACGAGTTCCGTGGGGAGAACTGCCTCTGCTCCATAGACTAGAGCGAAAGGTGTTTGGCCAGTGGCTCGATTTGGCGTCGTCCTGATCGACCAAAGAACCACCGGCAGCTCCTCGATCCAGTTTCTTCCACACTTGCGCAGCTTGTCGAAAGTTCTGGTCTTGAGTCCTCGTAGCACTTCAGCGTTTGCTCTCTCTGCTTGACCATTGCTCCTCGGGTGAGCAACAGAAGCAAAGCAGATCTTGGTGCCAAGATCTTGGGCGTACTGCATGAAGGTGCGGCTCGTGAACTGTGTGCCGTTGTCGGTGATGATTCTGTTAGGAATCCCAAAACGGCAAACAATTGACCTGAAGAACTTGACCGCTGACTGTGCTGTCACCTTCCTCACTGGTTCCACTTCTGGCCACTTTGTGAACTTGTCGATCGCAACATACAAGTACTCAAAGCCCCCGACAGCTCGGGGGAAAGGGCCGAGGATGTCGAGCCCCCAGACCGAGAAGGGCCAGGATAAAGGGATCGTCTGGAGAGCTTGAGCTGGCTGGTGTATCTGTTTGGAATGGAACTGGCACGCTTCACACTTGGTTACTTGTGCCGTCGCATCCTGGAGGGCTTCTGGCCAGAAGAAACCTTGCCGGAAAGCTTTGCCGGCAAGTGCTCTTGCGCCAATGTGATGACCACATATGCCTCCATGTATCTCTGCCAACAGCTTACATCCGTCTTCCGGCAAATGCACTTCAATTTCACACCGTTGAGTCTTCTTACATGCAGGATGTTGTCAACAAACTGGTACATACTTGACTACCGGGCTACTTTTTCCGCTTCTTCTTGCTCTTGGGAAGTTCTCTGTCTCAAGGAAATGGGCGACTTGTTGTGCCCATCTTTGGAGCTTGTGGCTCGACAACAAGGACTAAAGGCTCTTCTATCACTGCGGGAACATCAACCTGCGGCAAGAACACGTAGGTCTGCGGAGCTTGATGATCCCGGCAAGCTGCGGGGCGAAACTTGTCGGGAGCGTTTGCTTCAATGATACAAACCGCATGGTTTGTCGGAGCATACTACTCCTCAGTGATACTTGCACTGGTTTTAGGGACCTTCTTGGCGGCGGCTTCAGGGAGCTCTGCCGGAAAGTAGTCGCCAGAAACCAATTTTCTCTTCTTGCTCTGTCCTATTGAAGGTGTTACGGTTGGCTGAGTTAGCTTGAGCACAAAAATCCCTGGTTCCACAGGTAACTTAAGTGCGGCACATTTGGAGAGGCCATCAGCTATATCATTCTGAGCTCTTGGAACGTGTTCCATTTGCAGGCCTTCAAAGTGCTCTTCCAGCTTCCTTACTTCGTCGACGTAGGCTTCCATCAACGGACTCTGATAATCTTTATTCACTTGGCGGACGACAAGTTGCGAGTCCCCCCTGACAATGAGCTTCTTGATCCCAAGGTCTCTGCAATCCACGAGGCCGGCAAGCAAACCTTCATACTCTGCGGTATTATTTGTTGCTTGTTCCTTGGGAAAATGCATCTGGACTATGTACTTAAGGTGCTCTCCGGTGGGTGCGATAATCAAGACGCCGGCACGGCGCCTTTGCAGCGAGAAGGCACCGTCAAAGTACATCAGCCACTCTTTATTTGCCTCCTTGGCGGGATGCTCGTCTCTGGAATTTCTTCATCTTGCGTTGGCGTCCACTCAGCTATGAATTCCGCCAATGCTCTGCTCTGGATAGTTGAAGTGCTTTCAAATTTGAGACCAAAGCTTGACAGTTCCAGTGCCCACTCGACGATTCTGCCTGTTGCTTCTGGATTTTGTAATATCCTCTTCACCGGAAAGCGAGTGACAACTGTTATCTCGTGTGCTTGGAAGTAGTGGCGCAGCTTTCTCGAGGCCATGAGGAGGCCTAAAAGCAGCTTTTGCACACGAGTACCTTGATCTAGCCCCTGCAAAAGGGGCCGACAAAATAGATCTGGCGCTGATCCGTCCTTATCGGGACGAGCTTGACAATGAAGCCCTTACTCGTCAGCTGGATCGCTTTGCCTCGGTTGCCGACTCATCATCCGCCTCCCTCTCCGCTACTAACGCAGCACTAACCACTTGATTGGTCGCTGCTATATACAGCAACAACTTCTCTTGTGGCCTAGGTGCGACAAGTATTGGAGCGGAGGACAGTATCTCTTCAAGTCCTCAGCGCAGCCTCCGCTCGAGTCCATTTCATTGGACCTGCCTTTTTCAAAATTTTGAAAAATGGCAGGCGCTTCAACAGACTTAGAGATAAACCTGCTTGAGAGCAGCCACGCAATGAGCAAGCCTTCCGACATCCTTGACGCGCTTTGGTGCTTGATCTGCTCAATGGCCTTGATCTTGTCGGGATTGGCTTCAATTCCCGCTGAGACACAAAGAACCGAGAAGCTTGCGGAAGGGACTCCAAACACGCACTTCTCGGGGTTGAGCTTGAGGTTGATCTTGCGCAGCTTTGCAAATGTTTCATCAAATCTTGAATCGAGTCGCTTTGTCCTTGCTCTTGACCACTATGTCATCCATGTATGCTTCTACATTTCTGTGTATTTGTGGTTCAAAGGCATCATGGACTACCCTTGCGAAGGTTGAACCAGCATTCTTCAAACCGAAAGGCATCCGTATAAAGCGATCGTGCCACATGGTGTAATGAATGCGGTTTCTCTTCATCTTAAATCGCCATGAAGATCTGATGATATCCTGAATATGCATCAAGAAACGAAAGTAGATCACATCCAGCCGTGGAGTCAACAATCTGGTCGATACGCGGCAGGGGAAATGGGTCTTTGGGACAAGCTTTATTAACATCAGTGAAGTCAATACAAAGTCTCCATTTCCCATTGGCCAACCACGTGGGATGGAGGACTCCTCTGATAAGCCCTGCTGCTTCCAACTTCTTGATTTCTTCTGCTATGAACTCTTGGCGTTCCACTGCCTGTTTCCTAACTTTTTTCTTGACGGGCCGCGCGTGAGGACAGACAACTAGGTGGTGCTCAATTACTTTCCTGGGAACACCGGGGATGTCAGATGGTTGCCATGCAAACACATCGACATTCACCCGCAGGAAAGCAACGAGCTCGCCTTCCTATTTAGGATCAAGCGTGGCACTGATGGTGAAGGTACCACCAGTGTCGTCCTCCTTGGCGGGCACTTTCTGATCTTGGCGGAGCTGCCATCGTCTTCTTGCACTTGCGGTGGAGCTCGATGGTGCGTCCTCGACGGTAGCGCAGCACTCGAGGAGGTGCGCTTGCGGAGTGGGCAACAGAGCTCTTGCGGACTTGGTGGTCTTCTTCCCCGGAGCTTCAGCGGCAAGTGGTTTGCTTTACATTGCGGCTGCTGCTTCCGGTAAATCTTGTCGGCACAGATAAGCGCGTCCTTCTTGTCGCCATGGACAGAAATAGCGCTTATCGGGCGGGCATCTTGAGTAGGTTGTAAGCATAATGAGAGGCGGCCATGAACTTGGCGGCTGGACGGCCAAGTATGCCATTGTAGGGCAATGGGAAGTCGGCGACGTCAAGCGTGACCCTCTCGGTTCTGAAGTTGAGCTCGCTGCCGAGCGTTACCGGCAGCGTGATCTTCCCTTTGGGCTTGCTCCTTCTGGATTGATTCCTTGGAAAGTACCAGTTTCTTCGAGCTCGCTGTCAGGGATTTGAAGCTTTTGAAGCACCACAAAGGATATCAGGTTCAGGCCGGCCCCGCCGTCAACCAACATCTTTGTGACCTTGAGGTTGCGGATGGTTGGTGAGACCAACATCGGCAAGCACCCGACCGCAGTGATGCAATCAGGGTGATCCTCAATGTCGAAGATGATGGGCGTGCTGGACCACTTCAGAGGCTTGCGTGACTCTATGGATGGTTCTGCTGCATTAACCTCACGCATCCATTGTTTGAGTTGGCGGTGCGAGGTATGCAGAGAGGCACCACCGTCAACACAAAGGACCTCTGTTGCCTTTTGAAACTCTTGCTCGTCTGCTTCATCGTCTTCCATGTCCTCGTCATCCTCATCTTCATCTTCTTCCTTGTCGCGGCCACGGGGTGGTCTGTCTCCTTGCCGCTGCTTGGCCTTGCCGCGGCGTCCTCCCCGGCCGGGTCTCTTCTTACTTGCTGCACCTGCACCTTCTTGGGCTTTCTCCTTGTCTCGCCGCTCGTATTCCGCTCTCTGTTGCTCAACAAGCTGCTCGACTTTCTTGCAGCTCTGGAGATCGTGGCCCTTGGTGCGGTGGATTTTACAGTACTGCTTATTGGAGCTGTCAGGCTTGTCGGCGGCCGCCACAGCTTGGCGGTCGGCTTCTACGGCAACCTCCTTGCCGGAGCCACCAGCCTTGGCTTTGTTGGCGCCCCCATCCTTGCCGGACTGCTCAACAACTAGCACTTCTTGGTTTTTCTTCCTCCTGTTGTTTCGCCGCCGACTCTTTCTCGCCGGGGCGATCTCCTCTGTCACGCCCAATATGCGACCCTATCCAAAAGGAACTCGACGGTCCCACCAAGGATAGACCCGCATATTGAGACGCTTTTGCAAGGTGGATATCATTACCTCAACATTACATAATAGATGGGGGTACATACATACGGCACAAATGCCACAAGAATACATCATCATCATATACAAGATCAACATCCGACGACGGATGAAACATAAACAGAAACTCAAACGACATCCACCCTGCTAGCCCAGGCTGCCGACCTGGAACCTATCCCCTGATCGAAGAAGAAGAAGAAGAAGAACTCCAACACAAGCAAAACATCGCTCTCGCGTCATGATCATCACAAACCTGTACCTGCAACTGGTGGTGTAGTAATCTGTGAGCCACGAGGACTCAGCAATCCCATTACCATGGGTATCAAGACTAGCAAAGCTTAATGGGTAAGGAAGACGATAAAGAGGTGAGGTTGCAGCAGCGACTAAGCATATATGGTGGCTAACCAACGCAAATGAGGCGAGAAGAGAAACAAAGGCGGTCGTCAACTAGTAATGATCAAGAAGTGATCCTGAACTCCTACTTACGACAGACATAACCCGAAACCGTGTTCTCCTTCGATCAACCCGAAAAGAGACACTCACGGTTACACACGGTTGGTGTATTTTAATTGAGATCAACCGGGTTTTCTACAACCGGACATTAACAAATTCCCATATGCCACATAACATGGCACGGCTTTGAAAGTTCAAACCCTGCAGGGTGTCCCAACTTAGCCCATGATAAGCTCTCGCGATCAATGAAGGATATTCCTTCTCCCGGAAGGCCCGATCGTCTCGAAATCCGGCTACAAGACATTTCACAGCAATAAAACAAGACCAGCAAAGCCGCCCGATGCGCCGACAATCCCGATAGGAGCTGCACATATCTCGTTCTCAGGGCAACACCGGATGAGACATCCTACGAGTAAAACCAAACCTCGAGTTGCCACGAGGGGGCCCCGCAGTCTACTCGGTTCGGGCCAGCACTTAGAGAAGCACTGGTCGGGGGGCTAAATAAAGATGACCCTTGGGTTAATTACTCCCAAGGGAAATATAGGTGGTGGTGAGGCAAATAGTAAAACCAATGTTGGGCCTTGCTGGAAAAGTCTTATTCAAAGCGAACTGTCAAGGGGGTCCCATAAATCACCCGACCGCGTTAGGGACGCAAAACCGGGAACATAATACCGATATGGCGGAAACTAGGGCGGCAAGAGTGGAACAGAACACCAGGCATAAGGCCGAGCCTTCCACCCTTTACCAAGTATATAGATGCATTAATTAAATAAGATATATTGTGATATCCCAACAAGTAAACATGTTCCAACAAGGAACAACATCTCCATGTTCAACAAGGAACAAACTTCATCTTCACCTGCAACTAACAACGCTATAAGAGGGCTGAGCAAAGCGGTAACATAGCCAAACAACGGTTTGCTAGGAAGGGTGCAAAAGGTTAGAGGCTGACATGGCAATTTGGGATGGCTTGATAAGCAGGTAATAGGTAGCGCAGCATAGCGAAAAGCGAAGCAACTAGCATAGCAATGATAGTAGTGAGATCCAGGTAGCGGTCATCTTGCCTGAAATCCCGCTAGGAAGAAGAACGAGTCCATGAAGAAGATGAGCGAGTCCATGAAGAATATGAGCGGATGAAGCCGAACCAAGCGTGAGCGAGCGAATCCTCACGATCGCATAGCGAAACAGGAACTAACAAGAAGAAGCACACAACATAGTAAACACTCCACACATGAACAAGACATGATGCACAACCAAGCATGATGCATGACAAAGCTACATGAAGCTACTCATGGCAAGGGATGATGCAAACAAGAACAACACATCAAGGCAAGTTTAAATGAGGCCGGGAACATCATATAACAATTCCGGTAAGTCCTCATATGCAAATTTCGAAATTGTTCCAGATCTGAATAAACCTTAGGTTCAAGTTGTTAAACAGCAAGTTAAGATGCACCACGATGATCTACACGAAATTCTAGTCAAGTTACATATAAAGTTCATTTAATTTGGAGCTACGGTATAGAAGATATGAGCAAAACAAGATGAACATGGCATTGGTGCAAAATGCATACAAACATCAAGCAAACACCTCAAAACAAGGATGCAACATGATAATATGAAACTACATGCAAAATCACGCAAGTTTCATATAGAGCACACTCAAATCGAACAACGGTTCAACACATACACCCTATACAAGTTTAAAGGACAAGCTGTCCAAAACAGCAACTAGGCATATTGCAAGCATCAAAACAACATGCTACAGGACCTCAATAAGAAAACAAAAGGCATGGGCATGATCTACAGGTAAAGCATTACAAAACATGAACACTGAGCTATCTCCAGAAACAACTAGAACATGCTCAAAAACACATGGCAAGATTGCAAGTAATAACAGTTTCAGACTTTAGCAGAAATTAACATCAGGTTGCAATGTTTAGAGCTATGAAACAACATGTTACAGGAACTTATCATGGCAAACAAAGGCATGGCATGAATCTACTCAAAGCATAGAACAAAAGTCCCTTACTGACCATAAGCCAAAAAGGATCAGAAAATATAGTAACACCCATGTCAATATCGAAAGTTTCGTTAACAGATTCAGCAACATGGCATGTCAAAAACTGATAACAAGTAGGCATGTTTACAAGCTCAATGCACTCACTAAAGAGCCTTATATGATAAACTAAGCATACATACATCAAGAAGACATGACATAGAAGACATACATGGCAAGAACAATAATATAGCATACATGGATCAACCACAACAACCTAGGCAAAATTGAATAACATGTAAACAATCTGCCCGGAAACATTTGATAGCAAAAGTAGAGCTCGATTGACTCAAGCTATGGCAATCCATAATTGCAAACAAGGGCATGGATGGATAGAGCAAGACATGCTTAACAAAACACCCTTAATGAAGTATCTCAAAATATGCATGGATCTCTCGGTAGCATCAAGTTAACATGGCATCAAAATATCAGCAAAACAGGGCTGAAATCAGCAACAACAAGACACCTAGTTTGCATGCTTGTGCTAGTCACCACATAGATCACAAAAATACATGGCATACACCCCTGGAAAGACGGCATGGCATATTGCAAAACACATGTAGGACTCAAGTCCATAGGATGCACACATCAATCATAGCAAAAATGACAAAAGTGCAAGTTCTGATAAAAATCAGAAACTAACATCACATAGCACTCATCCAACAGCATTTCGGGCATCAAGATGAGCTCAAATGAAAATGATACAATGAGATGAAATGATCTACTCTTCGAGACGGACATTTTGACATATTACACGCGCAAAACGGAGCAACGATGACAGAGATATGATGCAATGAAAATGGCACAAAATAACAAAAATGCTCGGGACTTAGAGAGAAAAACAGGGGGGGAAGTCAACCTTGCAGATCCAGGGTTCGTGGGCACGGATGCCGAGGCGGCGCGGATCGGGGCTCGCCGGAGAACGGCCGGAGGGGGTCGGAGGAGGACACCGGCGGGTCGGGCTCGCCGGATCCGGGCGGCGCCGGCCCGGATCTGGCCGGAGGGTGGCCGGGCGCGGCGAGCGGAGCCGGCCGGCAGCGTGATGGCCTAGGACGGCGGAAGGGGCGGCCGGGCGGATGGGCGGCGGCGACCCGATCGAGTCTGTGGCCTTCAGGCGGCGAAGCGGAGGCGGCGCGGGCGCCGCGGGAAAGCGAATGGCACGGCGGCCGCGGCGGGCGAACGGGCGCCGGGCGGCGGGTTGGACGGCGGGCCGAGGCGGGCGGGAGGCGCGGGCGGGCGTGGCGGGCGTGGATGGCGGCGGCGGGCTGGCGGGCCCGCGATGGGCTCGCGCGGGCCGGGCGGTGGAGGCGTGGGGAGGCCACGTGGCGGCTGGGAATGGCTGGGCATGGCGCTGGTTTGTCCGTGGCGGCGGACATGTCCGCCGAGCGAGAGGAGGAGGATCTAGGGTTAGGGGTGGATTCATCCGCGATTTTTCGGGGGGGGGGGGGGGAGGACTAGTTTTATAGGTAGAGGGAGCTAGGAGAGTCCAAATGAGGTGCGGTTTTCGGCCACGCGATCGTGATCGAACGACCGAGAGCATGGAGGGGAGTTTGCTGGGTTTTGGGCCACTTGGAAAGTGGTGTTGGGCTGCAACACAAAAGAGGCTTTGCGGTTACCCGGTTAACCGTTGGAGTATCAAACGACCTCCAAATGATCCGAAACTTGACAGGCGGTCTACCGGTGCTATACCAAGGCCGCTTGACAAACCTCGGTCCATTCCGAGACCGTTTAATACCCACACACGAAAAGAGGTCAAAGGGGCGCCGGAGACATAGGAGTGCGGATTGCAAAAGCGGACAACGGGAAAATGCTCGGATGCATGAGGCGAACACGTATGCAAAATGAAATGCACATGATGACATGATATGAAATGCAAATGATGACATGGCAACACCGACGAATAACTGACGGACACCTGGCGCATCGAATCCGGGGCGTTACAACACTCCTCCACTAACAAGAGATCTCGTCCCGAGATCTTAGGACCGAGACGGAAGAGAAAAAGGATGAGGTGAAACAAAAAACTCAAGAGAAGAAACAAAGAATCGAGAGCACTCGAGAAGAAGAGAGAAACGACGAGAATGACGAGAATCGAAAGCTGAAGGAACAAGATAGACTCTGAAATCACTCGTTCTAACCGGAGTGGTAAGAATGAGAAAAGAAACGGATAAGACTGAAAGGATTTAGGTAGCACTCCGGCTGAACATGGAAAGAATGGAACACAGCTTGAGAGGTTGGAATGATACTTGATGAAGACATGACACAAAAATCTCCGGAAAGAATTGAAAGAGAATTGAATGGAAAGAACTGGTAAGAATATGACAACTTGTGCCACGAATGAAATAGAAAGCAACCTTAGAAGAAAAGATTGAATGGAGTTGTTGAGAAAATCAACAACGAAAGAATAAGATTGATGTGGACTTATGGATAACATCTCGAGATCAAGAGGTGATAACCGGCCACAAATGGAAATGATTGGATAACTGAGAAGAACGAAGAAATGCAAAACTTCATTTCAAAAGAATACGGAGAATTAATTTCACTTCGAGACGCGAGAAGAAAAGATATTTGAATTCCACCAAAATATTGATGAAACTCTTGAAGAAAGAATTAAATCATGAAGAACCACCATGAAGAACTCCGGTAACAAAAGGTGACGAGATAGAATAATGGATGAAAGAATAAATGAGCCTTGCGATGATTTAGATGGAGGTTCCGACGAGATGGCCGAGGAAATAATTGAACTCCGGAAAGAAAAGATGAAAAGACTTGGAACTAGAATTTATTCCTCACGAACAAACTCCGAAGAAAGGGATTATTCACTTGATGAAATAAGAATAAGATTTATTGTATGCTTATCCTTCATCAAATTAATTTGATGACAAGCAATGGATTTGCATACTACTTATTCTCGTTGAAAAAGGATTAAGGGGAAACATCGCACAAAACTTGAGAAAGTCTTCATGAACCACCGATAGGATTGGAAAGAACGAATGAATTAATATGATAACAAAGAAAAGAATCTTGAACGAACCACCATTAGAATTCGAAAATGACTGATGAAAGAGGATGAACCACCGGGAAGAATTAGAAAAGCACGAAGATACTTGAGGGAATTAAAATGCAAGAGAACGAAGAGATCGTGAACTGATTAACGAATGTTTGAACGCAACACCGGAAGAGTAATGAGTCGAATGAAGGGGCACGGATATAGAATAATTGAGAGAACAAAGATGAAAACTTAGAATGAAGAAATCTTCCGAAAAGATGCCTCCGGATGATCGAGACGGAAAACAACTCCTGAAATACTCCGGATGGATGAAAAGAATTGCACAACTGGAAACAACTAGATAGGATAACATCGAGCTAGCACCGCGAATCTCCGGGAGAACGGAAAAAATTTAGAGAAACTCTACGACGGTCTTCAAATGTCGACGAGAAAACACCACCAAAATTACTGGGATACTCCAGGAGAATGAAAAACAAAGGGGTTTAGCCGACAATGAAAAGATTTTGAACGAGATCTTGGAGAAGGCATCTGACAGATGAAATTCATACTTACGTCAAACTTGAAAAGAATTGGGAATAGCTCCGGGGAAATCAGAAGAGTCAGGTAAGATCCTGGGAAAAGACCTGTGGGTTAGGGCCCACTAAAAGAAAACGCCGTTGAAAATGGATTATTGAAGAGGTAGATGATGCACCGGAATGAATGAAATATTTGAATGAGGTGACAACCTCGAATTTATTAGAACACAGACGAATCTCCTGAGATGTCTTCCGAACTCCGGAATGATAAACTGGCGAGAGACGAACGAGCAGGGAGAACACTTCGAGCCGAGGAGATGAATATGATCAACCCGCAAAACTTGAATTGAGTGCACCGGAAAAAGAAATGAAGAATGACGAATGAGACGAGAAATCACCGGTTGAAATAATTTAGGGAAGGCTGAAGAGGCTCCACACGAATGGAATTGATTGTCGGAAGAAACTCGAACTCCGGGAATAAAAAGGGTGGGAGGGCGGGAAAAACAAAGGCAACTTGGAAAGGGAAACGACGAATATCTTGAAGAGAAAAAAAACACCGATTGAAATCATTGAGGAGAGAGAGCAAAAACTTCACACGAGTAGGATCGATACTCGATTACGGACTCCGCTTCCGAGAAGAAGAAGGGAGGGCGGGTGGGAAAAAACAAAGACAACTTCGGACAGGGAAACAACAACGTCGGAGGGAGAACTGAGGATTGAACTCAAAGATGAAGAGGCTCGAGTCAACTTGATGAGAAATGCACCGGATGAAAAGAGCTGAGGAACAACTACCGGAAGACCAACTGCGTGATCCTAAAGAAAAAAATATGAAGGGGAAGAGGAGTAATTCAAAACACCTACGTCAAGATTCCTCACCAGAGCGACGAAGGGGCGGAGGAGTAAAAGAATTCCTACTCTCGATATAACTAGACTCCAAAACAGTTTTCTTCTAGACTCAACAACGGCCAAACTACACGATCAATCAAGGGGGCTCCTAGGGTCGGTCGAGGCTCTGATACCAACTTGTCACGCCCAATATGCGACCCTATCAAAAAGGAACTCGACGGTCCCACCAAGGATAGACCCGCATATTGAGACGCTTTTGCAAGGTGGATATCATTACCTCAACATTACATTATAGATGGGGGTACATACATACGGCACAAATGCCACAAGAATACATCATCATCATATACAAGATCAACATCCGACTACGGATGAAACATAAACAGAAACTCAAACGACATCCACCCTGCTAGCCCAGGCTGCCGACCTGGAACCTATCCCCTGATCGAAGAAGAAGAAGAAGAAGAACTCCAACACAAGCAAAACATCGCTCTCGCGTCATGATCATCGCAAACCTGTACCTGCAACTGGTGGTGTAGTAATCTGTGAGCCACGAGGACTCAGCAATCCCATTACCATGGGTATCAAGACTAGCAAAGCGTAATGGGTAAGGAAGAGGATAAAGAGGTGAGGTTGCAGCAGCGACTAAGCATATATGGTGGCTAACCAACGCAAATGAGAGCGAGAAGAGAAACAAAGGAACGGTCGTCAACTAGTAATGATCAAGAAGTGATCCTGAACTCCTACTTACGACAGACATAACCCAGAAACCGTGTTCTCCTTTCGATCAACCCCGAAAAGAGACACTCACGGTTACACACACGGTTGGTGTATTTTAATTGAGATCAACTTCGGGTTTTCTACAACCGGACATTAACAAATTCCCATATGCCACATAACCGCGGGCACGGCTTTCGAAAGTTCAAACCCTGCAGGGGTGTCCCAACTTAGCCCATGATAAGCTCTCGCGATCAACGAAGGATATTCCTTCTCCCCGGGAAGACCCGATCAGTCTCGGAATCCCGGCTACAAGACATTTCACAGCAATAAAACAAGACCAGCAAAGCCGCCCGATGCGCCGACAATCCCGATAGGAGCTGCACATATCTCGTTCTCAGGGCAACACCGGATGAGACATCCTACGAGTAAAACCAAACCTCGAGTTGCCACGAGGGGGCCCCGCGGTCTACTCGGTTCGGGCCAGCACTTAGAGAAGCACTGGTCCGGGGGCTAAATAAAGATGACCCTTGGGTTAATTACTCCCAAGGGAAATATAGGTGGTGGTGAGGCAAATAGTAAAACCAATGTTGGGCCTTCTTTGGAAAAGTCTTATTCAAAGCGAACTGTCAAGGGGTCCCATAAATCACCCGACCGCGTTAGGGACGCAAAATCCGGGAACATAATACCGATATGACGGAAACTAGGGCGGCAAGAGTGGAACAAAACACCAGGCATAAGGCCGAGCCTTCCACCCTTTACCAAGTATATAGATGCATTAATTAAATAAGATATATTGTGATATCCCAACAAGTAAACATGTTCCAACAAGGAACAACATCTCCATGTTCCAACAAGGAACAAACTTCATCTTCACCTGCAACTAACAACGCTATAAGAGGGGCTGAGCAAAGCGGTAACATAGCCAAACAACGGTTTGCTAGGAAGGGTGCAAAAGGTTAGAGGCTGACATGGCAATTTGGGATGGCTTGATAAGCAGGTAATAGGTAAGCAGCATAGCGAAGAAGCGAAGCAACTAGCATAGCAATGATAGTAGTGAGATCCAGGGTAGCGGTCATCTTGCCTGAAATCCCGCTAGGAAGAAGAACGAGTCCATGAAGAAGATGACGAGTCCATGAAGAAGATGAACGGATGAAGCCAGAACCAAGCGTGAGACGAACGAATCCTCACGATCGCAACGTAAACAGGAACTAACAAGAAGAAGCACACAACATAGTAAACACTCCACACATGAACAAGACATGATGCACAACCAAGCATGATGCATGACAAAGCTACATGAAGCTACTCATGGCAAGGGATGATGCAAACAAGAACAACACATCAAGGCAAGTTTAAATGAGGCCGAACATCATATAACAATTCCGTAAGTCCTCATATGCAAATTTCGAAATTGTTCCAGATCTGAATAAACCTTAGGTTCAAGTTGTTAAACAGCAAGTTAAGATGCACCACGATGATCTACACGAAATTCTAGTCAAGTTACATATAAAGTTCATTTAATTTGGAGCTACGGTATAGAAGATATGAGCAAAACAAGATGAACATGGCATTGGTGCAAAATGCATACAAACATCAAGCAAACACCTCAAAACAAGGATGCAACATGATAATATGAAACTACATGCAAAATCACGCAAGTTTCATATAGAGCACACTCAAATCGGAGCAACGGTTCAACACATACACCCTATACAAGTTTAAAGGACAAGCTGTCCAAAACAGCAACTAGGCATATTGCAAGCATCAAAACAACATGCTACAGGACCTCAATAAGAAAACAAAAGGCATGGGCATGATCTACAGGTAAAGCATTACAAAACATGAACACTGAGCTATCTCCAGAAACAACTAGAACATGCTCAAAAACACATGGCAAGATTGCAAGTAATAACAGTTTCAGACTTTAGCAGAAATTAACATCAGGTTGCAATGTTTAGAGCTATGAAACAACATGTTACAGGAACTTATCATGGCAAACAAAGGCATGGCATGAATCTACTCAAAGCATAGAACAAAAGTCCCTTACTGACCATAAGCCAAAAAGGATCAGAAAATATAGTAACACCCATGTCAATATCGAAAGTTTCGTTAACAGATTCAGCAACATGGCATGTCAAAAACTGATAACAAGTAGGCATGTTTACAAGCTCAATGCACTCACTACAGAGCCTTATATTATAAACTAAGCATACATACATCAAGAAGACATGACATAGAAGACATACATGGCAAGAACAATAACATAGCATACATGGATCAACCACAACAACCTAGGCAAAATTGAATAACATGTAAACAATCTGCCCGGAAACATTTGATAGCAAAAGTAGAGCTCGATTGACTCAAGCTATGGCAATCCATAATTGCAAACAAGGGCATGGATGGATATAGCAAGACATGCTTAACAAAACACCCTTACTGAAGTATCTCAAAATATGCATTGATCTCTCGGTAGCATCAAGTTAACATGGCATCAAAATATCAGCAAAACAGGGCTGAAATCAGCAACAACAAAACACCTAGTTTGCATGCTTGTGCTAGTCACCACATAGATCACAAAAATACATGGCATACACCCCTGGAAAGACGGCATGGCATATTGCAAAACACATGTAGGACTCAAGTCCATAGGATGCACACATCAATCATAGCAAAAATGACAAAAGTGCAAGTTCTGATAAAAATCAGAAACTAACATCACATAGCACTCCTCCAACAGCATTTCGGGCATCAAGATGAGCTCAAATGAAAATTATGCAATGAGATGAAATGATCTACTCTTCGAGACGGACATTTTGACATATTGCACGCGCAAAACGGAGCAACGATGACAGAGATATGATGCAATGAAAATGGCAGAAAATAACAAAAATGCTCGGGACTTAGAGAGAAAAATAGGGGGGGAAGTCAACCTTGCAGATCCATGGTTCGTGGGCACGGATGCCGAGGCGGCGCGGATCGGGGCTCGCCGGAGAACGGCCGGAGGGGTCGGAGGAGGACACCGGCTGGTCGGGCTCGCCGGATCGGGCGGCGCCGCCCGGATCTGGCCGGAGGGTGGCCGGGCGGCGAGAGCGGAGCCGGCCGACCGGCGTGGTGGCCTAGGGACGGCGGAAGGGCGGCGGGCGGATGGGCGGCGGCGACCTGGATGCGGGAAAGGGCTTGGCCGGGCGGCGAAGCGGAGGCGGCGCGGGCGCCGCGCGGAAAGCAGGCGCGCGCGTCGCCGGGCGGCGGGGCGAACGGGCGCCGGGCGGCGGGTCGGACGGCGGCCGAGGCGGCGGGAGGCCTGGCCGGCGGCGCTGGCTTGGGCGGCGGCGGCGGGCGGGCTGGCGGGACCTCGCGATGGCGGCTTGCGCGGGCCAGCTGCGGTGGAGGCGTGGGGAGGCCACGTGGCGGCCTGGGAATGGCCGGGCGCGGCGGCGCGGGTATGTCCGGCGGCGCGCGGACATGTCCGCCGGGCGAGAGGAGGAGGGATCTAGGGTTAGGGGTGGATTCATCCGCGATTTTTCGGGGGAACTAGTTTTATAGGTAGAGGGAGCTAGGAGAGTCCAAATGAGGTGCGGTTTTCGGCCACGCGATCGTGATCGAACGACCGAGAGCATGGAGGGGAGTTTGCTGGGTTTTGGGCCACTTGGAAAGGGGTGTTGGGCTGCAACACAAAAGAGGCTTTGTGGTTACCCGGTTAACCGTTGGAGTATCAAACGACCTCCAAATGATCCGAAACTTGACAGGCGGTCTACCGGTGCTATACCAAGGCCGCTTGACAAACCTCGGTCCATTCCGAGACCGTTTAATACCCACACACGAAAAGAGGTCAAAGGGGGTGCCGGGAGACATAGGAGTGCCGGATTGCAAAACGGACAACGGGGAAAATGCTCGGATGCATGAGACGAACACGTATGCAAAATTAAATGCACATGATGACATGATATGAAATGCAAATGATGACATGGCAACACCGACGAATAACTGACGGACACCTGGCGCATTGAATCCGGGGCGTTACATCCTCACTGTCAGATTCTGCTCCCACATTCTCTCCTGGGAGCCTTCTTCCTTTTTCAGCGCGTGCACACTTGTCGGCCAGGGCGTAGAGCTCGCTGACGTCTTTCACTTTGCACATCGCCATCTCCTCCCTCATCCTGCGGTTTCGTACATTCTGATGAAACGACCGATCACCGCAGCAGGGTGGACGCCGGGATGTTGTAATGCACACGATCGAATCTCTGGATAAACTTGCGCAGGACTCTCCTCCTTACGGGCAAGCAGGTGAAGATCACTTTCTTGGCCATGAGGCTTGTGGTCGCCGTGAAGGCGCCGACAAACTTGTGGCACAAATCTGCCCAAGAAGATATGGAGCTGTCCGGCAAGTGCATGAGCCAAGATCGACGCTTGGCTTGAGCACCGGGGAAAGTAGTTGGCGAGGATCTTGTCGCCTCGCACTTCGCAGCCTGCACCGCGATGGTGTAGATCTTGAGGAACTCCGATGGGTGTGTCCTACCATCATACTTCTCCGCACATCTGGTTTGAAGTTTTTCTTGTCAGGCCACGGACTTGCCGCAGCTCACGAGTGAACGCAGGGCAACCTACAGCGACTGACAAGTCGCTGGTTCCCCGGGCGCATGCATATCGACAGTGGGCCCGGCGCGTTGGTCAGATTGACGACGCGCTTCTCTTCGGCGCTCGATACGGGTTCGAGCGTCTTCTTCTTGCCGTTCTCGAAGAACTTGGCGCTGGTCGCGACGAGCTCGCGGATCCGACGACGATGTGGAGTCGCTGTCGAGGTGGATTCGGCGAGTCGGTGATCTGGGTCTTCGGGAAGGGGAGTGCACGGTGGCTGCACCCCCGTAAGTCTCGTCTCCATCTGCTCGTGCCTTGTCGCCTTGCCGCGCTGCTAAGCTTCGGTTGTCGCGGGGCGTCGCCGTTGGCGAAGCCGATGAGACTCTGGATTGTGGCCCTCCATTCGTCGACCTTGTCGGCCGTTGGAGGGTAGTCTAGAAGTAACTGAGCTCTTGCCAAGGCTTCCGCTGGTGTGGTTGGCGGCAACGGCGTACAGAGCGAAGAACGGGATGTGCTCGGACTCCTAACCAAGTTAGGAGGAGCAGCATCCTGCCCAAGCGACCGTACTCCGCTCGTACCAGCAGGCTGGGGTGCATGCGGGTCTCGAGGGCCTCGGGATCCCCCAGCTTGGCCTTGGTCCAATGAGCGTATGGTGCCGCGAGCTTCACGACGCTGTCTGTCTCGCGCCTCCTGAGAAGGACGCGGTGAAGATTCGGACGCCGACGCTGCGCTGTCTAGTCTTTGGACTGGCGGCGTTAGGGCTCTTTCACGACGCCGCTCCTCCTCGCAGCGTTTCCCCACCACCGACAGCTCCGGTGGTGGTGGGTTCGACGCGGACGGCTCTGCTGCTGCCGAAGATTTCTTCTTCGGCGCCATGTTGACGAAGATGTTGATGAAGAAATTGCTCGCGTGAACGCCGGATCGGGTTCGCACAGCCTCGACGCCCCCTACCTGGCGCGCCAAAGATGTCGGGGAGAGCTGATCGTGTCCCACGAACACCTACGGGACATGGGTCCCTTGTGGTTCGGAGGGGGGCGGAGATTGCACAAAGAGCGGATCGAGGCGATGCACACGAGCGGGCTTACCCAGCTTCGGAGCTCTCCGGAGAGATAATACTCCTACTGCTGCTTTAGTGGATTATCTTGTGTTCTTGCTAGGGAGCAATGGGAGCTACAAGACCTAGCCTGGGTGTGGTTTCGTATGAGTAGGATGAACTAACCCGGGGCTGAGCCGAACCCTTTCTACGTTGCCCTCGGGCCTCCTTTTATAGGCACAAGGGGTTACCACATATGGCAAGTAGACAAGGGTAAGATAGTAAAAACATAGGTTGGTACACCGCTTTGTAAAGTGTACAGTAATCTATACCTAACTCTGACGGCAAGGGACAAGAGTCATCAATGCCTGTCTCAGTCGCCCAAACAGTGTAACAGGGACCATCAAGTGCACCTCTGTTCGCCACGATGGTAGCTTGTCAGCGCCGCTTGTCGCTGTTCCCCGCTGGCGGCACAGCCCGTCGACACGCGTGCTTGGGAGAGCCCCGTGGCGACACGTTGGCGGGTGAGCTGGAGCGGAGATGAAGAGAGGCCGCCCGCCCCGGCAAGCGCCTTGCCGCGGCAGGAACCTTGTCGCGCCTGGGGGCTCGGCGCCCACCAAGCCTTCCCGGCAAGCTCCTCTTGCCGGGGCCTTGTTTCCTTCGCGCCCTGAGTGGCCTTCCCGGCAAGCTCCTCTTGCCGGGGTCTTGACTACTTTGTTCTTGAATGGCTCCAAAAGAGCCGCTGAGGGCCTTGGCGGTCATCAGGCCTGCCCTGCCGTGGGGCGCTGCAACTACCCGTGCACGAGTTCGGGGTACTTGGGTACCCCTACTCTAGTACACCGACAAGCATTGTCGTCGTTAACGCGACGCTTGTGCTTGTTGCGACGCGACCTGCCACTGTTGTCCTTGGTATCCGAATTACCAGGGTTGTTGGTCATGTTATTGCTACGAGCCAGCCAGCTGTCTTCTCCCGCGCAAAAGCGGGTCATGAGTGTCGTGAGGGCTGCCATAGATTTCGGCTTTTCCTGTCCAAGGTGCCGGGCAAGCCACTCGTCACGGATATTATGCTTGAAGGCCGCTAGGGCCTCTGCGTCCGGACAGTCGACGATTTGATTTTTCTTGGTTAGGAACCGTGTCCAGAATTGCCTGGCCGATTCCTCTAGGTGCTGAATTATGTGGCTTAGGTCATCGACGTCTGGTGGTCGCACATAGGTGCCCTGGAAATTGTCGAGGAATGCGCCTTCCAGGTCCTCCCAACAACCAATTGATTCTGCTGGCAAGCTGTTAAGCCAATGCCGAGCCTGTCCTTTAAGTTTGAGTGGGAGGTATTTGATGGCGTGTAGATCGTCGCCGCGGGCCATGTGGATATGAAGGAGATAATCCTCGATCCATACCGCAGGATTTGTTGTGCCATCGTATGACTCAATGTTTACGGGTTTGAAACCTTCGGGGATTTGATGATCCATTACTTCATCTGTGAAGCATAGTGGGTGTTCAGCGCCTCTGTACTGGGCTATATCACGACGTAGCTCAAACGAGCTTTATCTACTGTGTTCGGCCCGGCCGGATTTACAGTATCCGGCGTGACGATTACCGTCTCGTGCCGTGGGGCGCCCACGCGATCCGTAGATCGACCTTGTTTTCTTTGCCTTGTCCTCCGATATATCTCGCAGGTCTGGCGCATTTCCCCGTGCCTTGGTATTTTTAAAGTGGCGCAGGGGTGCGGCTTGAGTGGAGGGCTGAGAGGCCTCTCTATCGCGGCCACGAGGTGGCCGGTCGGCCGCATCGTGCGTTGGTGATGTAGGTGCTTCCTCCTCTAATCGGGGTAGCAACCTGCGCTTTGTGTAGCTCTTGGAGGGGCGTTCGAGTTCATACTCTTTGGCCGCAAGGACTTCCGTCCATTTGTCGGCTGGCAAGTCTTGATCAGCTCTAAGCTGCTGCTGTTTTTTCTTGAGGCTGCTCGCCATGGCCATAAGCCTGCGTTTGAAACGCTCTTGTTCGACGGGATCCTCAGGCACGACAAATTCTTCGTCGTCGAGGCTTGCCTCGTCTTCGGAGGGAGGCATGTAATTATCGTCCTCGACCTCTCTGTCTGCTGCTCTCTCATGAGGGCTGGCTTCTCCATCCTCCTGTGCTGAATCTTGCTGGAGGGGGTTTTCTTCGGCACTGTCCGGAGTGTTATTATCTCCCATGCCGGAATCACCGCTTTTGCTTTGGCGGGATTTAGAGCGGCGCCGCTGACGCCGGTGCTTAGGCTGTTTCTTGGAGGGGTCATCCTCCGCTGTTCCATCGCCATCTCCCTTCTTTTGGGATGTCCACCATGTATATGTCATACGACGAGGTGGCTTTCCAGTGCCCTATGGGCGTTGGTTCCTGTTCGTCTCCTACATCGTCGTCCATACCGTCGATGTCTTCGGAGTCGAAGTCGAGCATGTCGGTTAAATCATCGACAGTGGCTACGAAGTGGGTGGTGGGTGGGATTTGAATTTCTTCAACATCCGCATCCCAACCTTGCTAACCATAGTCCGGCCAGGACTCTCCTGATAAAGAGAGAGATTTTAGTGAGTTCAGAATATCGCTGAAGGGCGAGTGCTGAAAGATATCCGCGGTGGTGAATTCCATGACCGGCACCAAATCGGATTCGGTTCGCAAGGGCGCGGGGGGCTCGGAGTCCGGGGAGGAGTCCGGCATCTTGCAGCCACTAGCCTTGCAGAGAATAGGGATGGTGTTCGGCTCGATCGCCGTAGAGATTGCAGCCCCCGAGACGGTGTCCAACCACCCGTCCTCGATTGGCACAGTCGGCTCCGAACTACGGGTCGGAGCGGACGTGGGTGCGGCCTCCAAGGCACTGTCCGGCAGCAGAGCTAGGTCATGCCCTTCGTGATAGTGTGGCGTGCCCGGCTGTGGCTCGAATTCGTCGAAGATCAAGTCTCCGCGGATATCAGCCGTGTAGTTCAAGCTTCCAAATCTGACCTGATGGCCAGGGGCGTAGCTTTCGATCTGCTCCAGATGGCCCAGCGAATTGGCCCGCAGTGCAAAGCCGCCGAATATGAAGATCTATCCGGGGAGAAAAGTCTCACCCTGGATCGCACCGCTGTTGATGATCGGAGGAGCCATCGGGCCTAAAAGTGAGGACACAGAGGAACTCTCAATGAAAGCACCAATGTCGGTGTCAAAACCGGCGGATCTCGGGTAGGGGGTCCCGAACTGTGTGTCTAGGCGGATGGTAACAGGAGACAAGGGACACGATGTTTTTACCCAGGTTCGGGCCCTCTCGATGGAGGTAAAACCCTACTCCTGCTTGATTAATATTGATGATATGGGTAGTACAAGAGTAGATCTACCACGAGATCAGAGAGGCTAAACCCTAGAAGCTAACCTATGGTATGATTGTTGTTCTGTCCTACGGACTAAAACCCTCCGGTTTATATAGACACCGGAGAGGGTTAGGGTTACACAGAGTCGGTTACAACGGAAGGAGATCCACATATCCGTATCGCCAAGCTTGCCTTCCACGCCAAGGAAAGTCCCATCCGGACACGGAACGAAGTCTTCAATCTTGTATCTTCATAGTCCAGGAGTCCGGCCGAAGGTATGGTCCGGCTATCCGAACACCCCCTAATCCAGAACTCCCTCAGTCTCTCTCAAACAACCCTGCCACCAAATAACAAAAAGTCTCTTGTGTCCCAACACACCCAATACAATGGTAAATTGTATAGGTGCACTAGTTCGGCGAAGAGATGGTGATACAAGTGCGATATGGATGGTAGATATAGGTTTTTGTGAACTGAAAATATAAAAACAGCAAGGTAGCAAGCGGTAAAAGTGAGCGTGAACGGTATTGCTATGATAGGAAACAAGGCCTAGGGTTCATACTTTCACTAGTGCAAGTCCTCTCAACAATAATAACATAGTCGGATCATATAACTATCCCTCAACATGCAACAAAGAGTCACTCCAAAGACACTAATAGCGGAGAACAAACGAAGAGATTATGGTAGGGTACGAAACCACCTCAAAGTTATTCTTTCCAATCAATCCATTGGGCTATTCCTATAAGTGTCACAAACAGCCCTCCAACAAACAGACTATTCGATTCTAAAAAATTGATAATAGATATTTTATTCTGCTTAAATTGTCCCGACAAGGAGAGATATTCAATCTTTGAATCAGATTGGATTTCGTAGAGTTCGTACTATAATAACACCTTAAGACACAAATCAACCAAAACCCTAATGTCACCTAGATACTCCAATGTCACCTCAAGTATCCGTGGGTATGATTATACGATATGCATCACAAAATCTCAGATTCATCTATTCAACCAACACATAGAACCTCAAAGAGTGCCCAAAGTTTCTACCGGAGAATCACGACGAAAACGTGTGCCAACCCCTATGCATAGGTTCATGGGCGGAACCCGCAAGTTGATCACAAAAACATACATCAAGTGGCACGTGATACCCCATTGTCACCACAGGTAAGCACGGCAAGACATACATCAAGTGTTCTCAAATCTTTAAAGACACAATCCGATAAGATAACTTCAAAGGGAAAACTCACTCCATTACAATAGAGTAGAGGGAGAGAAGAAACATAAGATCCAACTATAATAGCAAAGCTCGCGATACCTCAAGATCGTGCCAAATCAAGAATACGAGAGAGAGAGAGAGATCAAACACATAGCTACTGGTACATACCCTCAGCCCCGAGGGTGAACTACTCCCTCCTTGTCATGGAGAGCGCCGGGATGATGAAGATGGCCACCGGTGAGGATTCCCGCCTCCGGCAGGGTGCCGGAACAGGGTCCCGAGAGGTTTTTGGTGGCTACAGAGGCTTGCGGCGGCGGAACTCCCGATCTAATCTCTGTTCTGGAAGTTTTAGGGTATGTGAGTATATATGGGTGCAGGAGGTACGTCGGTGGAGCTTCGGGGGGCCCACGAGGCAAGGGGGCGCGCCCCCCACCCTCGTGAGCACCTCCCTTGGCTCCTGACGTGGGGTCCAAGTCCATCCGGTAGCTTTCCTTCCAAAAATAACTTCTCCAGTTGATTTCGTTCCGTTTCGACTCCGTTTGATATTCCTTTTCTTCAAAACACTAAAATAGGCATAAAACAACAAATCTGGGTTGGGCCTCCGGTTAATAGGTTAGTCCCAAAAATAATATAAAAGTGGATAATAAAGTCCAATATTGCCCAAAACAGTAGATAACATAGCATGGAGCAATCAAAAATTATAGATACGTTGGAGACGTATCAAGGAGGAGGTGGTCAAGGCCCAGGCGTCCCATGCCCAACACATCTCCCAGGTGACGGCCCAGCTGGAGGTGAGGGAGAAGGCCCTCGCTGCCTCCGAGAAGATGGCAGCTGTGGAACGCGAGGCCTTACTCTCCCTCGAGCTCGGGTCTCGCGAGGCGTTGTGCTCGATCTGTGGGGGAGGGTACGAAGAGCCGCTGGCGACCCCTGAGGACGGCCTTGATGGGCTCTTCCCCAAGCTTGCCAAGGTGCTTAAGGGTGCCGCTGCTAAAGTATTCTCTACTACCTCTTGAGCGCTGCGTTGGTTTTCCCTTGAAGAGGAAAGGGTGATGCAGTAAAGTAGCGTAATTATTTCCCTAAGTTTTTGAGAACCAAGGTATCAATCCAGTAGGAGACCACGCTCAAGTACCACGCACCTACACAAACAAATAAGAACCTTGTAACCAACGCGATAAAGGGGTTGTCAATCCCTTCACGGACACTTGCA
Source organism: Aegilops longissima (assembly GCA_021605205.1). Lineage (NCBI taxonomy): Eukaryota > Viridiplantae > Streptophyta > Magnoliopsida > Poales > Poaceae > Aegilops > Aegilops longissima. The sequence goes on from CM038680.1 coordinate 491,978,961, forward strand.
AAAGTGAGATCTGATAGAGATGATAAGATAATATTTTTGGTATTTTCATGATAAAGACTAAAAGTAAAGATTGCAAAATAAAATAGATCGGAAACTTATATGATGGAAAATAGACCCGGGGGCCATAGGTTTCACTAGTGGCTTCTCTCAAGATAGCATAATTATTACGGTGGGTAAACAAATTACTGTCGAGCAATTGATAGACTTGAGCATAATTATGAGAATATCTAGGTATGATCATGTATATAGGCATCACGTCCGTGACAAGTAGACCGACTCCTGCCTGTATCTACTACTATTACTCCACACATCGCCCGCTATCCAGCATGCATCTAGAGTATTAAGTTCATAAGAACAGAGTAACGCTTTAAGCAAGATGACATGATGTAGAGGGATAAACTCATGCAATATGATATGAACCCCATCTTTTTATCCTTGATGGCAACAATACAATACGTGTCGTTTCCCCTACTGTCACTGGGATCGAGCACCGCAAGATTAAACCCAAAGCTAAGCACTTCTCCTATTGCAAGAAAGATGAATTTAGTAAGCCAAACCAAACTGATAATTCGAAGAGACTTGCAAAGATAACCAATCATACATAAAAGAATTCAGAGGAGATTCAAATATTGTTCATAGATAAACTTGATCATAAACCCATAATTCATCGGATCTCGACAAACACATCGCAAAAGAAGATTACATCGAATAGATCTCCAAGAGAAAGAAGGAGAACTTTGTATTGATATCCAAAGAGAGAGCAGAAGCCATCTAGCTAATAACTATGGACCCGAAGGTCTGAGGTAAACTACTCACACATCATCGGAGAGGTTATGGTGTCGATGTAGAAGCCCTCCATGATCGATGGCCCCTCCGGCGGAGTGCCGGAAAAGGCCCCAAGATGGGATCTCATGGGTACAGAAGGTTGCGGCGGTGGAAATAGGGTTTTAGCTCCTGTTCTGATGTTTTCGAGGTACGTAGGTATATATAGGAGGAAGAAGTAGGTCGGTGGAGCTACGAGGGGCCCACGAGGGTGGAGGGCGCGCCCAGGGGGTTGGTGCGCCCCCTGCCTCGTGGCCTCCTTGTTGATTGCTTGACATCAGCTCCAACTCCTCTGGATCACGTTTGTTCCGAAAATCACGTTCCCGAAGGTTTCATTCCGTTTGGACTCTGTTTGATATCCTTTTCCTTCGAAACACTGAAATAGGCAAAAAAACAGCAATCTGGGCTGGGTCTCCGGTTAATAGGTTAGTCCCAAAAATAATATAGAAGTGTATAATAAAGCCCATTAAACGTCCTAAACAGAATATATAATAGCATGGAACAATAAAAAATTATAGATACGTTGGACACGTATCAAGCATCCCCAAGCTTAATTCCTGCTCATCCTCGAGTAGGTAAATGATAAAAATAGAAGTTTTGATGTGGAATGCTACTCAGCATAATTTTCAATCTAATCCTCTCAATTGTGGCATGAATATTAAGATACGAAAGATTCAAGATAAAAGTCTAATGTTGACATAAAAGTAATAATACTTCAAGCATACTAACATAGCAATTATGTCTTCTCAAAATAACATGGCCAAAGAAAGTTCATCCCTACAAAATCATATAGTTTGGCTATGTTTCCATCTTCGTCACACAAAATATCCAAATCATGAACAACCCCGGTGAGGGAGTCCTGGATTAGGGGGTGTCCGGATAGCCGGACTATAACCTTTGGTCGGACTCTTGGACTATGAAGATACAAGATTGAAGACTTCGTCCCGTGTCCGGATGGGACTTTCCTTGGCATGGAAGGCAAGCTTGGCAATATGGATATGTAGATCTCCTTCCATTGTAATCGACTCTGTGTAACCCTAGCCCTCTCCGGTGTCTATATAAACCGGAGGGTTTTAGTCCATAGGACGAACAACAATCGTACCATAGGCTAGCTTCTAGGGTTTAGCCTCTCTGATCTCGTGGTAGATCTACTCTTGTACTACCCATATTATCAATATTAATCAAGCAGGATTAGGGTTTTACCCCCATCGAGAGGGCCCGAACCTGGGTAAAAACATCGTGTCCCTTGTCTCCTGTTACCATCTGCCTAGACGCACAGTTCGGGACCCCCTACCCGAGATCCGCCGGTTTTGACACCGACATTGGTGCTTTCATTGAGAGTTCCGCTGTGCCGTCGCCATCAGGAAGGATGCCTCATCCCGTCTTTAAAGACAGCACTATCGCTAAGGGAGCTTTGGCTGTCGGCCAGACTTTCCGCCTAGGTGGTTTTCTTATGACCGCATGTTCGGCCGCTGCGCCGATGATGACTTCTCGGGTCATCACAAGCAATCTTCATGTCAACTCGGAACTCGCCGAGCAGTTAGATCCAATGGAGCTCTCTTCCCTAAACGAGCTCTTGGATCGCATCGCCGCCCTGGGAGTCGCTACCGACTACGATCAGGTTGGGCCTAAACCCGATCTAAGAGAGATCAACTCTCCCCAAGTCACCCATCACGTCGCAGTGGTGGAGGAACAATGCGGCAACCCTTCATCTATCTTAAGGACTAGTTATGTCCGGATTCCCGAGCCTTCCAAGCCGGATACCCGCGGAGGGGAGGACGTCACTCAAGCCCTGACCCTAGAGTCAGGCAGTAGGCCAGATTCATTGGACAGCATCCAAGAATCCAAACTTCTGAGTTCGGAAACCCCCTGGACCTGAGCCTCAAATTGGGTGAGGTTTCGGATTCAATTCCACCCACCCACCCAAACATAAGCGATCTATTCCAAATCAGGCAAGAGCCCCAAGAAACAGTACACCATTATTGGGCCAGATTCCTCCTGGTAATGAACAGGATCACGGATTGCTGCGAGGAAGACGCAATCTTATTTTTCTGCAATAATTGCACGGACAAGGGAATCCTCAACGCCATAAGTCGCCGTGAAATTACTCGCTTCGCCGACTTGGCATCCATAGTACGAAAGTACTGTGCGATGGAAAGCGCCTGGATAACCAAAATAAAATTTTGGGACAATCCGGCCATGAATACGAACCCAGTCTGAAATAAAAGGGTGCATTATCATCAGACACCCGGGTTAAACACCAAAAAGCAAAAACCCTCTACAGGGCATGGAACCGTACTGGAGGGATGGCTCAATGGACCCTGTAAAATTCACAGTACAGAGGGCGCCATACCAACTCATAGCCTTAGGGCATGTTGGATACTCCGGCAGGTGGCCAAAAGTGGCGAAGATCTTCTAATTCCAGAAGCCACAGAGCACCATCCCAGGGATACCAGCACGGTATTAACAGTCTTCGAGACTTTCGCATCAAATAATATGCGAAAACGAACACTCCGCAGCCTCGCCGAAGTCTACCACGTGGCAACAATAAACCCATGGAGTGACACGGCTATTACTTTTAATGCCAGTGACGAACCTAAATTCTGAACAACCCGAGCACCAGCCGCACTGGTCCTCAGTCCAATAGTGGATGGCTTTCGACTCACCAAGGTACTCATGGACGGTGGCAGCTGATTGAACCTCATTTATGAGGAAACCCTTCAAAAAATGGAAACAGACTAGAACCGCATTGAGCGAAGCAGCACAACCTTTAGAGGAACAATCCCCAGTCGAGAAGCGCGGTGTACAGGAAAAATCACACTAGATGTGGTGTTCGGCACGCCGGATAATTACAGGTCCGAAGAGGTTACGTTCCAAGTGGCCCCGTTCAATAGCGGATACCACGCTCTGTTAGGGCGGGATGCGTTTACAGTCTTCCAAGCCATACCCCATTACGGGTACATGAAGCTTAAAATGCCCGGGCCCAACGGAATCATCACCCTTTCTAGTGATCCGGACATAGCACACCGCGCCGAAAATAAGACAGCCGCACTGGCCCTCGAGGCACTATCCGAAGCCCTAGAGGTTGAGGAACTGACTGCGCTGTGCTCCACGGTGAACAAGGATGATGTGATACTCGATAAAAGATCCAAGTCCACCTCCTTTAAACCGGCGGATGAAATACTCAAGTTCCAAGTCCATCCAACGGACCATACAAAAACATCTTCCATCGGGGCGCAATTAAACCCTGATGTAGACACCGCACTACGAGAATTCCTACGCGAGAACTGGGACATTTTCGCCTGGCACCCTTCAGACATGCCAGGAATCCCACGCAGGCTGGCCGAGCACAGCCTAAATATCCTAAAAGGTTCAAGCCAGTCAAGCAGGCTCTTCGGCGTTTCTCCGAACCTAAGAGACAAGCCATGGGAGAGGAACTAGCCAAGTTATTGGAAGCCGGATTCACCAGAGGCATAAAACATCCGGACTGGCTAGCAAACCTGGTGATGGTACCAAAATAGGACAAATCCTAGCGCCTATGTGTCGATTTTAAGGACCTCAACAAGGCTTGCCCAAAGGATCCCTTCCCCCTCCCCCGCATCGATCAAATTATCGACGCTACCGCAGGACACGATTCATTCTGCTTCCTCGACGCATACTCCGGCTACCATCAAATTAAGATGGCAGAGCCAGACCAAGCTGCAACAGCATTCATCACACCATACGACCCCTTCTGCTTCAAGACAATGACCTTCGGGCTCAAAAACGCCGGCGCAACATATCAGCGCATGATTCAGACATGTTTGGCAAACCAGATCGGCAAAATAGTGGAGGCATACGTAGATGATGTGGTCGTCAAAACCAAACATGTCGAATCTCTAGTAGACGACTTGAGGCTCATGTTCGATAACCTCCGAACATATGACATCAAGCTCAACCCGGAAAAATGCGTCTTTGGCGTACCAGCCGGAAAGCTCTTGGGCTTCATCGTATCTGGCAGAGGAATTGAAGCAAATCCGGCTAAGATCCGAGCTCTGTCACAATTGGATATCCCAAAAGACCTCAAACAAATACAAAAATTAACTGGATGCATGGCGTCTCTAAGCCTCTTTATCTCCCGCCTGGGAGAAAAGGCATTAGCACTTTATCGCCTCCTTCGGCGCACCGAACACTTCGAGTGGACGGATGCCGCCACTGCCGGACTGGAAGAAATAAAAGCCATATTGGCAACCAACCCAGTCCTGGCCGCGCCAAACATTGGCGAACCAATGCTATTATACATTGCTGCAACTCATCAAGTTGTAAGCGCAGTGCTCGTCGTCGAACGGGAAACGGACGGACATAAATTCCCCCTTCAAAAGCCTGTTTACTATGTATCCACTGTCCTTACTCCATGCAAATCACGGTACCCGCATTATCAAAACATAGCGTACGCGGTATTCATGGCATCCTAGAAGCTACAACACTACTTTCAAGAGTGTTCGATAACGGTAGCCTCGGAAGTGCCACTTAATGATATCATAAACAAACGCGACGCGACGGGCCGGATTGCCAAATGGGCCATTGAGCTCCTCCCGTTAGACATAACTTACAAGCGACGACGAGCTATTAAGTCGCAAGTATTGGCCGACTTCGTCGCCGAATGGACGGAAGCCGAACTCCCTAAAGAGTACGGCACATATTCCAACTGGATCATGCACTTCGACGGCTCCAAAATGTTGGCTGGTCTGGGGGCTGGTGTCGTTCTAACATCCCCAACAGGAGATACAGTTCAATACGTGCTCCAGATAATGTATACGGACTCCAACAATGCAGCCGAATATGAGGCCATTCTACATGGTCTCCGGATGGCAGTATCCATGGGCATTCAACTCCTAGAGGTGCGCGGGGATTCGAACCTCGCGATATCCCAAATAAATGGAGACTTTGATGCCAAGGATCCAAAAATGGCATCTTATCGCAACGCCGTCCTAAAAATGTCAGCTCGGTTCGAGGGGCTCGAATTTCACCATATAGCCCGGGAAAACAATCAGGCGGCAGATGTCCTAGCATGCATCGGTGCAAAACGCGATGCCGGCCCTCCCAACATCTTCTTGGAGAAGCTGTTCAAGCCATCCGTAATATGTGAAGGGGAACCTGGCAATAACAGCCCGGACCCAATCGCACTGCCCAATACCGAACAATCTGACATAATTGGAGGTACGCCAACAAAATAACATCTTCAACCCACATAATTATGGTCGTCATCGCCCCGTGGACAGAACCATTCCTAGCCTACCTAACTAGGCAGGAACTCCCCGAGGACCAAAATGAAGCACACTGCATAGTGCGGCGATCTAAAGCCTATAAAGTCCATGAGGGAGAGCTTTATAAGAAAAGCACCACCGAAGTCCTTCAAAGGTGCATCTCCGAAGAGGAAGGGCGGAATCTTCTGGCTGAAATCCATGCCGGACTCGGCGGTCACCACGCTGCAGGCCGGGCCCTTTTAGGCAAGGCCTTCCGTACAGGCTTTTATTGGCCGATGGCCCGGGCAGGCGCTCAGGACTTAGTCCAATGCTGCGTTGGTCGCCAGCCTTTTGCAAACCAAAGCCATATGCCACCCACCGCCCTGCAAACTATCCCCATCACCTGGCCCTTTGTGGTCTGGGGGCTTGACATGGTTGGACCCCTTAAAGGAGGAACCCACAAGAAAAAATACTTACTGGTCATGGTCGATAAGTTCACCAAATGGATAGAAGCCAAGCCTGTTAAGACTGCCGAATCCGGACCTGTGATAGACTTCATATCCGCGATCATACATCGTTACGACGTCCCCCACAACATCATCACTGATAACGACACGAACTTTACGGCCGACGAGGTAAAACTCTGGTGCAAAAACATGGGCATCTAGCTCGATTATGCTTCAGCCTATCACCCACAAACTAATGGCCGGGTCGAGCGAGCAAATGGTCTAATAATGAGCGGCATCAAACCCAGATTAGTGCGGTCCCTCAAGGAATCTAACACACACTGGGTAGAGGAGCTCGACTCCGTACTCTGGGGGCTGCAGACCATGCCTAACCGCACTATCGGATAAACACCATTCTTCATGGTATACGGCGCAGAGGCAGTTCTGCCCTGCGACATAATTCATGACTCACCTCAAGTGCGCATGTACGAAGAAAGAGAAGACGAGCTCGATCGGCAGGATAGTCTGGACGCCTTGGAGGAGGAGCGTGACGTGGCAAAAGCCCGTTCTGCATTCTATCAACAGCAGGCTCGGAGATACCAAAGCAGAGAAGTACGGGCCAAAACTTACAATGTTGGCGAGTTAGTTCTACGCCTGCCGGATAAGAAAAAGGACAAAATCAAGCCCAAGTGTGAGGGTACTTTCATTATTGACCAAGTCCTGACCGCTGGAGCGTACCGTCTGCGGGATGCATCGGATAATCGACTCGAGCCGAACCCATGGAACGCAGCCCGACTCCGAAGATTCTACGCCTAGCGCCGGACTCTGTGTTCGTCTCCTTCCTCTGTCCATTTTTTATACACTATCTGTCTTATATTTCTCTCCTTCTCCCCTCCTTTTCTCTCATAGCCTGTAAGGGCCCATTTGTGCCTTATTTGCATAGAATTGACGCGCTATCCGCGCTCAGTATACCTGGGGGCTTCTTTAACAGAAGCTTATTCATAAGGGATTATGCCCAACACATGTGTCATACTTCTGCATGTACCCTTTATTCACCATTATATGCATCGATATGACTTAAGTTTTGGCCAAGCTGGGTTGCCTGGCTCTTGTATTTATGCCCTACGTTCCCGTTAATTCGGCTAGGGCATAAGGGGAGCACCTCTGCGATTGTTACTGCCGGGTCAGCTTGGTGAAGCCGAAAGCTAGCGTTCTTAATTGAATATTCGGTCGGTGAACTAAAGATGATTTCTAACTTATTTACTCATGCGCCCCCAGATGTTTTCCTGCGTCTCTTTGCGCAGTCCGGACATGCACTTTAGGGCATGCCTCCCAGGGAAAGGAACCCCTAACGGAACTATTCTCCCTGGAAGATCTTTCTTAATAACCATGTAATATAACATAACTAGTTGGGCACTTGTCTTTTCAAGCACTAATGACCCCTACGCCTGGTCTCCAAGCATGCCCCGGTTCTTACATAACTGAGAGGGTATTCGGATATACACTCCGGCCGGTCGGGTCCCGAGGTTGAAGCGAAAAGGTCCGCCAAGACAAATGATCTACAATCCGGCTAGAAGGCATTATACATGTCATTTCAAATTACATAGTCAGCTGGACTGGTTAAATTCCTCTTCAATACCATCCAATAGGCTGTCTAGTCTACAATCCTGTTGGGAATACTTTGCGGCCAACTCTACTTGGCCGTACACTAAGCTCATAGGGATCTCCTTCCCATCGGGCCCCACAGGTCCGACCTCGGCCATGTGGTTTGGGTCAGCCTTCGTGTACCGTGTCTTCACCATGGCCCAGGCTTCCCTGACACCTTGACGGCAGGCTGATATCTTCCATAATCGGAGGCACCGCCGCGCTCCCTTCAGCTTCTCCGCAAGCTCTCCAAGTCCTTCGGGCACGGAGACGGATGGCCACAAGGCCTGGGCGACGCCTTGCATCACCTGTCGAACTCGTTCATGCAGTTGTGAGAGCTCGGGAATAAGGTCACCCGTAGAATCAGGCATTTCCTCCGCAGGACGACCTGTGAGCATACCTACAGACATAACTCTGTCAGCCGATTTCCTCGCCGAACTCTTTTTCAAAGTTCGTTCAAGCACTTACTAAAAATGCCGCGTCGAAGCGGCCGATTCTCCTTAACGGAGTCCGACAGCTGGGCACGGACATCCTTTAGTTCCACGCCCAGCTGGGTGTTGGCATCTAGGAGATCATTCTTCTCCTGCCTCAGCTTTGTAAGCACGCTCTCACCAGCCTTTAGCTGGCGTAGGAGTTGCTGCTTATCCGGATTAAGTTCGGCGCCATCTGCAATTTTATTGTCTGACTTGCATACACGCCGCACAGGATACTTATCATTTAAAGCATAGAGTACCAGAGGGGGTATCCTTGGGCTCCCCTGCTGCAGCTAGTGCGGCCTGAAGTTGGGCTCTGCACTCTTCCAGCTCATGGGACAGTTGGGTATTCTTTTCTGTAAGAACCTGCATAACAAATGATCCTTAAATCAGTTATTCTAACTGTTTCAAGTCTCAGGGGCTACTGGTATATATAATCACCAAATTTTCTCACCCATATGTCCTTTATATACTGCTCCGTGGCTTTGGCTAGACCATTTTGAGCAGCACGGAGGTATGCATCTCCCGATTTGAAGGCATCTAATGCCTCTTGGGAGAAACAAGCGTCACGAAGAACAGTCCGGCGGCGCTTGTGGTTCATGGCACTCTCCACCTAGGAGTTAGTGGCGGACATTCTTTCCGCATCCTCTGTCAGAGGAGCATCCGGCGCACGCCTCGTATTCTCCTCCGCTTCCGGGCCTGGCCTTGGAGCCTGGCTGGTGGAGGCACGATTCGCAACCTCTCCGGGTATAATCCGGCGAGCGCTCTTTTTCCTAAAGAAAGCACGGGCGTCAGTATGCCTCTGAGGATAATATCTTGGAATAGGACGGCACGCCATACCGCTACGTCGGAGTCTCAATCTGAACCGCATGTCTTTTCAGCCTGCTTGGCCTCTCGGCCCCTTGTTGGCTAGTCGCCGCAGGCTCGGTATTCCGCCTCGCGGGCCTCCCCTGCAAAACTCCATTGGTATACGGTAATCAAAAATACACGAGGACGGATCCTTTGCAAAGTGCTGGGACTTCGATCTCAGTTACCTGCGAGGCTGGAAGTAGCCCAGGATAATCGGCCGTAATGGCCACCAAGGCATTGTCATTGCCCAATTGGTAGAATACCCCATCGATCAGCTCCACAGATATATCCGGATCCTCTTGGGAGGCCGGGTCGAGGGACCGTTCCGGATCCTCGGGTTGTGGAGGAGAGCTGCTTATTTCCCTCACGGCCTTACGCAGCTCCTGTGTTGAAATCACAAGATGAAATACTTAACTATGGGATTATGGAACGGATGGGCAAGGGAACGTATTAGCTTACCTAGCTCGGAGGATTGTACATAGAAAATCCACCCTGTGGATTGACGCGGAGGAATTCTTCCTCTTCTGCCTTGTACAAAGTGGACAAGATCTTTGCTAGGGCAGCAACCGATTCCAGCCCCTTACGGGCGCAGCGGGTGGCGTCATCCTCCCCGTTGAAATCCCACATGGGGTGGCCTCTATATTGAAGCGGCTGCACCCCCGCATAATACATATGGCCATGACATCGATCATGGTCAATCCGGATTGAGCTAGCGACCTTATCCGGCTCATCAGGTAAAGAACGTTCCTGTCGTCTTCCTCCTGGGGGCTCCGTGGACGCCAGCTCAGGCGCTTCTTCAAAGGAGCATTGACGAACTCAGGAAGGCCGATCCGAATAGGATCCGGTAGGGGAACGTCTTCTACATAAAACCATTCTGAAGGCCAGTCTTCGGACGTCTTCTTTAGGGTTCCGGATAGATATCCGGTTCCATCGATGCGCCACACTTCGGCTCCGCCCACTTGATATATTGACCCATTCTGAGAACGGGGTACAAGGCAGAACAGCTTCTTCCACAACGCGAAATGAGCCTCGCAGCCCAAAAATAGCTCGCAAAGGGCTACGAAGCCCGCAATATGCAATATGGAGGCAGGTGTAAGGCTGTGCAACTGGAGGCCATAGAACTCCAGGAGCCCCCGGAGAAACGGATGAATTGAAAATCCGAGCCCTCTTATCAAATGAGGGACAAGGCATACCCGCTCTCCTTTGGAGGGATTGGGAAGGCTCTCCGCTTGCTCTCCGCCATTATAAGTGGCGATCCCGGCTCGAACCGGGACCATGTACGCTGGGGGAAGAAATCCCTTGGTTTGAAGCGTCACTAGTTTGCTGTGCGGGACGGAACATCTGTCCCAATCTCCAGGCTTGGGGCTGGGAGAGCGAGTGGAGGAGTTGCGTCAACCAGCCATGACGGAATGGATTTCTGTCAGGTGCGCTCCGATGAAGGCTCGCTAAGGGAGGATGGTGTGATTTGGATCTGAATCCTTGTCTCTTTAATAGGCGGCTCATTTACATAGCTAGGGGGAAAATGTAAAAACGCCCTGGCTCTTCACATTCGGTTGACACGTGGAACATGGCCATTATTGGGCGTGGAAGTCAAGGAGCACAACATTCACGAGAAGCCGGACACTATTTGACAGGTATACGGAATTTGGAGGAGAACCCGCCTTGCAATGCCGAAGACAATCTGCGCGCTGGACTTATCGTCATTGAAGCCTGGTTCGGGGGCTACTGAGGGAGTCCTGGATTAGGGGTGTCCGGATAGCCGAACTATAACCTTTGGCCGGACTCTTGGACTATGAAGATACAAGATTGAAGACTTCGTCCCGTGTCCGGATGGGACTTTCCTTGGCGTGGAAGGCAAGCTTGGCAATATGGATATGTAGATCTCCTTCCATTGTAACCGACTCTATGTAACCCTAGCCCTCTCCGCTGTCTATATAAACCAGAGGGTTTTAGTCCATAGGACGAACAACAATCATACCATAGGCTAGCTTCTAGGGTTTAGCCTCTCTGATCTCGTGGTAGATCTACTCTTGTACTACCCATATCATCAATATTAATCAAGCACGAGTAGGGATTTACCCCCATCGAGAGGGCCCGAACCTGGGTAAAAACATCGTGTCCCTTGTCTCCTGTTACCATCCGCCTAGACGCATAGTTCGGGACCCCCTACCCGAGATCCGCCGGTTTTGACACCGACACCTGGTTGCAGCCAAGCAACTTTAGTATTCTCAAACTTTTTCAACTTTCACGCAATACATGAGCGTGATCCATGGACATAGCACTATGGATGGAATAGAATATGATGATGGGGGTTATGTGGAGAAGACAAAAAAGGAGAAAGTCTCACATGACGCGGATAATAAACGGGCTATGGAGATGACCATCAATTGATGTCAACGCAAGGAGTAGGGATCGCCATGCAACGGATGCACTAGAGCTATAAATGTATGAAAGCTCAAGAAAAGAAACTAAGTGGGTGTGCATCCAACTTGCTTACTCACGAAGACCTAGGGCATTTGAGGAAGCCCATTGTTGGAATATACAAACCAAGTTCTATAATGAAAAATTCCCACTAGTATATGAAAGTGACAAAACAAGAGACTCTCTATCATAAGGATCATGGTGCTACTTGGAATCACAAGTATGGAAAAGGGATAGTAGCATTGCCCCTTTTATTTTCTTTTATTTTATTTTTTCTTTTTTTCTTTTTTTGGGGACAATGCTCTATGAATGATGATCATCACACTTCTATTTATTTACAACTCGATACTAGAACAAAATATGAATCTATATGAATGCCTCCGGCGGTGTACCGGGATGGGAAATGAATCAAGAGTGACATGTATGAAATAATATGCATGGTGGGTTTGCCACAAATACGATGTCAACTACATGATCATGCAAGGCAATATGACAATGATGAAGCGCGTCATGATAAACGGAACGGTGGAAAGTTGCATGGCAATATATCTCGGAATGGCTATGGAATTGACATAATAGGTAGGTATGGTGGCTGTTTTGAGGAAGATATAAGGAGGTTTATGTGTGATAGAGCGTATCATATCACTGGGTTTGGATCCACCGGCGTAGTTTGCACCAACTCTCAAGGTGAGAAAGGGCAATGCACGGTACCGAAGAGGCTAGCTATGATGGAAAGGTGAGAGTGCGTATAATCCATGGACTCAACATTAGTCATAAAGAACTCACATACTTATTGTAAAAATCTAAAAGTCATCAAAAACCAAGCACTACGCGCATGCTCCTTGGGGGGAGGTTGGTAGGAGTTAACCATCGCGCGCCCTCGACCTCCACGCAAAGGATGACACTCAAAGAACACTTCATGTTTCAAAATTATCACACAATGGTTACCATACGTGCATGCTACGGGACTTGCAAACTTCAACACAAGTATTTATCAAATTCATAACTACTAAAGTAGCACAACTTTAATATCACTACCTCCATATCTCAAAACAATAATCAAGCATCAAACTTCTCTTAGTATTCAACGCACTTATAAGAAAGTTTTTACTAATCTTGAATGCCTATCATATTAGGACTAATTTCACAATTTAAGCAAATTACCATGCTGTTTTGTAGGACTATATAAATAATATAAGTGAAGCATGAGAGAACAATAATTTCTATCAAATAAAACCACCACCGTGCTCTAAAAGATACAAGTGAAGCACTAAAGCAAAAACTATATAGCTCAAAAAGATATAAGTTAAGCACATAGAGTATTCTAACAAATTCTGAATCATGTGTGTCTCTATCAAAAGGTGTGTACAGCAAGGATGATAGTGGTAAAATAAAAAGCAAAGACTCAAATCATACAAGACGCTCCAAGAAAAACACATATCATGTGGTGAATAAAAATATAACCACTAGTAAAGTTAGTAATAGACGAAGATGAAAGAGGGGATGCCTTCCGGGGCATCCCCAAGCTTAGGCTTTTGGTTGTCCTTGAATTTTACCTTGGGGTGCCTTGGGCATCCCCAAGCTTAGGCTCTTGCCACTCCTTGTTCCATAATCCATCAAATCTTTACCCAAAACTTGAAAACTTCACAACACAAAACTCAACAGATAATCTCATGAGCTCCGTTAGTGAAAGAAAACAAAACACCACTTCAAGGTACTGTAATGAACTCATTATTTATTTATATTGGTGTTAAACCTACTTCATTAAAACTTTTCTATGGTTTATGAACTCTTTTACTAGCCATAGGCTCATCAAAATAAGCAAACAACACACGAAAAACAGAATCTGTCAAACACAGAACAGTCTGTAGTAATCTATATCTAACACAAGCTTCTGGAACCTAAAAAATTCTGATAAATTAGGAAGTCCTAGATAATTCGTTTATTATTCTTCTTCAAAAAGAATCAATTGAAAAGCATGTTTCTATGATTTATTAAAACTAATCTCGTGCGTGCAAAAGTTTCTGTTTTTCAGCAAGATCAAATTAACTAACACCGTAGGTTATCCTAAAGGTTCTACTTGGTACAAACACTAATTAAAACATAAAAACACATCTAACCAGAGGCTAGATCAAAGATTTATTACTAAATAGAACCAAAAAACAAGAAACTAAAATAAAATTGGATTGCCTCCCAACAAGCGCTATCGTTTAACGCCCCTAGCTAGGCATAAAGGCAAGGATAGATCTAGGTATTGCCATCTTTAGTAGGCAATTCTTCAATAGAACACCTACAACCCTTAGGATTCTTTCCTCTTATTAATGATCAAACTCTTAGGCAATAAATCAAGAAATTTATTTGTAGCAAACAGTTTCTTAATGATAGCAAAAAGGTTGGGATGAATACTTATTGATTTTTTTAGAACGAAGACGCACGATGCGTCTGGCTTTAAATTAATAAAGCCCACCGACAGGCAGCATCCGACAAGTTCAACGCAGTAACAACAGCAGAAGGAAAGTGGACGAAGCCAAAGTAAGGTACATGCAACCGGCCTCAGCCTGATAAAGTACAAAAGAATCAACAGCACACAAGCAACCAGTCCAAAATAGCACCACAAGCAGCATCCTAGTGACGGGCTTCAAACTAAATCGTGCGGATCCGCTCCATGGCCTCCATCATCCGATCTTCATCACGCCGTTTCCCCAACGGTGTCCATGTCTGAAGAAACAAGTGGCATTTGAAAATAATATCAGCAGGATGGATAGGGAACTTGTGTTTTATAGTCATCTTATTACGGGTGGTCCATAATGACCAGCACAGCGCCCCTACGCATCTCTACAGCACTCGCCCGAAGCTACCCCTATGAGCGAGAAGGATCCCACGGAGGTTCGAAGCCATATGAAGATTCTAGTTCTACGCAAACGCCTCGCGGACGGCACTCCAAGCAAATCGAGCTAGGTGGCAATTGAAGAAGATGTGGTTAGCATCTTCATGCGCTCCACACAACGCACAAGTCCCATCCGAAGGTCCGTGTCTAATGGCAATGTTGTTAGAGGGGGGGAGGCGGTCACGAAACAATTGGCAAAGAAAAACTTTTATCTTCAAAGGGATAGACGCTTTCCATAGCCCACTAGCTATGTCTAGAATCGGTCCCTCTGTCAGCTTGTTGTAAAGCGACTGGACCGTGAACTTTCCGGAGCTCGGGAGGGACCACGAGACCGTGTCGGCCTCAGGGCAGAGAGTTACACCATGCAAGGCAGTTAGGAGCCCATCCCAACATGTCCGTTCATGGGCGAGGAGCGGTCGTTTGAAAGAAATGGCGGGTGGGTTTGTCCTGAGCGCATCGGCCACAAGAATATCCACGTTAGTGGCTAATTGGTACATGACAGAGTGGCTGCGCCAGAGAGGTTCCGACCCAAGCCAATGGTCGAGCAAAAACCTCGTGGTGTTCCCGTTCATAATGCAGAATTTGGCTCCTAACGTGAAGGCAGGCCTAACAGCCTGGATCCCGTTCCAGAAAGACGATCCCTTCGCCTTTGAGGTGAGGAAATTCCCGTCAGGGAAATATTTAGCGCGAAGGATATCCGCCCAAAGCCCTTGTTCGTTCTAGGAAAGTTTCCAGATCCACTTGACAAGGAGCGCAACATTCATGAGTTTGGAATTAAGGATCCCTAGGCCACCGAATTTCTTGGGACGACAAAGCGCTGCCCACTTGATCAGGTGGTATTTCTTTTTTGTCCCAATTCCTTCCCAAAAGAACTTAGACCTAGGGGTGTCAAGTTTGGCATGGACTCCATCAGCTTGCAAGAACATGCCCATAGTAAACAGGGGCAAGGAGGACAAGCTAGAGCTTGTCAAAATCAGCCTGGCCGCGGAAGATAGAAACCTGCCACGCCAGGGACTAACCCGGTTCGCCACCTTGCCGTACAAGGGTTCCCATTCAAGAATCGAGATGTGTTTGTTCGAGATGGGGAGGCCTAAGTACTTAATTGGAAAGCTCCCTAGTTTGCAGTTAAGTAGGTTGGCAATGCGAGTGGCGAGGGGATTGTCCATCCAACGGCAATCACCTCACTCTTAAGAAAGTTTATCTTCAGACCAGAAATGATTTCGAAAGCGAGGAGGATGAGCTTAATCGAGGCTATACTATGGTCATCGGGCTCGAAGAGCAACAAAGTGTCGTTCGTGTATTGTAGGTGAGTGATCCCTTCGGGGATGAGGTGAGGCACCACACCCTGAAAGTGGCCGGCGTTCTTGGCCTTGTTCACCATGGCCGAAAGGGCATCAGCAACAAAGTTGTAGATCAAAGGCGAGGAGGGATCTCCTTGTCTGAGACCTCGTTTGTTGCGGAAGAAGTTCCCCACCTCTCCGTTAAGCGACACCGCAGTCTGTCCCCCCGAGACAAGTTGCATGATGCGGTGAATGAAACCCGACTCGAATCCCTTTCGAGTCAGCACATCGCGAATGAACTCCCAGTTCACTCGGTCGTGGCTTTCTCGAAGTCAAGCTTAAAGAGCACGGCCGACTGACGCGTGCACTTAAGCTCGTGGACGATCTCTTGCAATACTACCGGTCCTTCTAGGATGTTGCGGCCTTTGAGGAAGCCCGACTAGCTACGGTCAATCACACGCTGTGCAACCGGGGCAAGTCTCGTAGTGTATGCCTTGGAGCATAATTTGAAAGGCACGTTAATAAGGGTGATGGGGCGGGATTTCTTAATCGTGTCGACCCCTTTAACTTTAGGAATGAGGCTGATAACGCCGAAGTTGAGGCGCGAGATGTCTACTGTACCTAGCGCAAACCCGTTGATAGTATCGTAAAAAATGTCCTTAAGCGCCGGACAGAACCGACGGAAGAAAGAAATCGGCCAGCCATCCGGCCCTGGAGTAGTATCGATCTTCATCGAGCCAAGCACTTCGTCGATCTCCCTCGTGGAGAAGGACAAGGAGAGGGGATCATTCTCGACTTGCGACACCCGTGATTCTCCCCACCAAAAGTCCTCACGGAGGCGTAGGGGCTTCTCTTCTGCTGTACCCAACAGGTTAAGGAAGAAGTCATAAATATGCCCCGAGATTTCGGCTTGACTGACCAGCAGCCCGTGGTCCGATTGCAATCTCAGGATCGAGCATTTCCTTTTGCGGCCGTTGGCGAAGGCATGGAAATAGCCCGTATTTGCATCCCCCTTGGTAATCCACTTGACGCCGCCCCTATGGAGCCAATATTCCTCCTCTTCCCTGAGGATGGCCAGCACTTGATTTTCAAGGGCATAACGGTTAGCCCACTCCGCTTCCGAGAAGGATCTAGAGTCAGCTTGAACATCAAGGGCTTTAATTTCCTCGATGAGAGCTTCCCTAGCTCGTTTAGCTTCACTCCCGTGGTTTGCACCCCCCCAAGGAAACCACTTAGGGCCCCGGCCGCCGAAACCCAAGTGTCAATAGGACCCCTGGAGCGACCAGCCGCAGCCCGAGCTTGCTCCCAACGCGCGAGGAGCAGGGGAATGAACCCCTCTACCTCGAACCACCCTGTTTCGAAGTAGAACGTGGGCTACGCTTGATCCTATCCTCCCCAGAGGCCAAGATCAACGGTACATGGTCAGAACCAATGCGTGTTTCAGCAACCAACGTACACATGGGGGAAATCACCTCCCAGTCAGCCGTTACAAACACACGGTCTAGGACGCTCTGAACCGGAGTGAGTTGCTTGTTTGTCCACGTGTATCTAGCCCCTGTCCTAGCGATTTCCCGCAACGCGCAAGCCGCAATGGCATTGTTAAAGAGGGAGACCCTAGGCCAGTCAATGTTGCGATTATTTTTATCCGCGCCCGAGCGAATAAGGTTAAAATCGCCCCCAAGAACAATGGGTATGTTAGCGGCTTGCTTGGCCCCGACCAAGTCTTGGATTTCTCCCAGGAAATCTGCCGCGCGCGAGTGGTCGGCCGGACCGTAAACACAAACGATCGCCCAGGAAGCGAAAGAAACTCTATGGTTAATCGTGACAGAAATGAAAAACGAGCCCACGTCCCAAGTTACAACATCACATAAATCAAAATTACATCCCAAGAGTAGACCGCCCGAATGGCCAATGGAAGGGACCCAGCCCCACACGAAGCGGTGGAGAGGGTCATAGGCCGCAAGTTCACGATAAGAAAAATCAGCTTTGATCGTTTCTTGAAGAGCCACTACATCAATCCTTTCGCGAGCGATATACTTTCTAAGTTGCGTGCGCCGACCTGAGTGCCCGCAACCCCGAATGTTCCAAAATATGTAACGCATCAGATAATACGGTTGCGTAGGCGAACCCCTCTCGAGGTCACCGGATTTGCCACACGTTTCTTAGCCTGGGCTTGGCTCGTCGAGGGCGCTGCGTCAACCTCCCTAGTTGCGGCAGCCCCCTCCGACAGGATTAGCGGGGTGGGAAAGCCCGCAGTCTCTGGATCGACAGAGACCGACAACGCCGTGGCAGCGGCCTCCCTGGCCTTGGCCGCAGCATCGGCCTCTGCCAGAGCCGCTTGGGCTTCCTCGTGAGCACGGATAAGGGACACAAGCTCACCACGATCCGCACCTAACTCGAAACCGATGTCATCTATGCTAGAAACAAGTTGCGGATCTGTAAACGCGTTCAGAATCTTAAAGGAGGGGGTGGGTTACCTGAAATCTCAAGATTCTTGTCCGCCAGGCGAAGCTGCGCACTCTCCAAGGAAGACAGGGCCCCCAGCGCCGCCTTGGCCTGAGTGTTGGGGAACGTAGCAGAAATTCAAAATTTTCTACGCATCACCAAGATCAATCTATGGAGAAACCAGCAACGAGGGGAAGGAGAGTGCATCTACATACCCTTGTAGATCGCTAAGCGGAAGCGTTCATGAGAACGGGGTTGAAGGAGTCGTACTCGTCGTGATCCAAATCACCGGAGATCCTAGTGCCAAACGGACAGCACCTCCGCGTTCAACACACGTACAGCCCGGTGACGTCTCCCACGCCTTGATCCAGCAAGGAGAGAGAGAGAGGTTGAGGAAGACTCCATCCAGCAGCAGCACAACGGCATGGTGGTGATGGAGGGCGTGGCAATCCCGAGGCTTCGCCAAGCACCAAGGGAGAGGAGGAGGAGGAGAGGCAGGGCTGCGCCTGGAGAGGGAGGCTCTCGTGTGTTTTGGGCAGCCCCCTAGGCCTCATATATATAGGGGAAGGGGTGGAGGGTGCGCCCCCTCTAGGGTTCCCAACCCAGAGAGGCGGCAGCCCTAGATGGGTTCAAGGGGGCGGCCAGAGGGAGGGAGAGGAGGCGCCCACTAGATGGGCCTTAGGGCCCATCTGCCCTAGGGTTTGCCCCCTCCCACTCTCCCATGCACCTTGGGCCCCTTGTGGGGGGCGCACTAGCCCCCTTGGGGCTGGTTCTGGTTCCCTCCCACACTTGGCCCACGCAACCTTCTGGGGCAGGTGGCCCCACTTGGTGGACCCCCGGGACCCTCCCGGTGGTCCCGGTACATTACCGATATCGCCCGAAACTTTTCCGGTGACCAAAACAGGACTTCCCATATATAAATCTTTACCTCCGGACCATTCCGGAACTCCTCGTGACGTCCGGGATCTCATCCGGACTCAACAACATTCGGTAACCACATACAAACTTCCTTTATAACCCTAAGCGCCATCGAACCTTAATGTGTAGACCCTACGGGTTCGGAGACATGTAGACATGACCGAGGCGTTCTCCGGTCAATAACCAACAGCGGGATCTGGATACCCATGTTGGCTCTACATGTTCCACGATGATCTCATCGGATGAACCACGATGTCAAGGACTCAATCAATCCCGTATTCAATTCCCTTTGTCTAGCGGTATTGTACTTGCCCGAGATTCGATCGTCGGTATACCGATACCTTGTTCAATCTCGTTACGGCAAGTCTCTTTACTCGTTCCGTAACACATCATCCGTGATCAACCCCTTGGTCACATTGTGCACATTATGATGATGTCCTACCGAGTGGGCCAGAGATACCTCTCCGTCACACGGAGTGACAAATCCCGATCTCGATTCGTGCCAACCCAATGACACTTTCGGAGATACCGTAATGCACATATATAGCCACCCGATTCGTTGTGACGTTTGGTACACCCAAAGCATTCCTACGGTATCCGGAGTTGCACAATCTCATGGTCTAAGGAAATGATACTTGACATTAGAAAAGCTTTAGCATACGAACCACGATCTTTGTGCTAGGCTTAGGATTGGGTCTTGTCCATCACATCATTCTCCTAATGATGTGATCCCGTTATCAACGACATCCAATGTCCATGGTTAGGAAACCGTAACCATCTATTGATCAACGAGCTAGCCAATAGAGGCTTGCTAGGGACATGGTGTTGTCTAAGTATCCACACATGTATTTGAGTTTCCTATCAATACAATTATAGCATGGATAATAAACGATTATCATGAACAAGGAAATATAATAATAACTAATTTATTATTGCCTCTAGGGCATATTTCCAACAGTCTCCCACTTGCACTAGAGTCAATAATCTAGTTCACATCGTCATGTGATTAACACTGATAGGTCACATCACCATGTGACCAACACCCAAAGAGTTTACTAGTGTCTGTAAACTAGTTCACATCATCATGTGATTTAGACTTAATGAGTTCTTATGTTTGATCATGTTTTGCTTGTGAGAGAGGTTTTAGTCAACGGGTTTTAGTCAACGGGTCTGAACCTTTCAGATCCGTGTGTGCTTTGCAACTTTCTAGGTCATATTGTAAACGCTGCTTCCACGCTCCACTTGGAGCTATTCCAAATGGTTGTCCCACTATACGTATCCTGTTTGCTACTTAGAGTCATTCGGATAGGTGTTAAAACTTGCATCGACGTAACCCTTTACGCCGAACTCTTTATCACCTCCATAATCGAGAAACATGTCCTTATTTACTCCAAGGACAATTTTTGACCGCTGTCCAATGATCCATTCCTGGATCATTCTTGTACCCTTAGTGACTCATGGCAAGGCACACTTCGGTGCGGTACACAAGCATAGCATACCGTAGAGCCTACGTCTAAGGCATAGGGGACGACCTTCGTCCTTTCTCTCTGTTCTGCCGTGGTCGAGCTTTAAGTCTTAACTTCATACCTTACATCTCAGGCAAGAACTCCTTCTTTGACTGATCCATCTTGAACACTTTCAAGATTATGTCAAGGTATGTGCTCATTTGAAAGTAATATTAAACATTTTGATCTATCTTATAGATCTTGATGCTTATTGTTCAAGTAGCCTAATCCAGGTTTTCTATTGAAAATCATCTTTCAAATAACCCTATATGCTTTCCAGAAATTCTACATCATTTCTGATCATCAATATGTCAACAACATATACTCATCAGAAATTCTATAGTGCTCCCACTTACTTCTTTGGAAATACAAGTTTCTCATAAACTTTGTATAAACCCAAAATCTTTGATCATCTCATCAAAGCGCACATTCCAACTCCGAGATGCTTACTCCAGTCCTTAGAAAGGATCATTGGAGCCAGCATACCTTTTAGCATCCTTAGGATCGACAAAACTTTCGATTGTATCACATACAACCTTTCCTTACTTAAAACCGGTAAGGAAACTCATTTTGACATCCATCTGCCAGATTTCATAAATGCAGCTTATGCTAACATGATTCCGACGGACTTAAGCATCGCTACGAATGAGAAAAACTCATCGTAGTCAACTCCTTGAACTTGTGAAAACTCTTCGCCACAAGTCGAGCTTCATAGAAGGTGACATTACCGCCCACGTCCGTCTTCTTCTTAAAGATCCATTTATTGCAATGGCTTGCCAATCATCGGGCAAGTCCACCAAAGTCCATGCTTTGTTATGATACATGGATCCTATCTCGGATTTCATGGCTTCTAACCATTTGTCGGAATTTGGGCCCACCATCGCTTCCCCATAGCTCGTAGGTTTATCAAGACAGGATCACCGTACCACTCAAGAAGCGACGCGCGTCCTTGTCGCCCCACGAGGTTCGGTAGTGACTTGATCCAAGCTTCATGATCACTATCATAAGCTTCCACTTCAATTGGTGTAGGTGCCACGGAACAACTTCCCGTGCCCGCTACACACTAGTTGAAGTGACGGTTCAATAACCTCATCAAGTCTCCACCATCCTCCCACTCAACTTTTCGAGACGAACTTTTCCTCGAGAAAGGACCCGATTCAAGAAACAATCCCTATTGCTTTCGGATCTGAATTAGGAGGTATACCCAACTGTTTTTGGGTGTCCTATGAAGATGCATTTTATCCGCTTTGGGTTCGAGCTTATCAACCTGAAACTTTTTCACATAAGCGTCGCAGCCCCAAACTTTTAAGAAACGACAACTTAGGTTTCTCCAGACCATAGTTCAAACAGGGTCGTCTCAACGGAATTACGTGGTGCCCTGTTAAAGTGAGTGCGGTTGTCTCTAATGCCTAACCCATGAACGATAGTGGTAATTCGATAAGAGATATCATGGTACGCACCATATCCAATAGAGTGCAACTATGATGTTCGGACACACCATCACGTTATGGTGTTCCAGGCGGTATTAATTGTGAAACAATTTGCACAATGTCTTAATTGTGTGCCAAAACTCGTAACTCAGATATTCATCTCTATGATCATATCATAGACATTCTATCCTCTTGTCACGATGATCTTTAACTTCACTCTGAAATTACTTGAACCATTCAATATTTCAGACTTGTGTTTCATCAAGTAAATATACTCAACATCTACTCGAATCATCTGTGAAGTAAGAACATAACGATATTCACTACATGCCTCAGCACTCATTGGACTGCACAAATCAAAAGTGTTACTTCCAACAAGTTGCTATCTTGTTCTACTGAAAAACGAGGCTTTTCAGTCATCTTGCCCATGTGGTATGATTTGCATATCTCAAGTGATTCAAAATCAAGTGAGTCCAAACGATCCATCTGCATGGAGTTTCATCATGCGTATACATCAATAGACATGGTTTGCATGTCTCAAACTTTTCAAAAAACGAGTGAGTCCAAAGATCCATCAACATGGAGCTTCTTCATGCGTTTTATACCAATATGACTTACATGGCAGTGCCACAAGCAGGTGGTACTATCATTACTATCTTATATCTTTTGGCATGAAAATGTGTATCACTAAGATCGAGATTCAATAAACCATTCCTATTAGGTGCAATACCATTGAAGGTATTATTCAAATAAACAGAGTAACCATTATTCTCCTTAAATGAATAACCGTATTGCGATAGACATAATCCAATCATGTCTATGCTCAACGCAAACACCAAATGACAATTATTCAGGTTTAATACTAATCTTGATGGTAGAGGGAGCGTGAGATGTTTGATCACATCAAACTTGGAAACACTTCCAACACATATCGTCAGCTCACCTTTAGCTAGTCTATGTTTATTCCGTAGCTCTTTTATTTCGAGTTACTAACACTTAGCAACCGAACCGGTATCTTAATACCCTGGTGCTACTAGGAGTACTAGTAAAGAACACATTAACATAATGTATATCCAATGTACTTCTATCGACCTTGCCAGCCTTCTCATCTACCAAGTATCTAGGGTAAATCTGCTCCTGTGGTTGTTCCCCTTATTACAGAAGCACTTAGTCTCGGGTTTGGGTTCAACCTTGGGTTTCTTCACTAGAGCAGCAGCTGCTTTGCCGTTTCATGAAGTATCCCTTCTTGCCCTTGCCCTTCTTGAAACTAGTGGTTTCATCAACCATCAACAATTGATGCTCCTTCTTGATTTCTACTTTCGCGGTGTCAAACATCGTGAATACCTCAAGGATCTATCCCTGATATGTTATAGTTCATCACGAAGCTCTAGCAGCTTGGTGGAAATGATTTTTGAGAAACATCACTATCTCCACTGGAAGATTAACTCCCACTCGATTCAAGTGTTCGTTGCACTCAGACAATCTGAGCACAAACTCAACGATTGAGATTTTCTCCCTTAGTTTGCAGGCTAAGAAAATCGTCGGAAGTCTTATACCTCTTGACGTGGGCACGAGCTTGAAATCCCAATTTCAGCCCTCGAAACATCTCATATGTTCCGCGACGTTTTGAAAAACGTCTTTGGTGCCTCTACTCTAAACCGTTCAACTGAACTATCACGTAGTTATCAAAAACGTGTATGTCCGATGTTCGCAACATCCACAAACGACGTTTGGGGTTCAAGCATCTTGGAGGTGCATTAAGGACATAAGCTTTCTCTTGTCCGCATAATCGCTACTTTCAACTTTCAACTATATTTTCTCTAGGAACATATCTAAAGAGTGGAACTAAAGCGCGAGCCACGACATAATTTGCAAAGATCTTTTGACTATGTTCAGGATAATTAAGTTCATCTCATGAACTCCCACTCAGATAGACATCCCTCTGGTCATCTAAGTGATTACATGATCCGAGTCAACTAAGCCGTGTCCGATCATCACGTGAGACGGACTAGTCGACTCGGTGAACATCTTCATGTTGATCGTATCTACTATCGACTCATGCTCGACCTTTCGGTCTCTATGTTCCGAGGCCATGTGCTGTACATGCTAGGCTCGTCAAGTTAACCCTAAGTGTATTGCGTGTGTTCCGAGGCCATGTGCAGTACATGCCGGGCTCGTCAACACCGTTGTATGTGAACGTAGGAATCCATCACACCCGATCATCACGTGGTGCTTAGAAGCGACGAACTTTGGCAACGGTGCACAGTTAGGGGAACACTTCTTGAAATTGTTGTAAGGATCATCTTATTTACTACCATCGTTCTTAGTAAACAAGATGCATAAACATAATAAACATCACATGCAATTATATAGTAGTGACATGATATGGCCAATATCATATAGCTCCATTGATCTCCATCTTGGGGCTCCATGATCATCATCGTCACCGCATGACACCATGATCTCCATCATCGTGTCTTCATGAAGTTGTCTCACCAACTATTACTTCTACTACTATGGCTACGGTTAGCAATAAAGTAAAGTAATTACATGGCGTTGTTTAATGACACGCAGGTCATACAATAAATAAAGACAACTCCTATGGCTCCTGCCGGTTGTCATACTCATCGACATGCAAGTCGTGAGTCCTATTACAAGAACATGATCAATCTCATACATCACATATCATTCATCACATTCTTCTTGGCCATATCACATCACATAGCATACCCTGCAAAAACAAGTTAGACGTCCTCTAATTGTTTTTGCATGTTTTTACGTGGCTGCTATGGGTTCTAGCAAGAACGTTTCTTACCTACTCAAAACCACAACGTGATATGCCAATTGCTATTTACCCTTCATAAGGACCCTTTTCATCGAATCCGTTCCGACTAAAGTGGGAGAGACTGGCACCCGCTAGCCACCTTATGCACCAAGTGCATGTCGGTTGGTGGAACTGTCTCACGAAATGCGTGTAAGGTCGGTCCGGCCGCTTCATCCCACGATACCGTCGAAACAAGATTGGACTAGTAACGGTAAGCAAATTGAACATCATCAACGCCCACAACTACTTTGTGTTCTACTCGTGCAAAGAATCTAGGAAATAGACCTAGCTCATGATGCCACTGTTGGGGAACGTAGCAGAAATTCAAAATTTTCTATGCATCACCAAGATCAATCTATGGAGAAACCAGCAACGAGGGGAAGGAGAGTGCATCTACATACCTTTGTAGATCGCTAAGCGGAAGCGTTCATGAGAACGGGGTTGAAGGAGTCGTACTCGCCGTGATCCAAATCACCGGAGATCCTAGTGCCGAACGGACAGCACCTCCGCGTTCAACACACGTACAGCCCGGTGACGTCTCCCACGCCTTGATCCAGCAAGGAGAGAGGGAGAGGTTGAGGAAGACTCCATCCAGCAGCAGCACAACGGCATGGTGGTGATGGAGGAGCGTGGCAATCCCGCAGGGCTTCGCCAAGCACCAAGGGAGAGGAGGAGGAGGAGAGGCAGGGCTGCGCCTGGAGAGGGAGGCTCTCGTGTGTTTTGGGCAGCCCCCTAGGCCTCATATATATAGGGGAAGGGGTGGAGGGTGCGCCCCCTCTAGGGTTCCCACCCCTAGAGGGGCAGCAGCCCTAGATGGGTTCAAGGGGGCGGCCAAGAGGGGAGGGAGAGGGAGGCGCCCACTAGATGGGCCTTAGGGCCCATCTGCCCTAGGGTTTGCCCCCTCCCACTCTCCCATGCGCCTTGGGCCCCTTGTGGGGGGCGCACCAGCCCCCTTGGGGCTGGTTCCCTCCCACACTTGGCCCACGCAACCTTCTGGGTAAGGTGGCCCCACTTGGTGGACCCAGGACCCTCCCGTGGTCCCAGACATTACCGATATCGCCCAAACTTTTCCGGTGACCAAAACAGGACTTCCCATATATAAATCTTTACCTCCGGACCATTCCGAACTCCTCGTGACGTCCGGGATCTCATCCGGACTCTGAACAACATTCGGTAACCACATACAAACTTCCTTTATAACCCTAGCGCCATCGAACCTTATGTGTAGACCCTACGGGTTCGGGAGACATGTAGACATGACCGAGACGTTCTCCGGTCAATAACCAACAGCGGATCTGGATACCCATGTTAGCTCCCACATGTTCCACGATGATCTCATCGGATGAACCACGATGTCAAGGACTCAATCAATCCCGTATTCAATTCCCTTTGTCTAGCGGTATTGTACTTGCCCGAGATTCGATCGTCGGTATACCGATACCTTGTTCAATCTCGTTATCGCAAGTCTCTTTACTCGTTCCGTAACACATCATCCCGTGATCAACCCCTTGGTCACATTGTGCACATTATGATGATGTCCTACCGAGTGGGCCCAGAGATACCTCTCCGTCACACGGAGTGACAAATCCCGATCTCGATTCGTGCCAACCCAATGACACTTTCGGAGATACCGTAATGCACCTTTATAGCCACCCGATTCGTTGTGACGCTTGGTACACCCAAAGCATTCCTACGGTATCCGGAGTTGCACAATCTCATGGTCTAAGGAAATGATACTTGACATTAGAAAAGCTTTAGCATACGAACTACGATCTTTGTGCTAGGCTTAGGATTGGGTCTTGTCCATCACATCATTCTCCTAATGATGTGATCCCGTTATCAACGACATCCAATGTCCATGGTTAGGAAACCGTAACCATCTATTGATCAACGAGCTAGCCAATAGAGGCTTGCTAGGGACATGGTGTTGTCTAAGTATCCACACATGTATTTGAGTTTCCTATCAATACAATTATAGCATGGATAATAAACGATTATCATGAACAAGGAAATATAATAATAACTAATTTATTATTGCCTCTAGGGCATATTTCCAACACTGAGCACTTGGAGCACGCTGAGGGCCCGGGGATGCCCGAGAACGCCACGCCTTGGTCGCCGTGCCTGCAGAGCTCAGCGCAGCCTGGAGATCCACGCACGCCGGCGTCATAGGCGAAGGGAGCGCCAGCGCAGCTTGCTTGACAGGAGGCTTCCGCCCAGCCGTCTTCTTAGGAGCCCGCCCGGATCCCCCCGAACTGCGATGGCTTAACAGCGGGGTGCGAATGGAAGGCTCATTGAGCACCACTCCCGAGTCGGATCCGAGCAGGCTGGGGGAGGCAGGGGCAACTGCAGCAGCAACGCGACCAGCAGCAGGCAGCGACGTCGAGCCCAGCTGGTTGAAAGCGCCCACCAAAGCGCGGGACGGAGGCGGACTGCTCCCAGTCGTGTCCGAGATCGCGAGCACCCCAGGCACCGCGTTCTCCTTCCCCTCGTCGAGCGCAAGTTCTTTGATACCCAGTTGATTCCAAGTCTCCGTGTCAATTGACGTGTCTGGCATGCTGTCCTTAGGTTCATCCTCACGGCCGGCCATGTCCACATCCATATCGCGGCCATCGTTCACAGGGTGCTGCCCGCCCTGGGCCCCAGGGTCTTTCTGCTGCTGCCCAGCTGTCCCCCCGGTCCCCGGACCAGGCAAACCAGCGTTCTTGCAGCCCGGGTGTGAGGGTGTGTTGCTAGGGCCAGGTGCTGCTGGCCCGTCTCCAGGGCGCTTTGGGAGCTGCTCCACCTCAACCCGGATATCGTATCCCTCATGATTGAACCAAACTTGCACAAAACCATTCAGCTTGTCAGGGGCTTTGCATCCAAACTTCATCCTCACCGGTCCCACCCGGATGAGGGAGAGCTCATCCACCACGATTGGTCTACCCAGCATCTTGAGCCCCTCCATTAGACGGTCGACACGCCGGTGCTTCTTGGGGATGCCATGAAGGCGGAGCCACACCTCCGGCATGGAGAGGGGCACAATCGTCTCATGGATCGAGTCACGAACCAGCACCGTAATGTCATTGATGGAGAGGAAAAGCTTACCGCTTGTCTTGGCCATATGCAGCAGATCTGCATAAGGGAACACCATCGCAAAGTCGTTGTCGCCAACCTGCGTGATCTGCCAGTCCCAGTCTCCAGCCACCATGTGCTTCAGCTCCTGCTTGAGTGTACGCAGCGAGAGCCTCCCTGGCTCCGCTGACAGAATGGCACCATTGGCAACTTTAAGATCGTCACCCTCCGCCACATCTTCTTATTCGAACTCCATGCAAAAGAAACCCTTGCCCGGGATACTGCTTGTCTTGGCCATATGCAACAGATCTACAGAAGGGAACACCACTGCAAAGTCGTTGTCACCAACCTGCGCGATCTGCCAGTCCCAGTCTCCAGCCACCATGTGCTTCAGCTCCAGCTTGAGTGTAAGCAGCGAGAGCCTCCCTGGCTCCGCTGACAGAATGGCACCATTGGCAACTTTAAAATCGTCACCCTCCGCCACATCTTCTTCTTCGAACTCCATGCAAAAGAAACCCTCGCCCGGGATAGCACTTCCCATGATCTGGAGGTGCGGCTGCTTGCCCCGCGAAGTGCAATAAGCCGAGGCGTGGCCCTCCTGCTTGCAGATCACACAAAGGGGGGGGGGGTGCACTTGGCTTGGAAATGCCCGGTCCGGCCACACTTGAAACATTCCCCGCCCTCCTCCTCGACCGGAATGGGTCCGTCCGCCGAGCCCCGCGGCGCATTGGGCGCGACCACCGCTAGCGGGGCAGCCGAAGCCCATGGCTTTTTTGCCAGCGGGTCCCCGTGACCTCCGCCACAAAGGGGGTGCTCCTACGGCTTACGCTCCAGCTCGCGCCGCCGCGTCCCATGCTTGCACTTCTTCTTCTTCTCTTGCTGGCCCCACCAGGGTGGAGGAGGACCCCAATCCCCCTCGCGCCCGTGGAAACCAGATCCGGATTCCTGACCCTGGTAGCCACCATAGCCACGACCAGATCCGCTGTCTTGACCATGCTCAAAACCACCGCCGTCGTCCGCACGCCCCGCCGCCTTGGCCCGCTGTCCTCGCTTCGCCTGCTCCCGCAGGGCCTTCTCACGCCGCCATTCCTCCTCGGAGAGCGGAGGCTCCATCGGACGCTTGTCTGCTCGCCTGTCGCCCATGGTCGTCGCTTCGGTGAAAGAACGAGTGAGAGGGGGAGGAGGGGGAATGGGGACGAGAGATCTGACAGAGAGACGGTGGTGCCGCACCCCATTGGTACGAGCCGAAAACCCTAGCGAGGGGTCGCAGAGGCCCCTGCGCAGCCATATATAGCGCTGGCAAACGGGCTCCCGGGCCCCTCCCAGGGCAGGCCGACCACGTGGGCTGGCTGGGCCAGGCCCAGCGCAAGAACCCGATGGCCCCCCCGCAATCGCCAAGGGCCCCACACCAGGAGGCCCAACGGACACAGGACACAGCGGGGCCGGCCCAGGCCCAGAGGCCGCCAGCTGGCCCAAGGTAGGAGCAGTCGTCGCCAACCCTAGCGCGTCAGCCACCTCAGCCACCCGCTCCGCCGCCGCCGCCACCGACGTCGACGAGGAGAAACTAGGGACAGGAGGCCTCTCCTCGGACGCCGTCGGAGCCACAGCGGCCACAGACCATCGGGGAGCATGCGGGGTCGCCAGGCATGTCCCCTGAACGCCCGAGTCCATTAGTGCCGCCGGCCTCCAGCTGTGCACCATCATCGCCCTCGAACCGCCTCCGCCCGGAGCAAAACGGCGCCGCCGGTCACCCAGACCAGCACCGGCTTGTGCTTTTGCCAGCACGAAGTCACCAAACGTCGCCCCCACCGGAGGAGGAGCCAGCCGCGGTGAGGAGGTCCCATCCTCCTCATCGGACGCGTCCTCCGACAAGTCCCAGAACCGGCCACCGCAGACCGCACGCCCCGCCCCAGGGGAGCGCGCCGGGGCTGGGCATGCCGGGGCGCCACTGGGACCCCGCCTGCACAAGACTGCACTCCACGCCCGGAGAGCGATCGCACCACTGGGAGAGCGAGGTCGCCCCCCTGCCGCCGTTTGAAGTCGCTCTCTCAACGGCTCGCTGCTTCAAAACACTCTCTCTCTCTCTCGATGTATCAACCATGTGCACACTGATTGAATGTAATACTTATTGATTTGAGATCCGCATTTTCCTTACTAGAAGATTCACCCTTATTTTTAGGAACATACCTAAGCTTAGAGATTTTGGTAGGAGGGTTAGGATTATATTTTACGGAAGAAAAAGTGGACCCTAAGTTGGTAATAATACCCTCAAGCTTATCGATTCTAGTAGAATCTTGATCTATTCTTTCATTAACTATGGGTTCATTTTCTTTAAAAAAATTCAAAGTGACTCCTATCGTAGATCCATATTGGGTAATTTCATTGTGGATGTTTTTATCCAAATTTTCAATCAATTCCGTACTAGCAACTTTTTTTTCAATAATTTCAAGCCTTTGCATAACATGTTCCAATGTTAACATAGTTCCATTAAGCAAAAGAGGTGGTGAGCCAAACAAATCTGTCATAGCATTATAAGAATCAAAAGTATGGCTACCCAAGAAATTCCCTCCGGTGATGGTATCAAGAATATATCTATACCAAGGAGTGACACCTACATAAAAATTGCGAAGAAGAATAGAAGTAGATTGCTTCCTGGTAGATCTATTTTGAGCATTGAATTCTATACCAAGCATCTTTTAGATTTTATCCCTCCCTTTGTTTAAAATTAAGAACTTCATTCTTGGGAGACAACGGAGAAGATATGGGACTAGCCATAACGACGAGGCAAGCAAGAAGAAGGAGCGGATGGAAAAGAGAGGGCGAATAAAACGGCAAGAGTGAAGTGGGGGAGAGGAAAACGAGAGGCAAATGGCAAATAATGTAATGCGAGGGATAAGAGTTTGTGATGGGTACTTGGTATGTCTTGACTTGTGCGTAGACTCCCCGGCAACGGCGCCAAAAATCCTTCTTGCTACCTCTTGAGCACTGCGTTGGTTTTTCCTTGAAGAGTAAAGGGTGATGCAGTAAAATAGCGTAAGTATTTCCCTCAGTTTTTGATAACCAAGGCATCAATCCAGTAGGAGACCACGCTCAAGTCCCACGCACCTACACAAAGAAATAAGAACCTTGCAACCATCGCGATAAAGGGGTTGTCAATCCCTTCACGGACACTTGCAAAAGTGAGATCTGATAGAGATGATAAGATAATATTTTTGGCATTTCTAAAGATTGCAAAATAAAATAGATCGGAAACTTATATGATGGAAAATAGACCCGGGGGCCATAGGTTTCACTAGTGGATTCTCTCAAGATAGCATAATTATTACGGTGGGTAAACAAATTACTACCGAGCAATTGATAGATTTGAGCATAGTTATGATAATATCTAGGTATGATGATGTATATAGGCATCACGTCCGTGACAAGTAGACCGACTCCTGCCTGCATCTACTACTATTACTCCACACATGGACCGCTATCCAGCATGCATCTAGAGTATTAAGTTCATAAGAAGAGAGTAACGCTTTAAGCAAGATAACATGATGTAGAGGGATAAACTCATGCAATATGATATAAACCCCATCTTTTTATCCTTGATGGAAACAATACAATACGTGTTGTTTCCCCTACTGTCATTGGGATCGAGCACCGCAAGGTTGAACCCAAATCTAAGCACTTCTCCTATTGCAAGAAAGATCAATCTAGTAGGCCAAACCAAATTGATAATTCGAAAAGACTTGCAAAGATAACCAATCATACATAAAAGAATTCAGAGGAGATTCAAATATTGTTCATAGATAATATTGATCATAAACCCATAATTCATCGGATCTCGACAAACACACCGCAAAAGAAGATTACATCGAATAGGCCTCCAAGAGAAACAAGGAGAACATTGTATTGAGATCCAAAGAGAGAGAAGAAGAAGCCATCTAGCTAATAACTATGGACCCGAAGGTCTGAGGTAAACTACTCACACATCATCGGAGAGGCTATGGTCTTGATTTAGAAGCCCTCCGTGATTGATGCCCCCTCCGGCGGAGCGCCTGTGATTCCCGGATAATCAAGCTACAGTAAACCTCTCCTAATGGTGCCATGTCACCTCTGTCACTGTAGTTAATCTTGAGTTAGTTCAAAAACCGATCCAAAATTCAAGTTCAAAATCAACACAAACAATGAAAGTTTTCAAATATTAAAAGTAAAATGTCCAGTTTGTGCCAGATAATGCATAGGTGATTATGGTAAAGAAACCACACTTTTATAAAATGATTGAATACTCTGAAATGACTAAAACAGTAGTTAAAACAATTAACTAAACGTCTTTTGTATTTTATAAAATACTAACCTATTTTATTTTGGGTAAAACTTTTTGTGGCAGTGGGAGATGTTGAAACACTAATTTAGGAATTTGTTTTGTGATTTATAAGGCAAAATAATACCAGAATAAAATAAAAACAAAAAAAGAAGTAAATAAAAAAGGACAAAACAAATGAAAGAGAACCACCCCTCCTGCTGGGCCGCCATGGTCCAGCTAGCCTCAGCCGGCCGAACGGGCCGGCCCAGCCGAGTCAGTTGCTCCCCTTAACCACCTGTGCCCCGAAACCCTAGCCCCACTACACCCAGTCCCCACGACCCCCCCACTCTCCCTGGTGCCTCCCCCTCTCCCCCCGATCTGGACGCGCCGCCACCAGGGACCCCGATGCCAAGTCCGTCGTCTCGTGCCGTCCCGCAGCGCCTCCCGCCGGCAAAGACCTGCACCTCCCCCGAGCTCGCCCGGCCCTCCCCTGCGACCGCCTCCGCGCGCCCCCCCCAATGATGACCGCGCCTGCTGTCGGCGCCCTCGCCTCCCTTGGCCGTGGCCGGCGCGCGTGCACTCGCCCACTGGTCGTCATTGCCACCTCTTGAGCTTGTGTTGGATTTCCCCGAAGAGGAAGGATGATGCAGCAGAGTAGCGTAAGTATTTCCCTCAGTTTTTGAGAACTAAGGTATCAATCCAGTAGGAGGCCACGCTCAAGTCCCTCGTACCTACACAAAAACAATAGCTCCTCGCAACCAACGTGATTAGGGGTTGTCAATCCCTTC
This sequence comes from Aegilops longissima, assembly GCA_021605205.1. Lineage (NCBI taxonomy): Eukaryota > Viridiplantae > Streptophyta > Magnoliopsida > Poales > Poaceae > Aegilops > Aegilops longissima. Next base: position 492,012,266 of record CM038680.1, read on the forward strand.
ACGGTCACTTACGAGAGTGAGATATTATAGAGATGATAGATAATATTTTTGGTATTTTTGATATAGAGATGCAAAGTAAAAAGTAAAATGCAAAGTAAAAAAGCAAAGCAAAATTAAAGTGATGGAGATTGATATGATGAGAATAGACCTGGGGGCCATAGGTTTCACTAGTGGCTTCTCTCAAGAGCATAAGTATTTTACGGTGGGTGAACAAATTACTGTTGAGAAATTGACAAAATTGAGCATAGTTATGAGAATATCTAGGTATGATCATGTACATAGGCATCATGTCCGAGACAAGTAGACCGAAACGATTCTGCATCTACTACTATTACTCCACTCATCGACCGCTATCCAGCATGCATCTATAGTATTAAGTTAAAAACAGAGTAACGCCTTAAGCAAGATGACATGATGTAGAGAGATAAATTCATGAAATATGAAATAAACCCCATCTTGTTATCCTCGGTGGCAACGATGCAATATGTGCCTTGCTGCCCCTTCTGTCACAGGGAAAGGACACCGCAAGATCGAACCCAAAGCTAAGCCAAACCAAACTGATAATTCGAAGAGACTTGCAAAGATTACCAATCATACATAAAAGAATTCAGAGAAGATTCAAATATTATTCATAGATAGAATTGATCATAAACCCACAATTCATCGGTCTCAACAAACACACCACAAAAAGAAGAAGATTACATCAAATAGATCTCCACGAGAGAGGGGGCGAACTTTGTACTGAGATCCAAAAAGAGAGAAGAAGCCATCTAGCTACTAACTATGGACCCGAACGTCTGAGGTAAACTACTCACACTTCATCTGAAGGGCTATGATGATGTAGAAGCCCTCCGTGATGACGGCCCTCTTCGGCGGAGCTCCGGAAGAGGCCCCAAGATGGGATCTCGTGGATACAGAAAGTTGCGGCGGTGGAATTAGGTTTTTGGCTCCTATTCTGATCGTTCGGGGGTACGTAGGTATATATAGGAGGAAGAAGTACGTCGGTGGAGCTCCGAGGGGCCCACGAGGCACGGGGCGCGCCCTAAGGGGGGCGCGCCCCCCACCCTCGTGACCGCCTCTCTCATGCCTTGGGGTAGGGTCCAAGTCTCCTGGATCACGTTCGGTGAGAAAATCACGTTCCCGAAGATTTTATTCCGTTTGGACTCCGTTTGATATTTCGTTTCTTCAAACACTGAAATAGGCAAAAAACAGCAATTTCAGGCTGGGCCTCCGGTTAATAGGTTAGTCCCAAAAATAATAGAAAAGTGAAAAATAAAGCCCAATATAGTCCAAAACAGTAGATAATATAGCATGGAGCAATCAAAAATTATAGATACGTTGGAGACGTATCAGGCATCCCCAAGCTTAATTCCTGCTCGTCCTCGAGTAAGTAAATGATAAAAAGAGAATTTTTGATGCGGAGTGCTACTTGGCATAATTTCAATGCAAATCTTCTTAACACATGGTATGAATATTCAGATTAGAAAGATTCAAGACAAAAGTTCATATTGATATAAAGAATAATAATACTTCAAGCAAACCAACAAAGCAATTATGTTTTCTCAAAGTAACATGGCCAAAGAAAGTTCATCCCTACAAAATCATATAGTTTAGTCATGCTCCATTTTCGTCACATAAGAATGCTCTCATAATGCACAACCCCGATGACAAGCCAAGAAATTGTTTCATACCTTAATAATTTCAAACTCATAAACTTTCACGCAATACATGAGCGTGAGCCATGGATATAGCACTATGGGTGGAATAGAATATAATGATGAGGGTTATGTGGAGATGACAAAAAAGGAGAAAGTCTCACATCAACGAGGCTAATCAATGGGCTATGCAGATGCCCATCGATTGATGTTAATGCAAAGAGTAGGGATTGCCATGCAACGGATGCACTAGAGCTATAAATGTATGAAAGCTCAACAAAAGAAAATAAGTGGGTGTGCATCCAACTTGCTTGCTCATGAAGACCTAGGGCACTTGAGGAAGCCCATCGTTGGAATATACAAGCCAAGTTCTATAATGAAAAATTCCCACTAGTATATGAAAGTGACAAAACACAAGACTCTCTATCATGAAGATTATGGTGCTACTTTGAAGCACAAGTGTGGAAAAAGGATAGTAGCATTGCCCCTTTTTATTTATTTTCTTTTTTTTGGCCTTCTTTTTTTTTCTTTCTTTTGCCTTTCTCTTTTTTTGGACAATTCTCTATGGAATGATGATCATCACACTTCTATTTATTTACATCTCAATGATTACAACTCGATACTAGAACAAAGCATGACTCTATATCGATGCCTCCGGTGGTGTACCGGGATATGCAATGCATCAAGAGTGACAAGTATGAAATAATTATGAACGGTGGCTTTGCCACAAATACTTTGTCAACTACATGATCATGCTAAGCAATATGATAATGATGAATTTGTCATGATAAACTGGATGGTGGAAAGTTGCATGGCAATATATCTCGGAATGGCTATGGAAATGCCATAATAGGTAGGTATGGTGGCTGTTTTGAGGAAGATATAAGGAGGTTTATGTGTGAAAGAGCGTATCATATCAAGGGGTTTGGATGCACCGGCGAAGTTTGCACCAACTCTCAATGTGAGAAAGTGCAATGCACGGTACCGTAGAGGCTAGCAATGATGGAAGGGTGAGAGTGCGTATAATCCATGGACTCAACATTAGTCATAAATAACTCATATACTTATTGCAAAAATCTACAAGACATCAAAAACCAAAGCATTACGCGCATGCTCCTAGGGGGATAGATTGGTAGGAAAAGACCATCGCTCGTCCCCGACCGCCACTCATAAGGAGGACAATCACATAACACCTCATGTTTCAAATATATTGCATAACGTTTACCATACGTGCATGCTACGGGACTTGCAAACTTTAACTCAAGCACTTCTCAAATTCACAGTTACTCTACTAGCATGAATTTGATATTACTACCTCCATATCTCAAAACAATTATCATGCTTCAATCTTTTCTTAGTATTCAACGCACTCAAAAGAAAGTTCCACAAATCTTGAATACCAAGCATGTTATTATTAAGCAAATTACCATGCTATTAAGACGGGAAAATAATCTAAGTGAAGCATGAGAGATCAATAGTTTGTTTAAAACAAATCCACCACCGTGCTCTAAAAGATCTAAGTGAAGCACATAGGGAAAAATTATAACGCTCAAAAGATATAAGTGAAGCACATAGAGCAAAACTACATATCTCAGAAGATATAAGTGAAGCACATAGAGTATTCTATCAAATTTTAATTCATGTATGGGTCTCTCAAAAGGTGTGTACAACAAGGATGATTGTGGCACACTAACAAACAAAGACACAAATAATACAAGACGCTCCAAGCAAAACACGTATCATGTTGGTGAATAAAAATATAGCTCCAAGTAAAATACCGATGGAAGTAGATTTAAAGAGGGATGCCTTCCGGGCATCCCCAAGCTTTGACTTTTTGGTGTCCTTGGATTATCTTGGGGGTGCCATGGGCATCCCCAAGCTTAGGCTCTTTACACTCCTTGTTCCATAATCCATCAAAAGATTTCACCCAAAACTTGAAAACTTCACAACACAAAACTCAATATAAATCTCATGAGCTCCGTTAGAGAAACAAAACAAAAAACCACTTCAAGGTACTGTAATGAACTCATTCTTTATTTATATTGGTGTTAAACCTACTGTATTCCAACATCTCTATGGATTATAAACTATTTTACTAGCCATAGATTCATCAAAATAAGCAAACAACACATGAAAAACAAAATCTGTCAAAAACAGAACAGTCTGTACTAATTTGTAACTAACGCAAACTTCTGGAACTCCAAAAAATCTACCAAAATTGGAAGACCTAGACAATTTGTTTATTGATCAGCAGAAATTGGAATCATTATTTATCACGTTCTGGTGATTTTTAATAATTCGGGCACTGAAAGCAAAGTTTCTGGGAATTACAGCAAGATCAAATAACTATCATCCAAGAAGATCCAATAGGTCTAACTTGGCACAAACACTAATTAAAACAAAAAACCACATCCAAACAGAAGGTAGATGGGTTATTTATTCCCTAACAGAAGAAAAACACAAAAAACTAAAAATAAAATTGGGTTGCCTCCCAACAAGCGCTATCGTTTAACGCCCCTAGCTAGGCATAAAAGCGAGGATAGATCTAGGTATTGCCATCTTTGGTAGGCAATTATTCAATGAGGCATCTACCTTTCTTAGAGATCTCTTTCTTTTTAGTAATTATCAAACTTTTAGGCACAAGATCGAAAAATTCATTTGCAGCAAAAGGTTCCTTAATGAGAGCTAAAATATCGGGATGAATACTTATAGATTTAAGGTCCGCAGTTTCCTAACTAGATGATTCACCCTTATTCTTAGGAACATACATAAGCTTAGCAATTTTAGTGGGAGGACTAGGAATATTCTTTACGGAAGAAAAAGTGGTTCCCAAATTTGTAATGATACCCTCAAGTTTATCGATTCTAGTAGAATCTAGATTTATTTTCTCATTAACTATAGGTTCCTTCTCCTTAATAATTTTCAAAGTCATTCCTACCAAAGATCCATATTGAGTAATTTGATTGTGTTTCTTTTTATCTAGATTTTCAATTGATGCAATGGTAGCAACTTTATCTTCAATAATTTCAAGCCTTTGCATAACGCGCTCCAAAGTTAACATAGTTCCATTAACCAAAAGAGGTGGTGAGCCAAATAAATCTATCATGGCATTATAAGAAACAAAATTATGGCTACCCAAGAAATTCCCCCCGGTAATGGTATCAAGGATATATCTATACCAAGGACTAGCACCTACATAAAAATTGCGAACAAGAACCGAAGTAGATTGCTTCCTGGTAGCTCTGTTTTGAGCATTGCAAATTCTATACCGAGCGACCTTTAAAATTTCTCCCTCCCTTTGTTTAAAATTTAGAACTTCATTCTCGGGAGATAACGGGGAAGATATAAGACTAGCCATGACGACAAGGTAAGCGAGAAAAAGGCAACGGAAAGAGAGGAGGAGATTGGGAAAGAGAGGGCGAATAAAACGGCAAGGGTGAAGTGGGGGAGATGGAACGAGAGGCAAATGGCAACTAATGTAATGCGAGAGATAGGGATTGTGATGGGTACTTGGTATGTTGACTTTTTGCGTAAAGTCCCCGGCAACGGCGCCAGAAATTCTTCTTGCTACCTCTTGATCTTGCGTTGGATTTCCCCGAAGAGGAAAGGATGATGCAGCAGAGTAGCGTAAGTATTTCCCTCAGTTTTTGAGAACCAAGGTATCAATCCAGTAGGAGGCCACGCTCAAGTCCCTCGTACCTACACAAAAACAATAGCTTCCTCGCAACCAATGCGATTAGGGGTTGTCAATCCCTTCACGGTCACTTACAAGAGTGAGATCAGATAGAGATGATAGATAATATTTTTGGTATTTTTGATATAGAGATACAAAGTAAAAAGTAAAAGACAAAGTAAAAAAGCAAAGAAAATTAAAGTGATGGAGATTGATATGATGAGAATAGACCCGGGGGCCATAGGTTTCACTAGTGGCTTCTCTCAAGAGCATAAGTATTTTACGGTGGGTGAACACATTACTGTTCAGCAATTGACAAAATTTAGCATAGTTATGAGAATATCTAGGTATGATCATGTATATAGGCATCACGTCCGAGACAAGTAGACCGAAACGATTCTGCATCTACTACTATTACTCCACTCATCGACCGTTATCCAGCATGCATCTAGAGTATTAAGTTAAAAACAGAGTAACGCCTTAACCAAGATGACATGATGTAGAGAGATAAATTCATGCAATATTAAATAAACCCCATCTTGTTATCCTCGATGGCAACGATGCAATACGTGCCTTGCTGCCCTTCATCACATCGGGAAAGGACACCGCAAGATCGAACCCAAAGCTAAGCACTTCTCCCATGGCAAGAAAAACCAATCTAGTAGGCCAAACCAAACTGATAATTCTAAGAGACTTGCAATGATAACCAATCATACATAAAAGAATTCAAAGAAGATTCAAATATTATTCATAGATAGACTTGATCATAAACCCACAATTCATCGGTTGAACAAACACACCGCAAAAAGAAGAAGATTACATCAAATAGATCTCCACGAGAGAGGGGGATAACTTTGTATTGAGATCCAAAAAGAGAGAAGAAGTTGTCTAGCTACTAACTATGGACCCGAAGGTCTGAGGTCAACTACTCACACTTCATCGGAAGGGCTATGACGATGTAGAAGCCCTCCGTGATGAAGGCCCTTTACGGCGGAGCTCCGGAACAAGCCCCAAGATGGGATCTCGTGGATACAGAAAGTTGCGGCGGTGGAATTAGGTTTTGGCCCGTTTCGATCGCTCGGGGTACGAGGTATATATAGGAGGAAGAAGTACTTGGTGGAGCTCGAGGCCCACGAGCCAGGCGCACCCTAAGGCGCCCCACCTCGTGACCGCCTCTCGATGCCTTGGCGAGGGTCTAAGTCTCTGGATCACGCTCGTGAGAAAATCACGCCTCAAGATTTTATTCTGTTTGACTCCGCTTGATATTCCGTTTCTTAGAAACACTGAAATAGGCAAAAAAACAACAATTCTGGGCTAGACCTCCGGTTAATAGGTTAGTCCCAAAAATAATATAAAAGTGAAAAATAAAGCCTAGTATAGTCCAAAACAGTAGATAATATAGCATGGAGCAATGAAAAATTATAGATACGTTGGAGACGTATCAGTCATCTCCCTGCGCACCTCGACCTCCACGCCAACGTCAGCGAGCAGGAGCTTCACCAAGTCATCGCCGTCATCTCTTCTTCAACCTCGTCTGCCTCTCTAGTCCTCGCCGGACTACCCCACCATCACCGCCTCGCGTCCCCGTCCTCCTCCCCAACGGCTACAACGAGCCTCGCCGCCCCCTGTTCCCTTCAACGAAAGTGAGCACACCCCCCTCCTTGTTGTCTTCCACGCATGCTCCCGCCCGTCACCGTCTGCGTCGCGCTCGGCCGCCGCCAGCCCTGCAGCCCGGACGCCATGCACCCTGCGACCTCGCCCGTGGCTGCGGTCGCACATGCAGCTGGCCAGCACTTTCAGCCGCCGCCCGCCTTTTCCCCTATGCCGCTTGACCTCGGCCTCGCCTGCCTCCCGTGATCCCTCCCCCGCCTGCTTGCCCTTGTGCCACCGCGCCATGGACTCCAGCTACTCGACACACAGATCGAGCGCCCAAGATCTCGACGCCCAGTCGTCTCAACCCCAGAGCCCGCTCGCCCATCTGCCCTATACATCGACTGTGGGGCCCCACGCCCACTGTTAAAAGGAAGGATCGAAAATAAATAAATAATAAAAACATTTCTTTATTAATTAGTAATATAATTATTTAAGTTAATTAACCAGCTAAATAACCTACTTGACTAGTTTAACTAACCTCTAGCCAATGACAAGTGGGGCCCAGCCCCTGGAACGTTTAAAAAAAGAATATAAAATAATAAATAAATAATAACTAAATTAATTAATTAATTAAGTTAATTAATCCGATTTAATTAATCTAATTAACTAGTTAGTTTAATTAAACAGTAATTAGATTAGTTAAACCCTAATTAGACTAAACAGTCAATGACAAATGGGACCCACACGTAAGTTGACCAGTCAACGCCTCTGTTGACTGCTGACGTCATGCTAACGTCAGCGTGCACTGTTCTGGATAATGTTGGATTAAAATAATTAAATAAATGCTAGAAAATGATAAAATCCTTTTAAAATTAATATAAAATAAACTGTAGCTCGGATGGAAAAACTTTGTACATGAAAGTTGCTCAGGACGACGAGACGAATCCGGATACGCAGCCCGTTCGTCCGCCATGCATCCCTAGCATAGTGAACATGCAAGTTGTCCCCTCCGATTCATCTGTCCGAAAACACGGAACACCGGGGATATTTTCCCGGATGTTTCCCCCCTTCACCGGTATCACCTCATACCGCGTTAGAACACGATAGCTCGCTTGTTGTCTGTTATGCACTTGCTTGCTATGTATTTACTGCCCCCCTCTTCTCTTCTCAGAGACCCCGTGACGATGATGATGCCTCGTGGTCGACTACGCCACCAACGAATTCTCCTTCTTGTCTCGATCAACCGTGCAAGCCCCCTTGATCACCGGATATCGCCTATTCCTTCTCTATACCGCTTGCATTAGAGTAGTGTAGCATGTTACCGCTATGATTAATCCTATTCGATGCATAGCTTCGTCATTGTTACTACAGCTTGTTACCCTTGCTCGCTATCCTACTGCGTAGTATAGGATGCTAGTGTTCCATCAGTGGCCCTACACTCTTGTCCGTCTGCCATGCTATACTACTGGGCCGTGATCACTTCGGGAGGTGATCACGGCCATATGCTATATACTTTATACTGTTACATTACTTATGATATTGTTCGGAGATGGGGGCTGAAAGGGCAGGTGGCTCCATCCCGATAGAGGTGGGCCTGGGTTCCCGACGGCCCCCGACTGTTACTTTGTGGCGGAGCGACAGGGCAGGTTGAGACCACCTAGGAGAGAGGTGGGCCTGGCCCTGGTCGGTGGTCACGGTTACTTAACACGCTTAACGAGATCTTGGTATTTGATCCGGGTCTGGAGACTAGCCTATACGCACTAACCAACAACGCGGGAACAGTTATGGGCACTCGACATCGTGGTATCAGCCGAAGCCTTCGTGACGTCAGTGACTGAGCGGCGCGCGCCGGGTTGGACCGCGTAACGTGACTTCCTTTGTAATGGAGGTTGCAAGGTCTGCTCTCCGGCCACGTACGCAACGTGCAGGTGTGCAATGGGCGATGGGCCCAGACCACTGCGCGAATAGGATTTAGATCGGCGTGCTGACCTCTCTGATGTGCCTAGGGGGGCTGCGACGTGTTGATCTTCCGAGGCCGGCCATGAACCAGGAAAGTGTGTCCGGCCAAATGGGATCGAGCGTGTTGGGAAATGTGGTGCACTCCTGCAAGGAAGTTTATCTATTCGAATAGCTGTGTCCCTCGGTAAAAGGACGACCCGGAGTTGTACCTTGACCTTATGACAACTAGAACCAGATACTTAATAAAACACACCCTTCCAAGTGCCAGATAAAACCTGGTGATCGCTCTCTAATAGGGCTACGAGGAGGGGATCGCCGGGTAGGATTATGCTATGCGATGCTACTTGGAGGACTTCAGTCTACTCTCTTCTACATGCTGCAAGACGGAGGCTGCCCGAAGCGTAGTCTTGACATGATTAGCTATCCCTCTTATTACGCATTCTGCAGCTTAATCCACCGATATGGCCCTTTACACATATATCCATGCATATGTAGTGTAGCTCCTTGTTTATGTAGTACTTTGGATGAGTACTCACGGTTGCCTTGTTCCCCTTTTCCCTTTTCTTTACCCGATTGCTGCGACTGCACGATGGAGTCCAGGAGCCGACGCCACCGCTGATTTATTTACTCCTACTACACCGGAGGTGCCTACTACTACGCAGCCACCGACGATTTACTGTGAGTAGTTAGGAGGATCCCAGGCAGGAGGCCTGCGCCTCTTTCGATCTGTATCCCAGTTTATGCTAGCCTTCTTAAGGCGAACTTGTCTAACTTATGGCTGTACTCACATATTGTTGCTTCCGCTGACTCGTCTATGATCGAGCACTTGTATTCGAGCCCTCGAGGTCCCTGGCTTGTAATATGATGCTTGTATGACTTATTTTATTTGTAGAGTTGTGTTGTGATATCTTCTCGTGAGTCCCTGATCTTGATCGTACATGTTTGCGTGTATGGTTAGTGTACGGTCAAATCGGGGGCATTACAAGTTGGTATCAGAGCCGATTTCCTGTAGGAATCCCCCTTCCAATTCTTGGCCGAAGTCGAGTCTAGTCATTACGAAACTTTTACTAACATGGCGCTGTGTCTTACGGGCTCACGTCGCCATTGGGTGGTATTAGGATCTTTTATTCCTCGTCTATACTCTGGGACTCTGATATCTCTTCTATTCGGGTTAAATGATTTTGCTAACTCTAAAACTAGGATCTCGTAACTACTTCTTCCCGGAGAGCCCCTTCATTCCAGATGATGGCCTAATTCATTGGAAGACCCCGATGATACTCTCCGATATTATCCTGAGAACTTGTGTTCATCGCGTTTGCAATTCCCCTTCCACCGTCTACCCCTATAGATAACTACAAACACTTGTAATTCTTACATTAGTCCCCAGTTGTTCATGTGTTTCACAATGGTCTTCGAAATACTATTTGATCCTAAAAACACCATAGTAGCTTATTGCTCTGCAATACTTGTCTACTTGCATTATGGATGCTTTCCACATGTCTGGCAATATTCGTTAGTATCCTTAGACACCGTCATTTTGATCCTATTGATTCAACATGAGTGCAAATGCCCGCAATCATCAGTTGATCCGTTTAAATTATCTTCTCGGCTCAGACGTCATTTTGCACATGAGCTTGTTCTCAACCAATCTATTGGCTGTCAATTGTACCCTTAGGTCTATTGAACTTATCCACCCTTGATCAGAGCGTCTGCTTCTGATCCTTCGGTTTGGAAATCTTAATTCCTTGATATCTAAGCATCGGATCATTCAGACGTTCTATAATCTGATGTCGTTGCATTCTTTCTTCAACTGGTTGTGTGCCGGTGCTCACATCAGCTCCGCTATGGACCGTCAGATCCTTTGTTGGATTATTATTCGACAATGTCCTTTATATTTAATCGCCTTGTGAATTCTTCCCTGATACATAATGCCATTTGTAAATCCCATTCTGTGATTTGGCCAACCATGCTCTGCTTTCGAGCTGGTGATATTTACTCTTCAAATTTGTGGTATATGTTCCTAAGAGGCCCTGATGGGTTGAACCTTATGCCTTTTCTAATCTGTGTGAACCCAGAAACTACTACGGGTCATACTCTACCGGTGTTATGACAGATAAAATTTTAACACCGCAACTTCATTGAAGGCGAGAAGTGAATGAAATGTTATGCATTAAAGAAGTGGGAGTCGACCTTGAACTTTGCGTTCATGCCCATGGACACGATGAAGATCGCAAAATAGTTACCCCCTTGTTATAAGTGCTTGTATCTATGGTTTGATCATTTACAAATGTGGTTCTGACCATATTGTTCCCCTTTGATTCAATTTCCCAGACAAGTTAAAAGCACTTGTATTCTGCAGAGCAATACCCAGTCCAACCTCTATTTTGATCTGTCGTCGAGTAATACCCCCTGGTATCTCGACATTATCACAGAACTGCATAAACTCTTATGAGTTCTTCATCAAGTACTACATCCTCACTGATTCCAATTTTTCACGGGCTCCGAGTTTTTAAACACTCAAAGACACCGATAACTGAACCGAGTCCGCATTATGGTTCGACAACTCTTACTAATATTCTTTACTTACGAGTTTTTACTCGATCATGTCATTCCTAGCCTGATCGGCTATATCATTATTGTGCTAAATCTTAACAGTGCTACTTGGTCCTTCTTCCCGGTACACAATTTTTTTATGCTGACCTAAGCTTACGTTGATTTCCTTGTCTTATCATTCCACCTCGGACAACAAGCTCGGTTTCGAGTTTGTGTCGTACCCAGGGTTCCAATAACTTCTTGCTTCATCATTCCTTTGACTTGATGTCATCGCTGATCGATTATATCTTCAGGTAATCTCTCGACAAATGTGTCGTGATCATTATAAACATTCTGAGCTCTTCCAGAATATCAATCAAATTCATGATGAGAATTACCATCCTTGCCCCTCGATGATTTGTGTTGTCATCAACTACTTCCTTGCCTTCTTTCCAACACAAACTTGTTCGTGTTGTGGCTGTACCTTGATTTCCTGGCTATCCAGCTTGTCTTATGTCCTACCTTGAAGTAATACCATCTTATATATCAAGAATGTTGTGAGAATTTCACCACCTCTTAAGAATTCTTGGTATGGTGATACTTCTCACCCTCACCATTCTTTCTTGGTACTCGTGTTGTTTCTAACCGGAATACAGACAATCGAACTATGATGTGTGAATTCAAAACTTCTAGCAACCCTATTGCTTTGAAGTGAATGGTCGAGTTTCATTCTTATTCTTTTGTTCGTCAAGTCACCATTCTAAAACTGATCGTGCAACCCAGCCCATATTTCGAGTGCACCTTTCAACCAATGTTTAATTGTGTATGTCTTTCCTCGAGCATACATCGTTGTATGATTTGATATGACTAATGTTATCTCCTTGTTCACATAATTGTGGAAATCCATCTTTTTGGAAATCTTGACGAAATGTTGCTGAATCCATCAGCCACCTCCTCATCTCTCCTTGGATTAATGATGAACTCTTGTTTCGAAACTCGCTTGCATAGTTCATGTCCTGAAGATCTTACAATGTCAACTCGTCAATTGTGTTGCACCTTCTCTTCTCAGGCATCCCGAGTCTGAGGTATCCTGCCAATCAGATCTGAATCTCGGTCAGATATGATGGTTGTAACTTATTTCCAAGAGTTATAACATTAGTCTTTATGTGACCCGGTAAGGTGATGTCGTGCCTAGCACACCTGGCCGGAGGCCCTATTGTTATAGTTCTTCCTTTTTGGCAAGGTTAACAATTATTCCATGAGGAAATTGTAAGACTTATTCTATAAGTTAGACATGATGAATCCTTTGAGTATCCTAAGTCCGACCTTTGCTTGAAGACAATGTCAATGCTATCTCGAAGCATGTCTGTGTTACTCCGTTCATCAACAAGGACATTTGAAGCACAATGCTAAATTCTCTTTATCAATTATCCAAACCCCTTTGTATGGGTAACGTCATGAAATTACTCTCCCATTACCTCAATGGTTCTCTACTTTCTATCCTGTCATGGATATCATGCCCCGCTTGTCCTTGGGAAGGATATACCCCTGAAATATGTGTATATACACATTTTCCTCCCCATTGTTCTGATTAAACCTGGTAATCACCTTTCCCTTCCATTGGTTCTCTTAACCCTTCTTGTAATCTATATTATATAAGCAGCAGTATTCTTCTACTTATGTAAAACACCTTGGTGTACAGCCGTGTCAGTAAGACCCTGTTGCTTTTGTTGATAGCATTCCGGTAACCACCGATGGACGAGAAGTTTGCCTATTGGTCCGCCTCGTTCCATGAGCAGGAGAATGGTTTTCTTCGTCCCTCGCCCTTGGTACCGATATTGTTGCCGACATAACCGACAGACTATCCTCTGACATGCCTTGCTCACATGTTCGTGCAAGATGTCATCGCCCTTCAAACTTTTAACCCACAAGGTGGGCCCATCACCCACAGTTCCACAGGATCGAAACCTGACTCTCCTGTACAACCTACTGTCAAGGTTATTCCTCGCGCTTGACTTCGTATTTAATTCACAGGCCACCTGCTTAGTGATCTATTATGGTATCAGACGCAATACTTATTCCCATTGCTCTGAACCTCTTTCACACTTCGCTTCAGGCAACGAACGATTGCCTATGCGCTTGAAACTTCTATTTTGCACCGTCTTACTTTGCTCTCGATATTGTCTTAAATTTCAATTCGAGAGTTACTTTCCGCCACCTTCCCTGGTGTTATATACTAGATAAGCAAACATGGTAGTAGTCCGTTCTTCCGTAATACCCTCTTATCCTTTCGTAAGTACGATGGAGTTCCTGCAGAAAGGACGGCAACTTCATCATGATGCATTGGAATATAGAATTGAAGACATCAACGAAAGGGATTAACTACTTCTAGAAGATTCGTTAGAATATCGTAACCAGAACTTTCCCCCTTACTCCCCTCTTAAATCTCGGGACGAGATTTCTTGTAGTGGAGGAGAATTGTGACGCCCGGATAATCAAGCTACAGTAAACCTCTGCTAATGGTGCCATGTCACCTCTGTCAATGTAGTTAATCTCGAGTTAGTTCAAAAACCGATCCAAAATTCAAGTTCAAAATCAACGAAAACAATGAAAGTTTTCAAATATTAAAAGTAAAATGTTCAGTTTGTGCCAGATAATGCATAGGCGATTATGGTGAAGAAACCACAATTTTATAAAATGATTAAATACTCTGAAATGACTAAAGCAGTAGTTAAAACAATTAACTAAACGTCTTTTGTATTTTATAAAATACTAACCTATTTGATTTTGGATAAAACTTTTTGTGGCAGTGGGAGATGTTGAAACACTAATTTAGGAATTTGTTTTGTGATTTATAAAGCAAAAATAATAACAGAATAAAATAAAAACAAATAAAGAAGTAAATAAAAAAGGACAAAACAAATGAAAGAGAACCGCCCCCTCCTACTGGGCCGCCGTGGTCCAGCTAGACTCAGCCGGCCGAACGGGCCGGCCCGGCCGAGTTAGTTGCTCCCCTTAACCACCCGTGCCCCGAAACCCTAGCCCCACTACACCCACTCCCCCTGATCCCCCCACTCTCCCTGGCGCCTCCCCCTCTCCCCGATCTGGATGCGCCGCCACCAGGGACCACGACGCCAAGTCCGTCGTCTCGTGCCGTCCCGCAGCTCCTCCCGCCGGCAACAACCTGCACCTCCCCCGAGCTCGCCCGACCCTCCCCTGCGCCCGCCTCCACGCGTCCTGCCGATGATTACCTCCCCTGCCGCCGGCGCCCTCGCCTCCCTTGGCCGCGCCAGGCCATGGACGGCGCCCGTGCACTCGTCCATTGCTCGTGATCGCCCTGCGCGCCTCGACCTCCACGCCAACATCAGCGAGCAAGAGCTTCACCAAGTCGTCGCCGTCATCTCTTCTTCAACCTCGTATGCCTCTCTAGTCCTCGCCGGACTACCCCACCATCGCCGCCTCGCGTCCACGTCCTCCTCCCCAACGGCTACAACGAGCCTCACCGCACCCTGTTCCCCTGCAACAAAAGTGAGCACACCCCCCTCCTTGCTGTCTTCCACGCACGCTCGCGCCCGTCGCCGTCCGCATCGTGCTCGGCCGCCGCCAGCCCTGCAGCCCGCACGCTTGCTCCTCGTGACTCGCCCATGGTCATGTCGCATTGGCTGCAGCGCCAGACTCAATGGCCGCCGCCTTTTTCCCCTCAAGCCGCCGACCCCTCGGCCTCGCCCTGCCTCCCGTGATCCCTCCCCGCCTGCTTGCCTTGTGCCACCGCGCCATGGCCTCCAGCGCCCCGACCACGCACATCGAGCGCCTCAAGATCTCGACGCCCACGTCCAACCCAGAGCCTGCTCACCACCGGCCCCTGCCCATCGACCATGAGGCCCCACGCCCACTGTTAAAAGGAAGGATCAAAAATATATAAATAATAAAAACATTTCTTTATTAA
The DNA here is from genome assembly GCA_021605205.1 of Aegilops longissima. Lineage (NCBI taxonomy): Eukaryota > Viridiplantae > Streptophyta > Magnoliopsida > Poales > Poaceae > Aegilops > Aegilops longissima. The sequence goes on from CM038680.1 coordinate 492,027,624, forward strand.
TTAGTAATATAATTATTTAAGTTAATACCTGCTAAATAAGCTACTTGACTAGTTTAACTAACCTCTAGCCAATGACAAGTGGGGCCCAGCCCCTGGAACGTTTTAAAAAATGAATAAAAATAATAATAATAACTAAATTAATTAATTAATTAATTAATTTAATTAATCCTATTTAATTAATCTAATTAACTAGTTAGTGTAATTAAACAGTAATTAGATTAGTTAAACCCTAATTAGATTAAACAATAATGATTTAACGGACCCACACGCCAATCGACCACCAACGCTTCATAATCGCCGACGCCATGCTAACGCTGTGCAGTGTTCTGGATAATGTTGGATTAAAATAACTAAATAAATGCTAGAAATGATAAAATCCTTTCAAAATTAATATAAAATAAACTGTAGCTCGGATGGAAAAACTTTGTACATGAAAGTTGCTCAGGGCGACGAGACGAATCCGAATACGCAGCCCGTTCATCCGCCACGCATCCCTAGCATAGCGAACATGCAACTTTTCCCCACCGATTCATCAGTCCGAAAACGCGGAACACCGAGGACATTTTCCTGGATGTTTCCCCCCTTCCCCGGTATCACCTCATACCGCGTTAGAACACGTCTAGCTCTGCCTGTTGTCCTGTTATGCACTTGCTTGCTATGTATTTACTGTTTCTCCCCCCTCTTCTCTTCGGTAGACCCCGTGACGATGTTGATGCCCCTATGGTCGATTACGTCACCGACGACCCCTCCTTCTTGTCTGAGCAACCAGGCAAGCCCCCCCTTGATCACCTGATATCGCCTATTCCTTCTCTATACTGCTTGCATTAGATTAGTGTAGCATTTTACTGTTTTCGATTAATCCTATTCTGATGCATAGCCGTCATTGTTGCTACAGCTTGTTACCCTTGCTGCTATCCTATCGCTTAGTATAGGATGCTAGTGTTCCATCAAGGCCCTACACTCTTGTCAAATCCCGCCATGCTATACTACTGGGCCGTGATCACTTCGGGAGGTGATCACGGTCATATGCTATATACTTTATACTGTTACATTACTTATGATACTGTTCGGAGATGGGGGCTGAAGGGGCAGGTGGCTCCATCCCGATAGAGGTGGGCCTGGGTTCCCGACGGCCCCCGACTGTTACTTTGTGGCGGAGCGACAGGGCAGGTTGAGATGGGGGCTGGAAGGGCAGGTGGCTCCATCCCGGTAGAGGTGGGCCTGGGTTCCCGACAGCCCTCGACTGTTACTGTTCGGATATGGGGGCTGAAGGGGTAGGTGGCTCCATCCTGGTAGAGGTGGGCCTGGGTTCCCCACGGCTCCCGACTGTTACTTTGTGGCGGAGGGACAGGGCAGGTTGAGAACACCTAGGAGAGAGGTGGGCCTAGCCCTGGTCAGCATTCGCAGTTACTTAACACGCTTAACGAGATCTTTGTATTTGATCCGGGTCTGGAGACTAGCCTATACGCACTAACCAACTACGCGGGAACAGTTATGGGCACTCGACATCGTGGTATCAGCCGAAGCCTTCGTGACGTCAGTGACTGAGCGGCGCGCGCTGGGTTGGACCGCGTAACGTGACCTCCTTTGTAATGGAGGTTGCTAGGTCTGCTCTCCGGCCGCGTACGCAACGTGCAGGTGTGCAATGGGCGATGGGCCCAGACCCCCGCGGCATAGGATTTAGACCGGCGTGCTGACCTCTCTGTTGTGCCTAGGTGGGGCTGCGACGTGTTGATCTTCCGAGGCCGGGCATGAACCAGGAAAGTGTGTCCGGCCAAATGGGATCGAGCGTGTTGGGAAATGTGGTGCACCCCTGCAGGGAAGTTTATCTATTCGAATAGCCGTGTCCAACGGTAAAAGGACGACCCGGAGTTTTACCTTGACCTTATGACAACTAGAACCGGATACTTAATAAAACACACCCTTCCAAGTGCCAGATAAAACCCGGTGATCGCTCTCTAACAGGGCTACGAGGAGGGGATCGCCGGGTAGAATTATGCTATGCGATGCTACTTGGAGGACTTCACTGTACTCTCTTCTACATGCTGCAAGACGAAGGCTGCCAGAAGCATAGTCTTCGACATGATTAGCTATCCCCCTCTTATTCTGGCATTCTGCAGTTCAGTCCACCGATATGGCCCTTTACACATATGTCCATGCATATGTAGTGTAGCTCCTTGCTTGCGAGTACTTTGGATGAGTACTCACGGTTGCCTTGTTCCCCCTTTTCCCCTTTTCTTTACCCGATTGCTGCGACCAGACGATGGAGTCCAGAGCCGACGCCACTGCTGATTTATTTACTCCTACTACACCGGAGGTGCCTACTACTACGCAGCAGCCAGCCGACCGGCGACCACCAGGAGTAGTTAGGAGGATCCTGCGGGAGGCCCGCGCCTCTTTGATCAGTATCCTAGTTTATGCTAGCCTTCTTAAGGCAAACTTGTTTAACTTATGTCTGTACTCAGATATTGTTGCTTCCGCTGACTCGTCTATGATCGAGCACTTGTATTCGAGCCCTTGAGGCCCCTGGCTTGTAATATGATTCTTGTATGACTTATTTTATTTGTAGAGTTGTGTTGTGATGTCTTCCCATGAGTCCCTGATCTTGATCGTACATGTTTGCGTGTATGATTAGTGTACGGTCAAATCGGGGGCGTCACAAGTTGGTATCAAAGCCGACTGCCAGTAGGAATTCCCCTTCCAATTCTTGGCCGAAGTCGAGTCTAGTCATTACAAAACTTTTACTAACATGGCGTTGTGTCTTACGGGATCACGTCGCCATTGGGTGGTATTAGGATCTTTTATTCCTCGTCTATACTCTGGGACTCTGATATTTTTTCTATTCGGGTTAAATGATTTTGCTAAATCTAAAACTAGGATCTCGAAACTACTTCTTCCCGGAGAGCCCCTTCATTCTAGATGATGGCCTGATTCATTAGAAGACCCCGATGATACTCTCCGATGTTATCCTGAGAACTTGTGTTCATCGCGTTCGCAATTCCCCTTCCACCGTCAACCCCTATAGATAACTACAAACACTTGTCATTCTTACATTAGTCCCCAGTTGTTCATGTGTTTCACAATGGTCTTCGAAATACTATTTGATCCTAAAAAAACCCTTAGTAGCTTATTGCTCTGCAATACTTGTCTACTTGCATTATGGATGCTTTCCACATGTCTGGCAATATTCGTTAGTATCCTTAGACACCGTCATTTTGATCCTATTGATTCAACATGAGTGCGAATGCCCGCAATCATCAGTTGATCCTTTTAAGTTATCTTTTCGGCTCAGACGTCATTTTGAACATGAGCTTGTTCTCAACCAATCTATTGGCTGTCAATTGTACCCTTAGGTCTATTGAACTTATCCACCCTTGATCAGAGCGTCTGATTCTGATCCTTCGATTTGGAAATCTTAATTCCTTGATATCTATGCATCGGATCATTCAGATGTTCTATAATCTGATGCCGTTGCATTCTTTCTTCAACTGATTGTGTGCCGGTGCTCACATCAGCTCCGCTATGGACCGTCAGATCCTTTGTTGGATTATTATTCGACAAAGTCCTTCATATTTAATCGCCTTTTGAATTCTTCCCTCATACATAATGCCATTAGTAAATCCCATTCTCTGATTTGGCCAACCATGCTCTACTTTCGAGCTGGTGATATTTACTCTTCAAATTTGTGGTATATGTTCCTAAGAGGCCCTGATGGGTTGAACCTTATGCCTTTTCTAATCTGTGTGAACCCAGAAACTACTATGGGTCCTACTCTACTGGTGTTATGACAGATAAAATTTCAACACCGCAACGTCATTGAAGGCAAGAAGTGAATGAAAGGTTATGCATTAAAGAAGTGGGAGTCGACCTTGAACTTTGTGTTCATGCCCATGGACACGATGCAGATCTTATCATGGAAGCTTCTCGCAAAATAGTTACCCCTTTGTTATAAGTGCTTGTACCTGTGGTTTGATCATTTACAAATGTGGTTCTGACCATATTGTTCCCCTTTGATTCAATTCCCCAGACAAGTTAAAAGCACTTGTCTTCTGCAGAGCAATACCCAGTCCAACCTCTATTTTGATCTATCGTCGAGTAATACCCCCTGGTATCTCGACATTATCACAGAACTGCATAACCTCTTATGAGTTCTTCATCAAGTACTACATCCTCACTAATTCCAATTTTTCATGGGCTCCGAGTTTTTAAACACTCAAAGACACCGATAACTGAACCGAGTCCGCATTACGATTCAACAACTCTTACTAATATTCTTTACTTACGAGTTTTTACTCGATCATGTCATTCCTAGCCTGATCGGCTATATCATTATTGTGCTAAATCTTAACTGTTCTACTTGGTCCTTCTTCCCGGTACACAATTTTTTTTATGCTGAGCTAAGCTTACGTTGATTTCCTTGTCTTATCATTCCACCTCGGACAACAATCTCGGTTTCGAGTTTGTGTCGTACCCAGGGTTCCAATAACTTCTTGCTTCATCATTCCTTTGACTTGATGTCATCACTGATTGATTATATCTTCAGGTAATCTCTCGACAAATGTGTCGTGATCATTATCAACATTCTGAGCTCTTCCAGAATATCAATCAAATTCATGATGAGAATTACCATCCTTGCCCCTCGATGATTTGTGTTGTCATCAACTACTTCCTTGCCTTCTTTCCAACACAAACTTGTTCGTGTTGTGGCTGTACCTTGAGTTCCTGGCTATCCAGCTTGTCTTATGTCCTACCTTGAAGTAATACCATCTTATATATCAAGAATGCTGTGAGAATTTCACCACCTCTTAAGAATTCTTGGTATGGTGATACTTCTCACCCTCACCATTCTTTCTTGGTACCCGTGTTGTTTCTAACCGGAATACCGACAATTGAACTATGATGTGTGAATTCAAAACTTCTACCAATCCTATTGCTTTGAAGTGAATGGTCGAGTTTCATTCTAATTCTTTTGTTCGTCAAGTCACCATTCTAACATTGATGGTGCAACCCAGCCCATATTTCGGGTGCACCTTTCAACCAATGTTTAATTGTGTATGTCTTTCCTCGAGCATACATCGTTATATCATTTGATATGACTAATGTTATCTCATTGTTCACATAATTGTGGACATCCATCTTTTTCGAAATCTTGACGAAATGTTGCTGAATCCATCAGCCACCTCCTCATCTCTCCTTGGATTAATGATGAACTCTTGTTTCGAAACTCGCTTCCATAGTTCATTTCCTGAAGATCTTACAATGTCAACTCGTCAATTGTGTTGCACCTTTTCTTCTCAGGCATCCCGAGTCTGAGGTATCCTGCCAATCAGATCTGAATCTCGGTCAGATACGATGGTTGTAACTTATTTCCAAGAGTTATAACATTGGTCTTCATGTGACCCGGTAAGGTGATGTCGTGCCTAGCACACCTGGCTGGAGGCCCTATTGTTATAGTTCTTCCTTTTTGGCAAGGTTAACCATTCTTCCATGAGGAAATTGTAAGACTTATTCTATAAGTTATTCCTGATGAATCCTTTGAGTATCCAAAGTCCAACCTTTGCTTGAAGACCATGTCAATGCTATCTCGAAGCACGTTTGTGGTTCTCCGTTCATCAACAAGGACATTTGAAGCACAATGCTAAATTCTATTTATCAATTATCCAAACCCCGTTGTATGGGTAACGTCATGAAATTCCTCTCCCATTACCTCAATGGTTCTCTACTTTCTATCCTGTCATGGATATCATGCCCCGCTTGTCCTTGGGAAGGATATACCCCTGAAATATGTGTATATACACATTTTCCTCCCCATTGTTCTGATTAAACCTGGTAAACACCTTTCCCTTCCATTGGTTTGCTTAACCCTTCTTGTAATCTATATTATATAAGCAGTAGTATTCTTCTGCTTATGTAAAACACCTTGGTATACAACTGTGTCAGTAAGACCATGTTGCTTTTGTTGATAGCATTCCGGTAACCACCGATGGACGAGAACTTTGCCTATTGGTCCGCCTCGTTCCACGAGCAGGAGAATGGTTCTCTTCGTCCCTCGCCCTTGGTACCGATGTTGTTGCCGACATAACCGACATACTATCCTTTGACATGCCTTGCTCACATGATCGTGCTAGATGTCATTGCCCTTCATACTTTTAACCCACATGGTGGGCCCATAACCCACAGTTCCACAGGATCAAAACCGACTCTCTGCATAACCCATCACAAGGTTATTCTCGCGCTTGACTTCGTATGTAATTCACGGGTCGCCTGCTTAGTGATCTATTATGGTATCAGACGCAATACTTATTCCCATTGCTCTGAACCCCTTTCACACTTTGCTTCAGGCAACGAACGATTGCCTATGCGCTTGAAACTTCTATTTTGCACCTTCGTATGTAATGACGTCGTCTAGGGAGAAACCTTCGTCCCCGGACAAATCTTTGTGTTTGGCGACTTCGTACTGCGAGCAACTCGCTTGGCCATCTGGAGCAGGTCGACAGCTACGCCCCTGGCCATCAGGTCAGTTTAGAAGCTTGAACTATGTTGCGAATATCCGTGGAGACTTGATCTTCAATGGATTTGAGACCGCGGCAATTGCTCTGCCATGCTCCGATGAACATGACTTAAATCTGTTATCGGATTATGTCCAGGAGATGGATCCTGTTGCTGCAACGGCTTCAGAACCGAAGAAGATCGTGACCTCCGAGGCCACAGAGTCCGCGACACTGGAGCCACACATGGACTGGACATCCTTCAACGAGCGCATCAATGGAACTCCGGACTTGTCTCCGGCAATACGTTCCGGATCAGGTGCGCCTGCGGACACCGAGCTGGATCGATAATCGATTTTCGAATTTAGCGCCGTAGACATCTTCCAGCACTCACCTTTGGGTAACGTACTAAACTCTTTAAAGAATTTATCCTTGGAGGAAGACCCACAACCGAACTATGTAGCCACCGTCGATGACTATGAGGAATTTTGCTTCCCACCCGTCACCCACTTTATAGACACCGTCGATGACTTAACCGACGTGCTTGACTATGGCTCCGAAGACATAGACGATATGGACGACGACGCCAACAAGGAGCAAGGCCAAGACCCGCCATTTACTGGACGCTGGACGACCACCTCCTCGTACGACGTGTACATGGTAGATACACCTAAAGGATCTGGCGACGACAAAGAAGAGCCAGACATGAATAAACCATCTGAGACGCAGTCCAAGCATCGGCGCCCCAAACACCGCTCTAAGCCTCGCCCTGAAAAGATAGCAATACCGGCACCGGAGAAAATAGTACATCGGGCGATGCCGAAAACAACAAAGACCCTGTCGGAGCTACATCCGAACAGGAGGAACAAGACAACAGGCAAGACAACCCTGATGAACAGGCCATAGAAGATGACTCGGAAGACGATAGTTACCATCCACCCTCCGAGGAGGAGACAAGCCTCGGCAACGAAGACTTCATTGTGCCTGAGAATCCTCTGGAGCAGGAGCGCTTTAAGCTTCAGCTCATAGCCACTGCAAGGAGCCTGAAAAAGAAACAGCAGCAGCTTCAAGCTGAACAAGACCTGCTCGTCGACAGATGGACTGACGTCGTGACAGCTAAAGAATATGGCCTCAAGCGCCCAGCCAAGAGCTACCCGAAACGCAGACTGCTACCTCAATTTGATGAGGAAGCACCAGAGCACACGTCTCCCTCGCGTAATGCGGAATGACCACCACGTGGTCGAGACAGGGCGGTCGACCGCCCATCCCGCGGTCGGGATAAAGCGGCAACTCAGGCCGAACAGCAGCCTTCCCCACCGCCCCATAAGAATAGAGACGAAAGAGTTCGGGGTCACATGTACGACCTCCGGCAGACACTGGACAGTAGAGCAGGACACACAAGATCGATCTACGGATCGTGAGGACGTGCTTCGAGGCACGACGATGGCTACATATTCGGACGTGACAAACCTAGCCATGCCCGGGCCAAATGCCCCAGACGGACTCCATCGGAGCTCTGCCGCGATGCGGCCCGCTGTAGACGCGCCGCACACCCTCTCTGCTTCACAGAAGAGGTGCTGGATCACGAATTCCCCGAGGGGTTCAAGCCTGTCAACATTGAATCATACGACAGCACAACCGTTCCGACAGTATGGATCGAGGATTTTATTCTCCATATCCATATGGCTCGAGGAGATGACCTCCACGCCATCAAATACCTCCCATTAAAGCTCAAAGGACCAGCTCGACACTAGTTAAATAGCCTGCCCTAGAATTCCATCGGCAGCTGGGAGGACTTGGAAGAGGCTCTCGTTGATAACTTCCATGGAACTTATGTCCGGCCACTAGATGCCGATGACTTAAGCCACATAGTTCAACAACCTGGAGAATCAGCCAGAAAATTCTTGACTAGGTTCCTCACCAAAAAGAACCAGATCATTGACTGTCCGGATGCCAAGGCCCTAGCGGCCTTCAAGCACAGCATCTGTGACGAATGGCTAGGACGCCACCTCGGCCAAGAAAAGCCGAAGTCTATGGCAGCACTTACGGCAGTCATGACCCGCTTTTACGCGGGTGAGGATAGCTGGCTGGCTCATAGTAAAAACACAGTCAGCGAGGCATGCCCCACTGAGGCCAAGAACAGCACCGGCAAGCTCTGGTGCAATAGACACAAATGCCAAAGCAATGGCGACAACACCGATGACACCACAGTCAACGCCGGATTCAGTGGCTCCAAGTCCGGCCAACGGAAGAAGCCCTACAAAAGAGACAACGAAGGACCTTCCAGCCTGGACCGCATACTCGACCGTCCGTGCCAAATTCACGGCACCCTGGATAAGCAAGCCAATCATACCAACAGGGATTGTTGGGTCTTCAAGCAGGCTGGCAAGTTAAATACCGAAAACAAGGAAAAGGGATCACAAAGTGAGGACGATGACGAAGAGCCCCGGCAGCCGAACACCGGAGGGCAGAAGAAATTTCCCGCTCAAGTCAAAATGGTGAACATGATATACGCTATGCACATCCCCAAAAGGGAGCGTAAGAGAGCACTCGGGGGACGCTTCACGCAGAGAGCCGCCGCCCAAAATTCAATCTGTGGTCATCATTCCCGATCACCTTCGATTGTCGAGATCACCCAACCAGTATCCGCCATGGCGGTTCAGCTGCACTAGTCCTCGACCCAATTATTGACGGGTTTCACCTAACATGAGTCCTGATGGACGGTGGTACCAGCCTCAACCTGCTTTATCAGGACAGAGTGCGGAAGATGGGCATTAACCCCTCATGAATCAAACCAACAAAGACTACCTTTAAAGGAGTCATACCAGGCGTAGCAGCCCGCTGTACAGGCTCAATCACGTTGGAGGTGGTCTTCGGTTCTCCGGACAACTTCCGAAGCGAAGAGTTAATCTTCGATATCGTCCCCTTCCGCAGTGGCTATCACGCACTGCTCCGATGAACCGTGTTTTCTAGATTCAATGCAGTGCCACACTATGCTTATATCAAGCTCAAGATGCCCGGTCCACGCGGCGTCATAACAGTCAATGGCAATACGGAACGCTCCCTCCGAACAGAGGAGCACACTCCGCCCTAGCAGCAGAAGCACAGAGAGGCCTTCTCAAGCAGCACCATAGTACGTTTGTCGAGCCCTCGGATATCATTAAGAGGTTCCGGACTACGCTGCAACAGGACGGCGCGGCTCGTCAAGAGCTCGACTAGCAATTCGGCCTCCGTACCAGTCCCAATGAGGTTGTGGAATTCGTACCACGCGTACAGAATTATGCACTCAAAATTCCATGGAAATCGACGGAGGCACAAGATAACCCGGGGTCTACAGTTTGGCCAGTCCGATCCTGGACACACATACTTCTACCTTTTTCTTGTTTCAGGTTCCTTTTTCCGCGGGCCTGATCGCAAGTCCTTTAGAAGGACCGGCATACAACGGAGGAAAGCAGCACAACCCAGATACTTCTCGCACCATCTGTACAAGATACACCTTGACGTATCCATCCAGTTATAATAAAAATGGTTTGTGGCCCAGTTTCTGTGGTTTTCGCTTTTTACTTCGTTTTATTTCGATCTGCTTATTGGCTGCATCGGTACTCTTTTGTACGTTTCATATTCGCCAGGGGCTACTTGTCGCCCCACAATACGGCAGCAAAAGTATGAACACTTCTTATATATAAGTTCGGTACCCCGAATTTAGCATTATATGCATTGGCTCTGAATCATGTCTTTGGTCAATAGTTGGGTTTCCCGGCTCCTGTGCTTGCTACCCTACGTTCCGCTCCATCGTCTAGGGTAGTAAAGGGAGAACTACTGCGATTGTGCCCTAGCCTCGACCGGATGAGCACCTCAGTAGAGATAGCCGAAAACTGAATGTCATGATACGGCGAGAGATGGTTAGCTGTTTGAGGGTTACAAAATCGTCATAGATTTTTCCCGTGTCATGCGAAGGATCGACACTTCTCGATCAGATGCTGACAGAACCCTGGCTTGGACTAGGGGTTGCGCACTTGCTTAATTATAAAATTCCTATGGCTAAGTGAGGGCGTTTAAGCCGTATAGTATGATTGCCTTGTTCGTTGCACTAAACAACTCCTCAAAGGACCATATAATTGGATCAAGATTGTTTAGATCCCATCCCGAACACCTCCGTACTACCTACGCGAGGGCAGAAGCCGATGACTGGCCAACCCTCAGATTACAAATAACACAACGGCACAGGAGGAGACAATTAAAGCATAACAAAATTTCACTACAGGCTTTGTTTCCATAATACAATGCGGGGGTAACATGAATACATTTATTCAAACACAATGTCCTGCGAACATTGAGCTGCCACAAGCCGAGACCCTTCTATGACATCCGCAAAATATCTCTCGGGTGTGTGGTGCTCCTTGCCCTCCGGCGGCCCGCTGGCAACTTCAACGACGTTCATCTTCGCCCACCACATCTTGCAACGAGCTAAGGCCATACGGGCACCCTCAATACAGGCAGAGCGCTTGACGATGTCTAGCCGAGGACAGGCCTCCACTAGACGCCTCACGAGTACGAAGTAGCTGCCGGGCATAGCTTCGGCTGGCCATAGCCGGATCATCACATCCTTCATGGCTAGTTCGGCCACCCGGTGCAGCTCCACCAGCTGCTTCAGCTGATCGGTGAAGGACACGGGATGCTATGTCGTCGCATACTGCGACCAGAATAGCCTCTCAGTAGAACCTCCTCCTTCAGCTCGATAGAACTCCGCAGCATCTGATACGCTGCGTGGTAGATCCGCAAAAGCCCCTGGGGAACTCCAAACCCAGGTTAATAAAAGGTACTGCTTCGCCGCATACTTGCTTTGCATCTTAAAAGCTTTACCCGCCGTGACCTTCTTGGCCTCCTAGATCTCCTGGAAGGCGGCCTGGGCCTCATTCCGTGCGGTCTCCGCGCCCTGACGAGCCTTGGTGAGTTCGACCCCTCGAGTCGACACCTCATGCTCCAAGGTCTCGCATTTTCTCACCGCATCCTCGAGCTCTTGCTGGATTTCTTTGACCCGGGCCTTGAGCTTCTTACGGGCGGCTTGCTGCTGGACAGCTTTCTCTGCGGCCTCGCCCAGGGCCTTCCTCAGGGCCTCGACCTCGGTCGCGGCTCCTGCACATATTGCGACACTACAGTCAATGTACAGCGCCAACGCTTTCCAAATATACAGCAAGTCGTTACTCACCTTGCTTCTCCTGGAGCCGAAGCCTAACCTCGCCGAGCTCGTTCTCGGTCCGCTCCAGCCTCTGCCTCAATTCAAAGACTTCGGCAGCATGCGAGGTTGCGGCCAACAGCGACGCCTGCTTATGCATACATATTATGTTAGTCTCCTACAACAGAAGATTGATCCTCTGTCCGGTCCTCCTCACCGAACACCGGACAGTGTCTCAGGAACTACTGACTACATGTGGTTTTTTCTTTTTATATCACTTACCTCAAAACCAGCTAACAGGTTGCTGCAGACTTCGTTCAGTCCACTCTTGGTGGACTGAACCTTCTCGATCACCGCGACCATAAGAACACGGTGCTCGTCCATAACGGAGGCACCTCGCAGTGCCTCCATCAGGATATCCGGCGCCCCGGATGGACGGGAGCCACCGGCGGAAGCGGCACACCCCCCTCCTTCAAAGGGGGCTGCTCGCCTGACTCCGGAGCCATATGGGTCTCCGGAATCACATTCGGCTGAGGGCCGAACTGGATACGGCCCTCTTCGCAGTCTCCATAAGGATTGGCTCCCCCATGTGTCTGGCAGTGAAGGTCTCGCCTTGTGGCACCTCCCAGACAGCGTCCTGGGCTCCTCCCTTCGGAGCGGTCCTCCAAGACAACACTTCGGTGTCGTCCCTAGCCCCGTGGGAGTAAGCAGCCGGTGGCGACATGCTCGACCTCTCTGATGGAGCCAACGAACCTCCAGATGAGGATCGCTGGATAAGGTTGCTACCTTTTGAGCACTGCGTTGGTTTTCCCTTGAAGAGGAAAGGGTGATGCAGTAAAGTAGCGTAAATATTTCCCTCAGTTTTTGAGAACCAAGGTATCAATCCAGTAGGAGATCACGCATGAGTCCCTCACACCTACACAAACTACTAAGAACCTCGCAACCAACGCAATAAAGGGGTTGTCAATCCCTCAACGGTCACTTATGAGAGTGAGATCTGATAGTTATGATAAGATAATATTTTTGGTATTTTTATGATAAAGAGAAATAAAGATGCAAAGTGAATAAAAGGAAAAAGAAATAACTAAGTGTTGGAAGATTAATATGATGGAAAATAGATCCACGGGCCATAGGTTTCACTAGTGGCTTCTCTCAAGAGCATAAGTATTATGGTGGGTGAACAAATTACTGTTGAGCAATTGATAGAATTGATCATAGTTATGAGAATATCTAGGTATGATCATGTATATAGGCATCACGTCCGTGACAAGTAGACCGACTCCTGCCTGCATCTACTACTATTACTCCACACAATGACCGCTATCTAGCATGCATCTAGATTATTAAGTTCATAAGAACAGAGTAACGCTTTAAGCAAGATGACATGATGTAGCGGGATAAACTCATGCAATATGATATAAACCCCATCTTGTTATCCTCGATGGAAACAATACAATACGTGCCTTGCTGTCCCTGCTGTAACTGGGAAAGGACACCGCAAGATTGAACCCACAGCTAAGCACTTATCCCATTGCAAGAAAGATCAATCTAGTAGGCCAAACCAAACTGATAATTCGAAAAGACTTGCAAAGATAACCAATCATACATAAAAGAATTCAGAGGATATTCAAATGTTGTTCATAGATAAACTTGATCATAAACCCACAATTCATCGGTCTCAACAAACACACCGCAAAAGAAGATTAGATCAAATAGATCTCCACGAGAATCATGGAGAACTTTGTATTAAGATCCGAAGAGAGAGAAGCAGCCATCTAGCTAATAACTATGGACCCAAAGGTCTGAGGTAAACTACTCACACATCATCGAAGAGGCTATGGTGTTGATGTAGAAGCCCTCCATGATCAATGCCCCCTCTGGCGGAGCGCCGGAAAATGCCCCAAGATGGGATCTCACGGGTACAGAAGGTTGCGGCGGTGGAATTAGGTTTTTGGCTCCGTATCTTATAGTTTGGGGGTACGTAGGTATATATAGGAGGAAGAAGTACGTCGGTGGAGCAACGTTGGCCCCGCGAGGGTGGAGGGCGCGCCCAGGGGGGTAGGCGCACCCCCTGCCTCGTGCTCTCCTGGTTGATTTCTTGACGTGGACTCCAAGTCCTCTGGCTCATGTTTGTTCCGAAAATCACGTCCCCGAAGGTTTCATTCCGTTTGGACTCCGTTTGATATTCTTTTTCTGTGAAACACTGAAATAGGCAAAAAAGCAGCAATTTGGGCTGGGCCTCCGGTTAATAGGTTAGTCCAAAAAATAATATAGAAGTGTATAATAAAGCCCATTAACATCTAAAACAGAATATAATATAGCATGGAACAATAAAAAATTATAGATACGTTGGAGACGTATCAAAGGTCACGGGCCGGACTGCAATAGTGTAGTTAACCATGTTAAAATAATAAAGAGAAAGGGCTGGACGTGCGCATGAATAAGCCATGTCACTTACGATACGGCCTGGGGCTTAGTACGGGGGCGAGTTCCGGACTACTGTCGACGTCCCACGCGGTATTGACCGCTGGGGCACCCTTCCCCTTTTTGGGCGCTTTCGCCTACGGTTGCACCGAGTCCGCCCTCTTATTCTTCTTCTCCTCGGGTGGAGGGTTGTTTTTCTCCTCCTCCTCCTCCTCTTCCTCGTCATTGTCCTCAGGGACAGAGGAATGGGCTCCGTCATCTTCGTACATCGCGTCCGAAGCGCCCTTGGCCTTCTTCTCCGGCGCCTTGTATGGCGCCGGCACCAGCATCTTCACTAGGCGTGGGATGACCGGTTCTTCGGGCAGCGGAGCCGGACACTGGATCCGCTTTGCCCTCTCCATCCAGTCCTGAGGGAGAAATAATTAAATCTCAGACATCATCCTTGAAACATTTAAGTTGGGGATACGTCAAAATTAACATACCTCGCTGGCGGGATGTTTACAGCCGTGACCACTGTCTAAATCCATGGTCGGCGGTTTCTCGTTGCCCTTAAAGAGCAACTTCCAGGCATCTTCGTGGGTGGTCTCGAAGAGCCTCACCAGGGTCCGATGCTTCTTCGGGTTGAAATCCCACAGAGGCCGTCCTCCGTGCAACGCTATCAGCTCATCAGACGAACACCAGTCCGAACTCTTCTCGACCCAGGAGGTGAGCCGCATGGGAGCACCGGAGCGGAATTCGGCAGTCGCGGCCCAGGTGGTGCCGCGGGATTCTGTGATGTAGAACCATTGTCTCTGCCACTCCTTCACTGTCTCCACAAAAACACCTTTCGGCCAGGAGACGTTGGGCAGCTTGCTCACCATGGCTCCTCTACACTCCGCGTGCTGGCCGTGCACCACCTTCGGCTTCACGTTGAAGACTTTGAGCCATAGCCCGAAGTGGGGTTGGATGCGGAGGAAGGCCTCGCACACAACGATAAACTCCGAGATGTTGAGGAAGGAATTCGGGTATAGATCATGGAAATCTATCCCGTAATAATACATCAGCCCGCGGACGAAGGTGTGGATTGGAAACCCTAGCCCGCGGAAGAAATGGGGGATGAATACTACCCTCTCTGTGGGCTCCGACGTGGGGACAACTTGTCCCTCGGCCGGCAGATGGTGGGCGATCTCCTTCGCCAAATATCCGGCCGCCCGAAGCTCAGTAATGTCCTCCTCCTTGACGGAGGAGACCATCCACTTGCCCTGACTGCCGGAACCGGACATGGTTGCTTGAGTGGAAAGGAGATGAGAACTTGGGCACTGGAGCTCAAGATCGGAAAGGCGGAAACAGAGAGAGAGAGTGAGAGGAGGAAGAGGGAATCCTTACCCCCTTATAAAGGCAAAAAATATGAAACGCCTCCTCGCTCGCCTTAGGATTCGCCTATTCCCAAAGGTTGTATAAATGGCACGGTTGAGTTACCCATGCCCGCAATTATGAGAATCCCGCAATAAGGGGACACGATCTCTGCTTCGACAAGACGTGCCAATAGCAACCACGTCTCGAAACATGGGATGGCAGATGAAAGACGGTTCAAAATTATGACCGAACAAACGCGATGTCGTGTTGTAAAGAAGATGTCAACAGATTAGATTCGTGCAAATATTATATTCTCTCTACGGTTGTGTATGGTGTATAACAGGTCCGATACAATCATCACGTCCGAAGACTATCTTGGAGTTCGGAAAAATGGGAACCCACCTTGCAATGCCGAAGACAATCCGCGCACCGGACTCCTCGTCATTGAAGCCAGGTTCAGGGGCTACTGAGGGAGTCCTGAACTAAGGGGTCCTCGGGCATCCGGCCTGTTATTCATTGGGCCGGACTGATGGGCTGTGAAGATACGAAGGCCAAAGACTATACCCGTGTCCGGATTGGACCTTCCTTGGCGTGGAAGGCAAGCTAGGCGACCAACTGTGAAGATTCCTTCTTATGTAATCGACCCCATGTAACCCTAGATCTCTCCGGTGTCTATATAAACCGGAGAGCATAGTCCGGATAGGGGACATTCATTACCATATTCACATAGGCTAGACTTCTAGGGTTTAGCCAGTACGATCTCATGGTAGATCAACTCTTGTAACACTCATATTCATCAAGATCACAGGAAGTAGGGTATTACCTCCATAGAGAGGGCCCGAACCTGGGTAAACATCATGTCCCCCGTCTATTGTTACCATCGATCCTAGACGCACAGTTCGGGACCCCCTACCTCAGCCTGTGCGTTCGGTTTTTTCGGTTTGATTCGGTTCGGTTTATACGGTTTTCGGTTTATACGGTTTTTATACTTCGTTTTATACGGTTTTATACATAGATACGGTTCGGTTTCGGTAATAACCGTTTGCTTTCGGTTTGGTTTCAGTAATAACCAAAATAACCAAAGTTGACGTGAATTTTTAATCAACACATGGTTTAGCCACATGGAAAAACAAATTTAGTACTTGTCCAACAAAACTACAACCTGGTTACCTACTTGAAGAAATTCTGAAACATGAAGAATTTATTTTCCAGTACAACAATCTAGTAGAACTATGAGTACAACTACAAGCACTAATTTAGAACATGTCCAAAGGAAACCACATGAAGAAATTCTGGAACAAAAACTTGTCCAAAGACAAGCACAAGCAGAACTAAACATGCCCAAAGACAAGCACACATGAAATTCGGAATACATGAAGATAGGCAAACTTCATTACAAAGTGCAAATTGGAACAACCATAGTTCAGCATAGTACAGTACATGTGCAACACATGCACACACAAACAAAAGGTGCAGATCAAGATAAATGGCATTTGTTCCATCACTTGAGGCTTGAGCAGCAATTTTCCACTCCAGCTCCACGCATGAAGATTAATCAATCGATATTGTCACATTATCATTTAAATGAATGGCACCCACTTCTACAAAAACAACAGAAATATTGCATGATCAATTAAATAGCATTAATTTTGCATGATCATTGAAGTAATAGAAATACACATTCATTTAAATACCTTCCTCCAGCCTAGTCAACTCAGCAAGATCAGCTTCAACATTGATACACTTAGAACACAACCAATCTTCTGTGCATATCAACGACTGCAGTGTCGCTGGTGTTAAAGAGCTTCTAAAGTCATCGAGAATACGACCACTAGTGCTGAAAGTTGATTCAGAAGCAACCGTAGAGATGGGGATTGCTAGTATATCACGAGCCATTTTTGAAAGGACAGGAAAGCGAGGAGCATTGCACTTCCACCATTCAAGAAGGTCAAATTCAGCAGTCAACTCTTATGTGTCCTCAGCTAGGTACTTGTCTAATTCAGTTCTGGTATTTGTGCTAGTGCCGCCCTCTCCGCAAACTCTCATTCTTTTCTGGTTATATCGTGACCTCACTAGAGAATTTTCAGAAGTATTTGCACTAGGTCGAGCTTGTGATGCTAAATCCCTAGGAGTAATGGTTCCATATAACTCTCTGTATTCTCCAAAAAGAGAGACAAATTCATTGTGGGAAGATGTCAAGATTCTATTACCTATTATACTGCCATAGGTATCTTCAATCATGTCCTTAAAGAAATGAGATTCCTTGGTCCTTGCATAAAGAATTAAGACAAGACAAGACAAGAACAACAGCTATATATATTTGACAAATGAACAACAACCAATCAACCATATACCTTGGATCAAGGATGTCAGCAATGAATATATACTTGTTCATCTTTTCAGGATCACCCCAGTACTTCTCATACTTGGTTTTCATCTTGGTAGCCATGCATTTAAATATTTCATCATCACCACAGATCACATGATCACTCCATTCACCCAACATAAAATGTACATCAGCAATATCTTCCAAGAAGGTGTTGGCTGTAACGTACTTAGTGCCAGAAACCTTATTAGTGAGGAGATAGAAGTGTTGGAGGAATTGTTTGAACTCACGAACATACACCCAATCACTTTGAGTTGGAGGACCCCGCTCATCAGGAGTATCAGGCTTAGGTTCTGGACCAGTTTTTTCTAACTCGGTCTTGTAGTTGGGATCCTGAAGTGCATATTGCTCAAATGCCCTCTCAAATTTCTCAGCAGTCTCTAGCATTATAAATGTGGAGTTCCATCCAGTAACCACATCAATATTAATAAAACCTTTACTCGCTACCTTGCTAAGCTGCACACACTCTTTAAATAAATCCAATCTAGTTGGGGAGGCTCTCACAAACTTGATAGCACTTTGAATTCTGTTTATTGGATGGCACATTATCTTTAGCCCATCTTGGACCACTAGATTAACAATATGTGCCACACACCTCATGTGAAGATACTGACTTCTTGCATGTGTACAGACCCTATTAGTCAAAGACCTCTTCATGTAGGCTAAGCAAGTGTCACTAGAACTTGCATTATCAACAGCAATAGTGCACACTCGCTCAATTCCCCACTCAATAAGTAATTTTTCTAATGATTTCCCAATGTCATCCCCTTTGTGTCCATCTACCAAGACAAAGTTAATAATTTTTTTTCTAAGATTCCACCCAGAATCAATGAAATGTGCAGTAAGGACCATGTAGCTTTGTTGTCTTTTTGATGTCCATGCATCAGTGGTGAGGCAAACAGTTTGACATGATTCAATGAAATATTTTCTAAGCATAGCTTTCTCAGCTTCATAAAGAGCAATGATATCTCTATACATAGTTGTCCTAGATGGTATAGTGAACCTTGGGCAAGCTTTAGCCACGAACAACCTAAAACCTTCTTTCTCTACGAATATGAATGGAAGCTCATCTATCACTATCATGCGAGCAAATGCTTCTCTAACTTCTTTCTCAATGTATTGCCAAGGAACCACCGAATTACCATCTTCACTAGCTTGGTAGGTAAGCTCGGACTGAGTGCTACATATGTGGGCAAGATTCTTTTTGCAAATCTTCAAATGGTTGACTAAAGAAGCAGTACCTGCCGATGCGGATTTGCAACCCAGACAGCAACACAAGAGTTGCAATTAGCATGATCAGGATCATCTTTCTGAACTGTGAAGTGCATCCATGCCTTTGACCTCTTCCGACTTTTCCCCCCCACACTACCAGGGGTAACATCAGGATCTATTGAGAGAGGTTGATCAGCAGCAGAACCAGCGCCAAGGTTAACTCAAACACTCTCGGACACCTGAAAAAATTAAGTCAGGTAGTTTTCATTCAGTATCAGTGACCATCAGCAGAACCAATAATAAAAAGTTGCTGGAAAACTAAATAGCAAACACACATGTTCATTCACCGCTGAATGTTCAGTAACGGGAGATCTGGGAGATTCTTACCATCCCGTCGCGGCGGATCTTGTCCTCCTCGGGCTCCCACGGTGGCTGTAGCGCGGAGGAGCAGGCCGGGGAGGAGCGGGCCGAGGAGGACTGAGGCGGGGAGGAGCTTCACCTCCGGCGAGGAGGAGCTTCACCTCCGGCGGGGAGGAGCGCGCGGGCCCGATGGTCGATGGGACAATGGATGCGCGCGCCAGAAGCCCAGAACCAGAAGAACCTGCGGTCGGGAGGAGCCACGAGCTAGGGCGCCGCCGCCATGCTCTGCTCTGTGCCTGACTGGTCTAGGGTTGAACGGGAATCGGCGAGGGAGAGGGACTGCCGGACTGGTCTAGGGTTGAACGGGAATCGGCGAATGAAAGGAAAGGCCAGTTGGGCTGGGCCGGGGAACTGGGAATGTGGTGTGTCTGTGGGCTTATTCGGTTTTCTTCGGTTTAACCGAATTATTTCGGTTTTAAACCTAAAAAACCATATTGTATATGGTTTGCTATTTTCTAAACTGAAACCATAACCACAACCTGAAAAAACCGTAATTTAAGTTCGGTTTGGTTTTTTCGGTTCGGTTTTTGGTTTTCGGTTTGGTTTTGCACAGGGTGACCCCTACCCGAGATCCGCCGGTTTTGACACTGACAGGCACCCTCAGTTATTTATTCACCAGCGTGGAGCATGCTGCTTCCACTTTAGCATGGCATAGCCGCTCCTCGGTCATGTCGTCCGCTAGTGCGGAGCATGGGGCTTCCACTGGTGCGTGGGTTGGAGTTCCCTCTAGGGGAGACTCCGGGGCGTGTACAGCCCCGTTCATACACGTGGCTAGCACGACAGAACTGGAGGAGGTGTATCTGGGCACTTGTGAGCCAGCGCAGGACTCACGAGGCCCTACCTCAAGGCAGGTTCCACCTGGGCGCGCATAAGACACCTGTGGGGTAATGGGGGTCTTGCGCCGAATGCTCCTCCGGAGGTTATTGATACGTCTCCAACATATCTATATTTTTTTATTGTTCCATGCTTTATTATACACATTTATATTATTTTTGGGACTAACTTATTAACCAGAGGCCCAGCCCAAATTGTTGTTTTTTGCCTATTTCAGTGTTTCGAAGGAAAAGGATATCAAACGGACTCCAAACAAAATTAAACCTTAGGGAACAAATTTTCGGAACAAACGTGACCCAGACGACATGGAGTCTTCGTAAAGTAATCCACGAGGAGAACACGAGGCAGGGGGCGCGCCTACCCCCTGGGTGCACCCTCCACCCTCGTGGGCCCCTTGTTGCCCCACCGATGTACTTCTTCCTCCTATATATACCCATATACCCTGGAACATCATATACGGAGACAATACCCTATTTCCACCGCCGCAACCTTCTGTACCCCTGAGATCCCATCTTGGGGCCTTTTCCGGTGCTCCGCCAGAGGGGGCATTATTCATGGAGGGCTTCTACATCAACACCATAGCTTCTCCGATGATGTGTGAGTAGTTTACCTCAGACCTTCGGGACCATAGTTATTAGCTAGATGGCTTCTTCTCTCTCTTTGGATCTCAATACAAAGTTCTCCTCGTTCTTCTTGGTGATCTATTCGATGTAATCTTCTTTTGCGGTGTGTTTGTCAAGATCCGATGAATTGTGGGTTTGTGATTCAAGTTTATCTATGAACACTATTTGAATCTCCTCTGAATTCTTTTATGTATGATTGGTTATATTTGCAAGTCTCTTCGAATTAGCAGTTTGGTTTGGCCTACTAGATTGATCTTTCTTGCAATGGGAGAAGTGCTTAGCTTTGGGTTCAATCTTTGTGTGTCCTTTCCCGGTGATAGCAGGGCAGCAAGGCACGTATTGTATTGTTGCCATCGAGGATAAAAAGATGGGGTTTATATCATATTACATGAGTTTATCCCTCTACATCATGTCATCTTGCTTAAAGCATTACTCTATTCTTATGAACTTAATACTCTAGGTGCATGCTGGATAGCGGTCGATGTGTGGAGTAATAGTAGTAGATGTAGTATCGTTTCGGTCTACTTGTCGCGGACGTGATGCCTACATACATGATCATACCTAGATATTCTCATAACTATGCTCGTTCTATCAATTGCTCGACAAGAATTGCTTACCCTTCGTAATACTTATGCTCTTGAGAGAAGCCACTAGTGAAACCTATGACCCCCGGGTCTATTTTCCATCATATTAATCTTCCAACAGTTAGCTATTTCTGTTGCCGTTTATTTTACTTTGCATCTTTATTTCTCTTTATCATAAATATACCAAAAACATTATCTGATCATATCTATCAGATCTCACTCTCGTAAGTGATCGTGAAGGGATTGACAACGCCTTTATCACGTTGGTTGTGAGGTTCTTATTTGTTTGTGTAGGTGCGTGGGACTCGAGCGTGGTCTCCTACTGGATTGATACCTTGGTTCTCAAAAACTGAGGGAAATACTTATGCTACTTTACTGCATCACCCTTTCCTCTTCAAGGTAAAACCAATGCAGTGCTCAAGAGGTAGCAGTTATAGCATAAGAAGGCCGGACACCAATGACCCCAGGAGGTGACGTGAATGGGGCTAGCCCATTAGATAGAGCTCAGCCATTGGTTTTATCGATGCTGCAGGGACGGATCCGAGCACAGCCGACGTGCCAAGTCTTCTCATGCAACGATCCCACGGAAGAACAGCCGGCGCATGGCTCCCGCTGCAGCGAAGCGCCAAACTGCGGTTGTACGAACCGGGCCGTGTCGATTAGCTCATGCAGGAACAAGGAACCAGGGACCACGGGAGGTGACGCGCACGGGAGCTGGCCCGCGGGACAAAACTCGGTCGCTTGGATTTGTCAGCGATGCAGGGACGAACCCGAGCACAAACGCCTTGCCAATCCTTAATCATGAGGCGATCGCGGGCGGGTTCGCGAGGGCACATCGACATCATGATGATGAAGTACCGGACATGCAGTTGAAATACTTGGGAAATTCATGAAGGCAATGCCAGTTCGGGGCTCAGCCCTGGCAGCCTAAGGATGATGCAGCCCGAGGGGCGCCCTTAGTTGGAAAAACCAAAAAGTCACGTGGCACCATCGTTGTGGGAGCGTCGGGGTAGCTGAAGATGCGTGCCGCAGAGATTTCTCCTCACAAGTCGACCGGATCCTGAGGCCCGGGAGGCTCTGGAGGTCCGGGGGGCTCGCGAGGGTCTGGCACCTCCTGTGTCAGGACCGCCTGGCGCCTGGCCTCGTGAGCCGCCAAGACACCCTGCATGTGGCGCTGGAACGTGGTGCCATCGTTCAGCAGACCAAAAGACACGCAGACGTGTTTGCAGGGGTAGCCCCTACTCCAGCCGACATGGGACGGCTTGAAGAGCTCCTGAGAAGCAGCTCTGTTGAGGCCTGGGATGTCGACGCAGACGCGCAGCCCGCCGCCTGTATCAGGGGCCGCGGCTGCACTCGGTGATGCAGGGCGACGCTCGCCACGCATGACCTGCCCCTCATGAACTCTTTGATTGCCTTGTTGATGAACTCTTGTGCGCCTGGTGCCTCGCACCTTGCGCCTTGCTCACGGAGGAGCGCGTCGAAGCACGCTTCCAAGTGGTGCCCGAGTGTCGGTGTCAAAATTGGTGGATCTCGGGTAGGGGGTCCCGAACTGTGTGTCTAAGGCGGTTGGTAACTGGAGGCGGGGGACATGATGTTTACCCAGGTTCGGGCCCTCTCGATGGAGGTAATACCCTACTTCCTGCTTGATTGATCTTGATGATATGAGTATTACAAGAGTTGATCTACCACGAGATCGTAGAGGCTAAACCCTAGAAGCTAGCCTATGGTATGATTGTTCTTGTCCTACGGACTAAACCCTCTGGTTTATATAGACACCAGAGGGGGCTAGGGTTACACAGAGTCGGTTACAAGGGAGCAGATCTACATATCCGTATTTGCCAAGCTTGCCTTCCACGCCAAGGAGAGTCCCATCCGGACACTTGACGAAGTCTTCAATCTTGTATCTTCATAGTCCAACAGTCCTACTAAAGTATATTGTCTGGCTATCCAAGGACCCCCTAATCTAGGATTCCCTCAGTAGCCCCTGAACCAGGCTTCAATGACGATGAGTTTGGCGTGCAGATTGTCTTCGGCATTGCAAGGCGGGTTCCTCCTCCGAATACTCCATAGAAGATTTCAAACACAAGGATAGTGTCCGGCTCTGCAAAAAAAATTCCACATACCACCGTAGAGAGAATAATATTTCCACAAACCTAATCCGCTGACACATTCTGCAGCATGACATCACACTACGGCCCGGTCATTATTCGAACCATTTTTCTTAACCAGCTACTGCACATATTGCGAGGCGGTTTTCTTGGCACGTCTTGTTGAAGCAGAGATCGTGTCCCCTTATCACGGGATTCTCATCAATACGGGTGTGGGTGACCCAACCGTGCCATCAATTACGGCGCTTGGGGAATAAGCGGTTTTACCAGGCAAGTGGGGAGGCGCAGAATCCCGGCTGCCTTTATAAGGGGGTAAGGGCTCCCTTTCGCACCCACGCTTTCTTTTTTCCCTATCTATTCCCCTCCGCCCAAGCTCCAGCGCCCGAGCATTCATCTTCTCTGCCCACAAAATCCTTCCGGAAATGTCCGGATCCGGAGGAGGAGGCAAATGGATGGCTTCTACCATCCGGGAGATGGATATCAAAAATCTTCGGGAGGCCGGGTATCTGACCAAGAGAATCAGCCATCGTCTTCCGATGACGGGACAGATCGTCCCCACTACGGAACCCCACGAGAGGGTTGTATTCCTCCCTCACTTTGTCCGCGGGCTAGGGTTTCCCCTCCACCCGTTTGTTCGCGGCATCATGTATTATTATGGGATCGATCTTCACGATCTGTCCCCCAATTCCTTCCTCAACATCTCGACATTCATCGTCGTGTGCGAGACTTTTCTCTGCATCTCGCCACATTTCGGCTTATGGCTGAACATTTTTAATGTGAAGCAAAAGGTAGTGGGCGGCGAGCACGCCGAGTGCGGGGGTGCTATGGTGAGCAAGATGCCCAACGTCATATGGCCAACATGCACCTTTAACGATTCGATCAAGGAGTGGCAATAGCACTGGTTTTACATCACTAAGCCGCGCGACACGGAATGGGACGCTACTCCCGAGTTTCGATCCGGTGCCCCCCTGCGGCTTACATCTTGGGTCAAGAAGGACCTGAACTGGTCCTTATCCGACGAATTGTCGGTGCTCCTATCGGTGTCAAAACCAGCGGATCTCGGGTAGGGGGTCCCGAACTATGCGTCTAAGGCGGATGGTAACAGGAGGCAGGGGACACGATGTTTACCCAGGTTCGGGCCCTCTCGATGGAGGTAATACCCTACTTCCTGCTTGACTGATCATGATGATATGAGTATTACAAGAGTTGATCTACCACGAGATCGTAGAGGCTAAACCCTAGAAGCTAGCCTATGGTATGATTGTTGTTGTCCTACGGAATAAACCCTCCTGTTTATATAGACACCGGAGGGGGCTAGGGTTACACAGAGTAGGTTACAAGGAAGGAGATCTACATATCCGTATTGCCAAGCTTGCCTTCCACGCCAAGGAGAGTCCCATCCGGACACGGGACGAAGTCTTCAATCTTGTATCTTCATAGTCCAACAGTCCAGCCAAAGGATATAGTCCGGCTATCCGGATACCCCCTAACATAGGACTCCCTCAGTAGCCCCTGAACCAGGCTTCAATGACGATGAGTCCGGCGCGCAGATTTGTCTTCGGCATTGCAAGGCAGGTTCCTCCTCCGAATACTGCATAGAGGATTTTGAACACAAGGATAGTGTCTGGCTCTGCAAAACAAGGTCCACATACCACCGTGGAGAGAATAATATTTCCACAAATCTAATCTGCTGATGACCCCTCATAACATGACATCACACCATGGCCTGTTCTTTACACGAACCATTTTTTCAATCAGCCTGCCACCGCACGCTTTGCGAGGCGATTTTATTGGCACGTCTTGTCGGAGCAGAGATCGTGTCCTCCTTTTTACGGGATTCTCATCAAAACGGATGAGGGAGTCCTGGATTAGGGGGTATCCGGACAGCCGGACTATAACCTTTGACCGGACTATTGGACTATGAAGATACAAGATTGAAGACTTCGTCCCGTGTCCGGATGGGACTCTCCTTGGCGTGGAAGGCAAGCTTGGAAATACGGATATGTAGATCTCCTTCCTTGTAACCGAATCTGTGTAACCCTAGCCCCCTCCGATGTCTATATAAACCGGAGGGTTTAGTCCGTAGGACATAATAACAACAACAACAATCATACCATAGGCTAGCTTCTAGGGTTTAGCCTCTCTGATCTCGTGGTAGATCAACTCTTGTACTACCCATATCATCAATATTAATCAAGCCGGAGTAGGGTTTTACCTCCATCGAGAGGGCTCGAACCTGGGTAAAAACATCGTGTCCCTCGTCTCCTGTTACCATCCGGCTAGACGCACAGTTCGGGACCCCCGACCCGAGATCCGCCGGTTTTGACACCGACATATGTGCTTTCATTGAGAGTTTCTCTGTGTCGTCATCGTTAGGCTCGATGGCCCCTTTGATCATCGATAGCGATGCAGTCCAGGGTGAGACTTTCCTCCCCGGACATATCTTCGTATTCGGCGGCTTTGCAGTGCGGGCCAATTCGCTTGGCCATCGGGAGCAGATTGAAAGTTACGCCACTGGCCATCAGGTCAGGTTTGGAAGCTTAAACTACACAGCCGACATCCGTGTAGACTTGATCTTCGACGGATTCAAGCCCCGACCGAGTGCGTCGCACTGTCATGATGGGCATGATTTATCTCTACCACCGATCAGTGTTCAGGAGACCGCACCGGCAACCGCTCCGACCTTCAATTCGGAGCCAATTGTGCCATCCGTGGGCAGGTGGTTAGACCCCGCCACGGAGGCCGCAGCCTCAACGGTGATCGAGCCGAACACTAGCCTTACCCTTCGCGAGTCTCGTGACTCCACATTGCCGGACTCTCCTCCGGACTCCGAACCTCCCATGCCCCTGCCAATCAAATCCGATTGGGCGCCGATCATGGAGTTCACCGCCGCGGATATCTTTCAGCACTCACCCTTTGGCGACATACTGAATTCACTGAGGTCTCTCTCCTTGTGAGGAGAGCCCTGGCCGGATTATGACCCGCAGAGTTGGCATGCGGATGACGAAGAAATTCGACGCCCACCCGCCACCCACTTTGTAGCCACTATCGATGATTTGACCGACATGCTCGACTTCGACTCCGAAGACATCGACGGTATGGACGACGATGTAGGAGACGAACAGGAACCACTGCCCACAGGGCACTGGACAGCCACCTCATCCCATGATGTATACATGGTGGACACACCCAAAGGAGACGACGACGAGGAACAGAAGGACGCAGCGAAGGATCATTCCCTCGAAAAGCAGTCAAAGCAGCGGCGTAAGCGCCGCTCCAAACCCGCCTCGGCGAAACAGCGATCATATGCACTCCAGCGATAAAGCAGGGTGAGTCATGGACGGCATTTAACATGGCATTGAACAACCGTCCGACCATGGCAACACAGAAAATCAAACCGAACAACCCGTCTCCGGTGAAGATAACAGTCCGGATGACCTCACGCCGGATAAGCTCCTCGAGCAGAAGAACCTTCATAAAAGGCTCGTCGCCACTGCGCGTAGCCTCAAAAAGCAGAAGCGGGAGCTCAATACTGCGGGAGTTGCACTTAGAATCAGATGGAGCAAAGTACTCAACACCGCAGACAAATATGGCGGCAGTCGCCACACAAAGAGCTACCCGAAGCGAAAGCTACTGCTGAATTTGATGAGGAGGCCTTAGAGCCCCCGCAATCAAAAAACTAAGCAGCCACCCGGTCGGATAGACGACCTCATGGCCAACATAGAGCGGCAAATGACGCCGCACACAAGCCAGCACGTGGTCCACATGAGGATTCACATCAAAGAGACGGCCCAACCAGATCTATCTACGGGCCAAGAAAGCACGCTCCAGCAAGCAATGCAACACAACAAAAAACCGAACACAATGGTACACCCAAATACAGGGGTGCCGCACACCACCTATGTTTCACCGATGAGGTGCTGGACCATGAATTTCCAGAGGGATTCAAACCCGTAAACATAGAGGCGATGATTTGAACAGCAGACCACTGGGTCTGATTGAGGACTACATCCTCCATATCCACATGGATCGAGGAGATGATCTCCATGCCATCAAGTACCTACCCCTCAAGCTTAAAGGGCCAGCCAGGCACTGGCTTAAAAGCCTCCCCGAAAACACCATTGGAAGTTGGGAAGAGCTCGAGGACGCCTTTCGGGCAAATTTTCAAGGGACCTATTTCCGACCACCGGATGCAGACGATTTAAGTCATATAACTCAATAGCCCGGAGAGTCAGCCCAAAAGCTTTGGAACATATTTCTTACTAAAAAGAACCAAATAGTCGAATGTCCGGATGCCGAACCCTTAGCAGCTTTCAAACACAGCGTTCGAGATGAATGGCTCGCCAGACACCTCGGCCAAGAAAAGCCAAGAACAATGGCTGCATTAACAAGCCTCATGACCTGCTTTTGCGCGGGCGAGGACAGCTGGTTGGCAAGATGCAGCACCAGCGACCCAAGTACATCCGAAGTCAGCGACGGGAACGGGAAGCCACAATGCAGCAAAAACCAGCACCGGAATAAGGAAAACAGCCCGAAGAGCACAACGGTAAACGCCGGTTTCAAAAGCTCTCGGCGGGGTCAGCAAAAGCTGCCTCTCGAAGACAACAGGGATGAACTGTCCAGCCTAAACAAAATTCTGGACAAGATATGTCAAATCCACAGCACCCTTGATAAGCCCGCAAATCATACTCATAGAGAATGTTGGGTCTTCAAGCAATCCGGCAAACTCAACGCCAAACACAAGGGGCTGGATACACCAAGTGAAGACGATGACGAACCCCGCAAACAAAGCACTGGGGAATAGAAGAAATTCCCACCAGAAGTCCAAACAGTAAACGTGTTGCACATAAAAAAGAGGAGAAACAAAGTGGCGCCCATAGAGATACGTGCCCTACGACCTATCACAACGGAGTTTCCGCCACTGGTCATCCAAACCGATCACCTTCGACCTGTTGGGGAACGTAGCATAATTTTAAAATTTTCTATGCATCACCAAGATCAATATATGGAGTCATCTAGCAACGAGGGAGAGGGGAGTGCATCTACATACCCTTGTAGATCGTGTGCGGAAGCGTTCAAGAGAACAGGGTTGATGGAGTCGTACTCGTCGTGATCCAAATCACCGATGATCCTAGCGCCGAACGGACGGCACCTCCGCGTTCAACACACATACGGTTGGGAGAGATGTCTCCTCCTTCTTGATCCTGCAAGGGAAGGAGAGGTTGATGGAGATCCAGCAGCACGACGGTGTGGTAGTGGAAGTAGCGGGATCCCGGCAGGGCTTCGCCAAGCGCAAGCGGGGATGAAGAGGTGTCACGGGAGGGAGGGAGGCGCTAGGGCTTCAGGTGTGGCTGCCCTCCCTTCCCTCCACTATATATAGGGGCCAGGGGGCGCTGCCCTCTAGATCCCATCTAGATGGGGCGGCGGCCAAGGGGTGGCTTGGCCCCAAGCCGTGGAGGCGCCCCACCCCTGTGGTTTCCCAACCCTAGGCTAGGGAGGCCTGTGGGCGCACCATCCCACTAGGGCCTGGTTCCCATGCCCTTCAGCCCATGGGGCCCTCCGGGATAGGTGGCCCCACCGGTGGACCTCGAGACCCTTCCGGTGGTCCCAGATACAATACCACGACTTCAAACTCTCCCGTGGCCAAACTGGACTTCCTATATATAAATCTTTACCTCCGACCATTCCGAACTCCTCGTGACATCCGAATCTCATCCGGACTCAACAACTTTCGGTTACCGCATACTAATATCTCTACAACCCTAGCATCACCGAACCTTAAGTGTGTAGACCCTACGGGTTCGGGAACCATGCAGACATGACCGAGACAACTCTCCGTCCAATAACCAACAGCGGGATCTGGATACCCATGTCGGCTCCCACATGTTCCATGATGATCTCATCGGATGAACCACGATGTCGAGGATTCAATCAATCCCGTATTCAATTACCTTTGTCTACTGGTATGATACTTGCCCGAGATTCGATCGTCGGTATCCCGATACCTTGTTCAATCTCATTGTGACGTTTGGTACACCCAAAGAATTCCTACGGTATCCGGGAGTTGCACAATCTCATGGTCTAAGGAAATGATACTTGACATTAGAAAAGCTTTAGCATACGAACTACATGATCTTGTGCTAGGTTTAGGATTGGGTCTTGTCCATCACGTCATTCTCCTAATGATGTGATCCTGTTATCAACGACATCCAATGTCCATGGTCAGGAAACCGTAACCATCTATTGATCAACGAGCTAGTCAACTAGAGGCTTACTAGGGACACGGTGTTGTCTATGTATCCACACATGTATCTGAGTTTCCTATCAATACAATACTAGCATGGATAATAAACGATTATCATGAACAAGGAAATATAATAATAACTATTTTATTATTGCCTCTAGGGCATTATTCCAACAGTTTCCCACTTGCACAAGAGTCAATAATCCAGTTCACATCGCTATGTGATTAACACTCAAGGTCACATCCCCATGTGACTAACACCCAAAGAGTTTACTAGAGTCAATAATCTAGTTCACATTACCATGTGATTAACACTCAATGAGTTCTGGGTTTGATCATGTTATGCCTGTGAGAGATGTTATAGTCAACGGGTCTAAACCTTTCTTGTCCGTTTGTGCTTTACAAATCTCTATGTCATCTTGTAGATGCAGCTACCACGCTCTATTTGGAGCTATTCCAAATAACTGTTCTACTATACGAATCCGGTTTACTACTCAGAATCATCCAGATTAGTGTCAAAGATTGCATCAGCGTAACCCTTTATGACGAACTCTTTTACCACCTCCATAATCGAGAAAATTTCTTAGTCCACTAGTTACTAAGGATAACCTTGATCGTTGTCCTATGATCCATTCCTAGATCACACTTGTACCCCTTGACTGACTCATGGCTTGGCACACTTCAGGTGCGGTACACAACATAGCATACTTTAGAGCCTACTTCTAAAGCATAGGGGACGACCTTCGTCCTTTCTCTCTATTCTGCTGTGGTCAGGTCTTGAGTCTTACTCAATACTCATACCTTATAACACAGCCAAGAACTCCTTCTTTGCCGATCTATTTTTGTCCTCCTTCAAAATCTTGTCATGGTATGTGTCTTTTTGAAAGTACCATTAAGCGTTTTTTATCTATCCTTATAGATCTTGATGCTCAATGTTCAAGTAGCTTAATCCAGGTTTTCCATTGAAAAACACTTTTCAAATAACCCTGCATGCTTTCCAGAAATTCTACATTATTTCTGATCAACAATATGTTAACAACATATACTCATCAAAAATTCTATAGTGCTCCCACTCACTTCTTTGGAAATACAAGTTTCTCATAAACTTTGTATAAACCTAAAATCTTTGATCATCTCATCAAAGCGTACATTCCAATTCCGAGATGCTTACTCCAATCCTTATAAGGATTGCTGGAGCTTTGCATACTTGTTAGCATCTTTCAGGATTGACAAAACCTTCTGGTTGTATCTCATACAACCTTTCCTCAAGAAAATCATCGAGGAAACAATGTTTTTGACATCCTATCTGCAAGATTTCATAAATAATACAGTTACTGCTAACATAATTCCAACAGACTTTTAGCATCGCTACGAGTGAGAAAGTCTCATCATAGTCAACTCCTTGAACTTGTCGGGAAACATCTTAACGACAAGTCGAGCTTTCTCAATGGTGACACTTACCATCATTGTCCGTCTTCCTTTTAAAATCCATCTGCACCCAACAGCCTTACGACTATCAAGTAGTTCTTTCAAAGTCTACACTTTGTTTTCATACATGGATCCTCTCTCGGATTTTATGGCCTCGAGCCAATTTTTCGGAATCCAGGCCCACCATCGCTTCTCCATAGCTCGTAGTTTCATTGTTGTCTAGCAACATGACTTCCAAGACAGGATTGCGTACCACTGTGAAGTAGTACGCATCCTTGTCGTCCTACGAGGTTTGGTAGTGACTTGATCCGAAGTTTCATGATCACTATCATAAGCTTCCACTTCAATTGGTTTAGGTGCCACATGAACAACTTCCTGTGCCCTGCTACACACTAGTTGAAGTGACGGTTCAATAACCTAATCAAGTCTCCACCATCCTCCCACTCAATTCTTTCGAGAGAAACTTTGCCTCGAGAAAGGACCCATTTCTAGAAACAATCACTTTTGCTTCCGGATCTGAAATAGGAGGTATACCCAACAGTTTTGGGTGTCCTATGAAGATGCATTTATCCGCTTTGGGTTCGAGCTTATCAACCTGAAACTTTTTCACATAAGCGTCGCAGCCCCAAACCTTTTAAGAAATGACAGCTTAGGTTTCTCTGAACCATAGTTCATATGGTGTCGACTCAAACGGAATTGCGTGGTGCCCTATTTAATGTGAATGCGGTTGTCTCTAATGCCTAACCCATAAACTATAGTGGTAACTCGATAAGAGACATCATGGTATGCACCATATCCAATAGGGTGCAGTTATGATGTTCGGACACACCATCACACTATGGTGTTCCAGGCGGTATTAGTTGTGAAACAATTTCCACAATGTCTTAACTGTGTGCCAAACTCATAATTCAGATATTCATCTCTATGATCATATCATAGATATTTTATACTCTTGTCACGACGATCTTTCAACTTCACCCTGAAATTACTTGAACCTTTCAATAATTCAGACTCGTGATTCATCAAGTAAATATACTTAGCATCTACTCAAATCATCTGTGAAGTAGGAACATAACGATATCCACTACATGCCTCAGCACTCATTGGACTGTACACATCAAGATGTATTACTTTCAACAAGTTGCTTTCTTGTTCCATCTTACTGAAAATGAGGCCTTTCAGTCATCTTGCCCATGCGGTATGATTTGCATGTCTCAGGTGATTCAAAATCAAGTGAGCCCAAACGATCCATCTGTATGGAGTTCCTTGATGCATATAGACCAATAGGCATGGTTCGCATGTCTCAAGTGATTGAAAATCAAGTGAGTCCAAAGATCCATCAACATGGAGCTTCTTCATGCGTTTTATACCATTATGACTCAAATTGCAGTGCCACAAGTATGTGGTACTATCATTACTATCTTATATCTTTTGGCATGAACATGTGTATCACTACAATCGGGATTCAATAAACCATTCATTTTAGGTGCAAGACCATTGAAGGTATTATTCAAATAAATAGAGTAACCATTATTCTCCGTAAATGAATAACCGTATTGTGATAAACATAATCCAATCATGTCTATGCTCAATGCAAACACCAAATAACAATTATTTAGGTTTAACACCAATCCCGATGGTAGACGGAGCGTGCAATGCTTGATCACATCAACCTTGGAAACACTTCCAACACATATCATCATCTCATCTTTGGCTAGTCTCCATTTATTCTGTAGCCTTTTATTTCGAGTTACTAACACTTAGCAACCGAACCGGTATCTAATACCCTGCTGCTACGAGGAGTACTAGTAAAGTACACATTTAATATAATGTATGTCCAATACATACTTCTGTCAACCTTCCCAGCCTTCTCATCTACCAAGTATCTAGGGTGGTTCTGCTTCAGTGACCGTTCCCCTTATTACAGAATCACTTAGTCTCGGGCTTGGGTTCAACTTTGGGTTTCTTCACTAGAGCGGCAACTGATTTGTCGTTTCATGAAGTATCCCTTTCTTGTCCTTGCCCTTCTTGAAACTAGTGGTTTTACTAACCATCAACAATTGATACTCCTATTTGATTTCTACTTTCGCGGTGTCGCGAATAGCTCAAGGATCATCATATCTATCCCTGATATGTTATAGTTTATCACGAAGCTCTAGTAGCTTGGTGGCAGTGACTTTGGAGAACCATCACTATCTCATCTGGAAGATCAACTCCCACTCGATTCAAGCGATTGTAGTACTCATACAATCTGAGCACATGCTCAACTAGTGAGCTTTTCTCCTAAGTTTGCAGGCTTAGGAAACTTGTCAGAGGTCTCATACCTCTTGAAGTGGGACTAGCCTGAAATCCCAATTTCAGTCCTTGGAACATCCCATATGTTCTGCGATGTTTCAATAAAAACGTCTTTGGTGCCTCAATTCTAAACCATTTAGCATTACGCACTGAACTATCATGTAGTCATCAAAACGTGTATGTCAGATGTTCGCAACATCCACAATCGACGCTCGAGGTTCAGCTCACTGAGCGGTGCATTAAGGACATAATCCTTCTGCGCATCAATGAGGACAATCCTCAGTTTACGGACCCATTCTGCATAATTGCTACTATCAACTTTAAACTAAATTTTCTCTAGGAACATATCTAAAACACTAGAACTAAAGCGTGAGATACGACATAATTTGCAAAGTCCTTTTGACTATGTTCACAATAATTAAGTTCATCTGATTATTTAATGAACTCCCACTCAGATAGACATCCCTCTAGTCATCTAAGTGATACATGATCCGAGTCAACTAGGCCGTGTCCGATCATCACGTGAGACGGACTAGTCATCATCGGTGAACATCTTCATGTTGATCGTATCTTCTATACGACTCATGTTCGACCTTTCGGTCTTCCGTGTTCCGAGGCCATGTCTGTACATGCTAGGCTCGTCTAGTCAACCTAAGTGTATTGCGTGTGTAAATCTGGCTTACACCCGTTGTATTCGAACGTTAGAATCTATCACACCCGATCATCACGTGGTGCTTCGAAACAACGAACCTTCACAACGGTGCACAGTTAGGGGGAACACTTTCTTGAAATTATTGCGAGGGATCATCTTATTTAAGCTACCGTCGTTCTAAGCAAATAAGATGTAAAACATGATAAACATCACATGCAATCAAATAGTGACATGATATGGCCAATATCATTTTGCTCCTTTTGATCTCCATCTTTGGGGCGCCATGATCATCATCGTCACTGGCATGACACCATGATCTCCATCATCTTGATCTCCATCATTGTGTCTTCGTGAAGTTGTCTCGCCAACTATTACTTCTACTACTACGGCTAACGGTTAGCAATAAAGTAAAGTAATTACATGACGTTTATGGTGACACGCAGGTCATAAATAAATTAAGACAACTCCTATGGCTCCTGCCGGTTGTCATACTCATCGACATGCAAGTCGTGATTCCTATTACAAGAACATGATCAATCTCATACATCACATATATCATTCAATACATCCTTTTGGCCATATCACATCACACGGCATATGCTGCAAAAACAAGTTAGACGTCCTCTAATTGTTGTTGCAAATTTTACGTGGCTGCTACAGGTTTCTTAGCAAGAACGTTTCTTACCTACGCCAATACCAGAATGTGATATGCCAATTTCTATTTACCCTTCATAAGGACCCTTTTCATCGAATCCGATCTGACTAAAGTGGGAGAGACAGACACCCGCTTGCCACCTTATGCAACTAGTGCATGTCACCGGTGGAACCTGCCTCACGAAGATGCGTGTAAGGTCGGTCCGGCCGCTTCATCCCACGATGCCACGAATCAAGATAAGACTAGTAACGGCAAGTAAATTGACAAAATCGACGCCCACAACAACTTGTGTTCTACTCGTGCATAGAAACTACGCATAGACCTAGCTCTGATACCACTGTTGGGGAACATAGCATAATTTTAAAATTTTCTACGCATCACCAAGATCAATATACGGAGTCATCTAGCAACGAGGGAGAGGGGAGTGCATCTACATACCCTTGTAGATCGCGAGCGGAAGCGTTCAAGAGAACGCAGTTGATGGAGTCGTACTCGTCGTGATCCAAATCACCGATGATCCTAGCGCCGAACGGACGACACCTCCGCGTTCAACACACATACGGTTGGGAGAGATGTCTCCTCCTTGTTGATCCAGCAAGGTAAGGAGAGGTTGATGGAGATCCACCAGCACGACGGCGTGGTGGTGGAAATGTGGATCCCGGCAGGTTTCGCAAGCGCAAGCGGGAGGAAGAGGTGTCACGGGAGGGAGGGAGGTGCAGTGGCTTGTGTGTGGCTGCCTCCTCCCTCCACTATATATAGGGGCCAGGGGGGCGCCGGCCCCTCTAGATCCCATATAGATGGGGGGCGGCAGCCAAGGGGGTGGCTTGGCCCCCAAGCTAGGTGGAGGCGCCCCCGCCCCCAGGGTTTCCCAACCCTAGGCGCAGGGGAGGCCCAAGGGCGGGCGCACCAGCCCACCAGGGGCTGGTTCCCACGCCCCTTCAGCCCATGGGGCCCTCCGGGATAGGTGGCCCCACCCGGTGGACCCCCGAGACCCTTCCGGTGGTCCCGATACAATACCGTGACCCCCGAAACTCTCCTGGTGGCCGAAAATGGACTTCCTATATATAAATATTTACCTCCGGACCTTTCCGGAATTCCTCGTGACATCCGGGATCTCATCCGGGACTCCGAACAACTTTCGGATTACCGCATACTAATATCTCTACAACCCTAGCGTCACCGAACCTAAACTGTGTAGACCCTACGGGTTCGGGAACCATGCAGACATGACCGAGACAACTCTCCGGCCAATGACCAATAGTGGGATATGGATACCCATGTTGGCTCCCACAGGTTCCACGATGATCTCATCGGATGAACCACGATGTCGAGGATTCAATCAATCCCGTATTCAATTCCCTTTGTCTACTGGTATGATACTTGCCCGAGATTCGATCGTCGGTATCCCGATACCTTGTTCAATCTCGTTACCGGCAAGTCTCTTTACTCGTTCCGTAATACATCATCCCATGATCAACTCCTTGGTCACATTGTGCACATTATGATGATTTCCTACCAAGTGGGCCCAGAGATACCTCTCCGTTACACGGAGTGACAAATCCCAGTCTCGATTCTTGCCAACCCAACAGACACTTTCGAAGATACCCGCAGTGCACCTTTATAGCCACCCAGTTACGTTGTGACGTTTGGTACACCCAAAGCATTCCTACGGTATCCAGGAGTTGCACAATCTCATGGTCTAAGGAAATGATACTTGACATTAGAAAAGCTTTAGCATACGAACTACACGATCTTGTGCTTGGCTTAGCATTGGGTCATGTCCATCACATCATTCTCCCAATGATGTGATCCCGTTATCAACGACATCCAATGTCCATGGTCAGGAAACCGTAACCATCTATTGATCAACGAGCTAGTCAACTAGAGGCTTACTATGGACACGGTGTTGTCTATGTATCCACACATGTATCTGAGTTTCCTATCAATGCAATTCTAGCATGGATAATAAACGGTTATCATGAACAAGGAAATATAATAATAACTATTTTATTATTGCCTCTAGGGCATATTTCCAACACGACCATCGGGATTACTCTGCAAGTATCCGGCACGCAGGATGGGCTGCCTTGGTGTTAGACCCGATAATTGACGGATACCACTTTACACGAGTCCTGATGGACGGCGGCAGTAGTTTAAACCGTATATATCAGGACACAGTCCGCAAAACGGGGATGGACCCAACAAAAATTAGCCATAGCAATACTTCCTTCAAAGGAGTAATGACAGGCCCAGAAGCCCATTGCACGGGCTCCCTCCTACTAGAAGTTATGTTCGTCTCCCCAGATAACTTCCGTAGCGAAAAGCTAACCTTCCACATCGCTCCGCTCAAAAGTGGTTATCAAGCACTACTGGGGCACGAAGCTTTAGCTCACTTTAATGCAATACCGCATTATGCGTCTCTCATGCTTAAGATGCCCGGCCCACGAGGCATCATTTCATTAAAGGGAAATATTGAGCGCTTCTCGCGCGCGGAAGACTGTGCGGCTGCCTTGGCAGGCACACACTAAAACGGCCTCACCAACCAGAGCATCTAACAGGTCGTCAAGACGACGGACACGGCTAGACGTGTCCGGCATAACCATATAATTAATAAAGGTTTGATGGCCATATACCCCTATACAAGGGGCTCCGCGCATGTAAACAAGCAACAATAAGGCTCAATTTTACCCATCTTGAATTATACTTTGTTTATTTAGTATAACATACATTTTGCATGACTACTTTTTCAACTAGGTTCCTCTCTTTTACAGATGACCATCGTGCTACACCCGTCCAGGATACGGCACAACGGAGACCTGGTAGCAGCAGACGTGCAACAGGACCCGTTCAAGGATTCTTTTCAGATTAAGACCCTGCGTAAACCTTTTTTACTTTCTCTTGTTGATACACATCCCTCCGATTCTCTGCATAACCAAGAAGGAGGCTGGCGTCTTGACATGTGGCCACGTCAGAGTATTGCACATACCCGGACACCAGGGGCTTATTACAAAGGGCGATGTTCAGCCCGTTTTAAATTACAAAGACCGAATACCTTAGGGAGTGTTCGGCGTCGCGAGTTTGGCCTTATATGCATCAGCTCCGAATCATGTCTTTGGTCAAATGTTGGGTTTGCCTGGCTCCTGTGTTTTGCTGCCTTACGTTCCGCTCTATCGGCTAAGGCGGCACCAGGAGAACTACTGCGATTGTGCCCCGGTTCGGCCAGGCGAGCACTTCAGTAGAGAAAGCCGAAAACTGACTGTCATGATATAGCGTGAGACTGGTCAACCACTCGATGACCTAGCGGAATCTTTGGGATTCCTCTCCCTTAACAAAGGGCCATTTCCCGGCCAGGCACACACGCGCACGGAATTCGGGTGAGCGCGGAGCCACCAGGGGCTATATAGTAGCCCCACTGTCAAACTCCTATGGCTAAGTGAAAGTGATAAAGCATTATAGTCTGATTGCCTAGCTCGCTGCGCTATCACCTCCGTAATGGACCAAGACGTTGGATCAAGTGTGAATATGCGTCTTCTGTGAGCACCCCCGCATTATATGCATGGGGGCTGAAGCCGACGACTGCCATCTTTCAGGTTATATACATATATACATAAACGGCCGCACAGGAGGCATTATAATTCTTGCGGGCACAAGTATAAAAAAAGCCTTTACATTTCAGCAAAACATTGTTTTCAATGGGAATACATGTCATTAGAACATAATATTCTTCGAGCACTGCGCCTCTATCGAACGAGCGCCCTCCAGAACTTCTTGAAAGTAGTGCTCGACAGGTACTCGACTTCCGTCTGAATCTTGGGCTGCAACGACGGTGGCCTCCATCTCTACCCAGTATGTCTTCACACTGGCAAGGGCCATCCGCGCACCCTCTACGCATGCCGACCTCTTCATCGCGTTGATATGTGGCACCGCACCAAGGAATTGCTGCACCAAGCTAAAATAATTGTTCCGCTTTGGCCTTTCCGGCAACAGATGATCCACGACATACCTCATGGCAAGTCCGGACAATCTATTTAGCTCGGCCCATTCGGCCAGCCGATCAGTCAGTGGAAGTGGACGCTCTGGATCGTTAAATTGTGACCAGAACAGCTTTTCCACTTCGCGATCCTTTTGATCTCGGAAGTGTTCGGCCGCATCAGCAGCGCTCGCCGCTAAATCCAGATATGCGTCTGCAGAACTCCACATCCGGTCCAAAGGAGCATATTTAGGATCTCCGAACTTCATCCGCAGCATAAAGGGCTTCCCAGCCTCGATATCTCCGGCTTGACGCAGCTCCACCTTCATCGCTCTCATTGCAGAATGAGTATCCTTGGCCGCCATCGTGGCTTTCTCCAGGTCTGTCCTCTTCGTCGGGTCTTCCTTTTCAAGAAGCTTGCAACGGTCAGGGGCGTTCTTCAACTTCACAGCCATCTTGGCCATCTCCTCCTTGCTTTGGCAGTGAGCAGCCTGTTCGGCCTTTAGCTCCTCAACTGCCTTTAGGGAAGCCGCATCGCTTTTTCTGGCTTATTCTTTGACTCGGGCAAGCTCTGCACGCAGGTTCTCCATGGCCGCAGCTCCATCTGCATTAGCACACACGTTATAAGATACTGGCATCATGCCCCTCTTACCATGTGTCTCCGGAGAAATCACATACCATGTGCCTCATCAAGCCGCTTGTTGACAAGCACGATGTCGGCATCTGCCACGTCAAGCCGCTGCTTTAACTCGGCAAATTCATTAGTCCGGCTGGCCACCGGACACTTCGCCACCTGCGTATTAAGGCGGCAAAATTATACCTGGGACTATGATTCTCTGCATGTCGTCGTCTTCGACATCACCCAGAGTCTCAGGGGCTACTATCTACACAGGGCGCATCTTAAAGTATGCGGTACTGTCAAAAGGTACATCATTTCACGTACCTCAAAACCTGTCAGTAGACTCATGACAGCTTCATGCAACCCGCTCTCCGCGAACGAAATCCTTTCAATTACCGTACCCATCAATGTACGGTGCTCTTCTGCGATAGACGCTCACCCTAGCAGATCCCTCAATACCTCCGACCGCGCACCAGACGGTGCCGGACTCATCCGATTGCTTTTTTCAAAAGTCGGATACTGAGGGCTTCAGGTGGCCATATGACTACCTTCTGGCCTTGCCGGATCGGGAGAAACCCTCCGCGACGACACCTCGGGGTCGCCCGCCTCATGAGGCGGTATGGCAGGGGGAGGCGTTCTGCTCTCCATCATCTCTGTAAGAAGATCCCCCGAAGACGAGCTCTGCTGAGAAGGGCTAAGATCCGAACTGCAAGATAAATCTTTGGTTGTTTTCCTCAGGAGTAAAGCAAGGATTTCTCTCATTATTAAATGCCCTTTTACTTACGGCTCTGTAGAGGGCTGATCCCCTTGGGGGCATAATACGGCCGGGGTATCCCCCGGTGCAGGACCCTCTGGCGAAGATTTCTTGACCCGCTTCAAGACCATTGTCTCCGGGTGTTCAGAGGCGGTCCTCTTCTTCCCCTGAGGAGAGTAATTTTCGATTCCTCCCTTCCGGACAACCTCCTCCGCGGAGGCAGTAGCTTCCTTGTTCCCCCCTTCATCTTCTTCCGAAGGCGCGATCTCCAGCATCCTAGTTAACACGGGATCTGGCGAGGTCTCAGGAAGGGGGGCCGGACACCTGATCAACTTTGCCTTCGCTATCCACTCCTGGTTCAAGAACAACTCTTTTTTAAGGGCGATGTTGCGATAAATAAACGGATGGCGTGTTTGGACACAGGGCTACTTACTTCGGTATCTGGATGATTGCAGCTCAGACCTGCATCCTCAGTAGAGTCCGGACACATTATTTGCGGTCCGAAGAACAATTTGTACATCTCCGCGGGCGTCATGCCAAGGAAATGTTGAAGAGATCGCGGTCCCTCCGGATTGAACTCCCACAGGCGGAGGGGACGACGTTTTGAGGGCAGGACTCGGCGAATTAACATGACCTTCGTCACCACGACCAGACTGACATCTCTCCCCAGGAGATCTCGGATGCGGCACTGCAACATGGGCACATCCTTTACTGGCCCCTAGTCTAGCCCCTTGTTGACCCATGACATTAGTCATGGCGGGGGTCCCGAGCGAAAAACAGGCAGAGCCACCCACTTGGTACCCCTGGGAGCTGTGATGTAAAACCACTCTTGTTGCCATAAGCTAGACTCCTCTTGGAAAGATCCCTCGGGCCATGGGGTGTCAGCATTCTTGCTTATTACAGCGCCTCCGCACTCTGCGTGCCGTCCCTCGACCATCTTCGGCTCCACTTTGAAGGTCTTGAGCCACAGTCCGAAGTGAGGGGTAATACGGAGGAAAGCTTCACACACGACGTTGAACGATGAGATGTGGAGGATAGACTCCAGAGCTAAGTCGTGGAAGTCCAGCCCATAATAGAACATGAGCCCCCTCACGAAGGGATCTGGCGTGAAGCCTAGCCCTCGGAGGAAGTGAGATACGAACACAACACTCTCGCCGGGCTTAGGAGTGGGAATAACCTGCCCTTGAGCAGGCAGCCTATGCGGGATTTCTCCGGTCAAATACCTGGCCTCCCTAAGCTTTATTACGTCTTCCTCCGTGATGGAGGAAGGCATCCATCGGCCTTGAAGGTTGGATCATCAAAGGTCCGAAGCGTCTGAATCTGAAGCTTTGGGAGTTGGAACTCGAGGCGGGAGGCGGATTCGATTGAGATCGAAAGAAAAGAGTAAGGCCTTGGTCTCTTTATAAAGAGGTTGAATACCAAGAGCCCGCCTTGTGACCGTTTGGGACTAACCTTCGATCGAGGGGACATGCCAACGGGCACGATTGGGTTACCCACGTCCGTGTTGATGAGAATCCCGTAGATAAAGGGGACACGATCTCTGCTTCGACAAGACGTGCCAAGGAAACCACCTCGCAAAACACGCTGAAGTGGGGGTAAAAAATGATTTGAATAAAGGCTTGGT
Organism: Aegilops longissima; assembly: GCA_021605205.1. Lineage (NCBI taxonomy): Eukaryota > Viridiplantae > Streptophyta > Magnoliopsida > Poales > Poaceae > Aegilops > Aegilops longissima. The sequence continues at coordinate 492,069,455 of CM038680.1, forward strand.
TGTGGTGTGATGTCACGCTACGGAATACGTCAGCAGATTAGATTTGTGGAAATATAATTCTCTCCACGGTGGTATGTGGAACTTGTTTTGCAGAGCCAGACACGATCCTCATGTTCAAAATCTTCTATGGAGTATTCGGAGGAGGAACCCGCCTTGCAATGCCGAAGAAAATCTGGGCGCCGGACTCATCGTCATTGAAGCCTGGTTCAGGGGCTACTGAGGGAGTCCTGGATTAGGGGGTATCCGGATAGCCGGACTATAACCTTTGGCCGGACTGTTGGACTATGAAGATACAAGATTGAAAACTTCATCCCGTGTCCAGATGGGACTATCCTTGGCATGGAAGGCAAGCTTGGCAATACGGATATGTAGATCTCCTTCCTTGTAACCAACTCTGGGTAACCCTAGCCCCCTCCGATTTCTATATAAACCGGAGGGTTTAGTACGTAGGACATAATAACAACAACAACAATCATACCATAGGCTAGCTTCTAGGGTTTAGCCTCTCTGATCTCGTGGTAGATCAACTCTTGTACTACCCATATCATCAATATTAATCAAGCAGGAGTAGAGTTTTACCTCCATCGAGAGGGCCCGAACCTGGGTAAAAACATCGTGTCCCTCGTCTCCTGTTACCATCCGCCTAGAAGCACAGTTCAGGACCCCCTACCCAAGATCCGCCGGTTTTGACACCGACAACAGACGTGGGTAACCCAATCGTGCCCATTGGTATGACTCCTTGATTGTAGGAAAGTCCCAAACGGTTGCGAGGAGGACGCTTGGTATTCACCCTCTTTATAAAGAGACCAAGGCATGTCCTTTTTTCCTCTCGAACTCAATCGAATTCCCCCCTGCCTCGAGTTCCAACACCCGAGGCTTAGGTCAGGTGCTTCGGACCTTCAACCATGTTCGGATCCAACCTTCAAGGTCGGTGGATGCTTTCCTCTGTCATAGAGGAGGACGTCAAGAAGCTAAGAGAGGCCAGGTTTCTGACCGGCGAGATCTCGCACAGGCTGCCTGCTCAAGGGCATGTCATTCCCACTCCCGAACCCGGCGAGAGCGTTGTATTCATCTGTCACTTCCTCCGAGGGCTAGGCCTCGCTCTAGATCCTTTTGTCAGGGGGCTCATGTACTATTATGGTCTGGATTTCCATGACCTGGCCCCGGATTCAGTCCTTCACATCTCGTCGTTCATCGTTGTATGTGAGGCTTTCCTCCGCATTACCCCCCTCTTTGGCCTGTGGCTCAAGACTTCCAACGTGAAGCCGAAGATGATCGAGGGGCGACACACAAAGTGCGGAGGTGCCATAATAAGCAAAAGTGCTGATGCCCCATGGCCAGAGGGTTCCTTCCAGGAGATGTCCAGCTTATGGCAGCGGGAGTGGTTTTATATCACAACTCCCCGGGGTACCAAGTGGGTGGCCACCCCTGGCTTTCGCTCGCCCCCCCCCCCCCGCCACGACTGATGTCATGGATCAACAAGGGGCTAGACTGGGGACCAGTAAAGGATGTGCCGTCATTGCAGAGCTGCATCCGAGATCTCCTCGAGAGAGATGTCAGTCTGGCCATGGTAATGCAAGTCATGTTAGTTCGCTGAGCCCTGCCCTGCAAACGTTGACCCCTCCGTATGTGGGAGTTCAACTCGGAAGGACCACGAGCTATTCAGCACTTCCTCGGCATGAAGCTCGAAGAGATGTACAAGTTGTCCGGACACCACCGAGGATGCGGGTCTGAGCTGCAATCGTCCCGATACCCAAGTAAGTAGTCCCGTAGCCGAACACGTTGTCTTTTTATTTATCACAACATCATTCTGAAAAGTCACTCTTCGACCTGGATTGGGTAACAAAGGTGAAGATGATCAGGTGTCCGGCCCCCCTACTTGAGGTCTCACCGGATCACGTAATAGCCAGGATGCTGGAGCTTGCGCCTTATCAAGCGCCCTCAGGGGAAGATAAAGGGGGGAATAAAGAGGCTGAAAGCGGATCTTGCTCACTTTTCATCCAAACAAAGGGAGTTAGCACCTCCGCAAAGGAGGATAGCCGGGGAGAAGAATCTGAAATTCCCTCTCCCCAAGAAAGGAAGAGGACCGCCTCTGAAGACCCGGAAACAATGGTTTCCAAATGGGGGAAGAAATCTTCACCAAAGGGTCCTGCCTCGGGGGGTACCCTTGCCGCACAGTGCCCGCAAGGGGATCATCCCTCCACCAAGCTGTAAGTAAAAAGGTACTTAATAGTAAAAATATGTTGCTTTACTTCTGAGGAAAATAACCGAAGCATATATCTTGTAGTTCGGGTCGTAGCCCTTCTCGACAGAGTTCGTCTTCGGGGGCTCTTCTTTCGGAAATAATGGAGAGCGAAACACCTCCCCATGCCATCCTGCCTCATGAGGCGGGAAACCCTGAAGTGTTGTTGCGGAGGGTTTCTGCTGACCCGGCAAGGCCAGAGGGTAATCCTTCGGCCACCCAAAGTCCTCAGTATTCGGCTCTTGAAGAGAGCAACCGAAAGAGTCCGGCACCATCCGGTGTGCGGTCGACACACTGAAGGATGTGCTAGAGCAAGCGGCTATCTCAGAAGCGCATCGTACGCTGATGGGTGCGGTGATTGAGAGGATTTCATCTGCCGAAAGCGGGTTGCATGAAGCCTTTATGAGTATGCTGAAAGGCTTTGAGGTACGTGAAATAGTGTATGTTTTTGATGGTACCACACACGTTAGGTGTGCCCTGTGCAGATAGTAGCCCCTGAGACACTGGTTGCCATCGAGAACGGCGGCAAACAGAGGATCATAGTACCAGGCAAGGTTGTTAGAATCGTGATTCTGTTTTATGATTCAACGACTTTACGATCCAAACTTACCCATCTGATTCTACGATTTTAGTTCATAAAATCTACATTTCTACGATCCTGGTAGTGAAGATTTTACGATTTACGATTCTACCATCAGAGCTCCGATCCGATTCAAAATCGCGATTCTGACAACCTTGGTCCCAGGTAATAATCAGGTCGCCTTCATATGCAGGTGGCAGAAGGTCCCGTGGCTAGTCGGACTGGTGAGTTTGCCGAGCTGAAGCGGCAACTTGATGTGGTAGGTGTCGACATCGTGCTTGTCAACAAGCGGCTTCACGAGGCACAGGGTATATGATTTCTCTGGTGATCAACACGTAGTAAGAGGAGCATAATGCTAGTATCTTTAATATGTTGTGACTGCAGATGGAGCTGTGGCCGTGGAGACCCTTCGGGCGGAACTTGCCCGAGCCAAAGAACAAGCCAAGAATAGTGATGCGGCCGCTCTAAAGGCGGCCGAAGAGCTGAGGGCCGAACAGGCTGCCCATTGCCAAAGTAGGGAAAAAATGGCCAAGATGGCCGTTGAGTTGAAAGATGTCGCCGACCGTTACCAGCTTCTTGAAAAGGAAAACCGAGCGAAGGCGACGGATCTGGAGAAAGCCATGGTAGCAGCCAAGGAATCCCGCTCTAAGATCAGAGTGTCGAAGGAGGAGCTACGTCAAGCTGGAGATATCGCGGCTGGGAAGCCCTTCTTGTTGCGGACGAAGTTCGGAGATCCGAAGTATGCCCCTCTTGATCAATTACGGAGTTCTGCGGACGCATATGCGGATCTGGCAGCCAGTGCTGCTGACGCGGCAATACTTCAAGGATAAAAAACTCACGAAGTGGAAAAGCTATTCTGGTCATAGTTCGATGGTCCAGTGCATCCGCTGCTTTTAAATGAGCGAATGACCGAGCGGTCCAAGCTCCATAGGTTGTCCGGGCTTGCCATGGGGTCTGTTGTGGATCATCTGTGGCCAAGAGGGCCTCGGCCGAATAGTTATTTTGGTTTGGTGCAAAGGTTCCTTGGTGTTGTGCATATCGGCGCTATGAAGAGGTCGGCATGCATAGAGGTCTTGCGGATGGCACTTGCCCGTGTGAAGACATCTTTGGGCAGACATGGAGCCATCGCTATTGCAACCCAGGAGTTGATGCGTGGTAGAGTAGCTGCCGAGCACTACTTTGAAGAAGTCCTTGAAGGCGCTTCGTTCAATAGAAGCTCGATTGCTCGAAGAATATTATGTTCTAGTGACATATATTCCCATTGTAAAAACAATGTTTTATTGAATTATAAAGGTTGTGTTTATACTTTTGCACGAAAGTATTATGATGCCTCATGTGCGGCCGTTTATGTATATATGTATATAACACTGAAAGTTTGCGATCGTCGGCCCATTTACGTATATAATGCGGGGTGTTCACAGAAGGCGTGTGTTCACCTTGATCAACGTCTTGGTCCATTAAGGAGGTGATAAGCGCGCGAACTAGGCAATCGGACTATATTGCTTTAACACTTTCACTTAGACATAGGAGTTTGACGGTGGGGCTACTATATAGCCCGTGGTGGCTCCGCGCTCGTCCAAATACGGGGCGCATACATGCCTGACCGGGAAACGACCCTTTGTTAATGCGGAGGAATCCCGAAGATTCCTCTAGGAAATCGAGTGGTTGACCAGTCTCGCGCTTTATCATGACAGTCAGTTTTTGGCTTTCTCTACTGAGGTGCTCGTCCCGATGAACGAGAACTGTCGCGATAGTTCTCCTGGTGCCACCTTAGCGATAGAAGCGGGCGTAAGCAGCAAAACACGGGAGCAGGGCAAACCCAACATTTTACCAAAGACATGATTCGGAGCTGATGCATATAAGGCCAAACTCGCGACGACGAACACTCCCTAAGGTATTCGGTCTTTATAACATATTCCGGGCTGAACAATGCCCTTGATAATGAACCCCGAGTGTCCAGGTACGTGCAATATTCTGACGTGGACAAATGCCAATAACGTCAGCATCCTTCTCGGTTGTACTAATAATCCGGGGGATGTGAAAAACAAGAGACAGTAAAAAAAGGTTTACGCAAGGTCTTAATCTAAAAAGAAACCTTTGAGCGGGTCCCTGCTGCACGTCTGCGCCTATGTCTTCGTTTTGCTGTATCCTGGACGGGTGTAGCACGATTGTCATCTGTAAAAGAAAGGAACTTAGTTGAAAGTTGTCGTGCAAAAAATTGGTTATTCTAAATAAACCATTTAAGATTCAAGATAAGTAAAGTTGAGCCGAACTAGCGTTGTTCACATGCGGGAAGCCCCTGGTACCGTCTATAAGGGTATAACCATCAAACCAATCTCAAGTATATCTAATGATGCATCGGACTCGTCCAACCGTGTCCGTGGTCTTAACGACCAGTCATTTGTTCTGGTTGGTGAGGCCGTCTAGTGTTCAGCTGTTAAAGCAGCCGCACGTTCTTAAATGCGTGAGGCGCTCAATTTCCGTGCTGTGATGCGCCGTGCTTGGCGGGCATCTTAATCTTAAGGAAGCGTAATGCGGTATAAGCGTTGAAAGCAGCGAAAGTTGTTCGTCGGTAGTGCTTGATAGCAACCGGAATGGGCGATGTCGAAGTGTAACTTTTCACCCGGTGGTTGTCGGGTGAACCGAATCGACTTCTAGTATTAGAGAGCCCATGGAGCGGGCCCCTGGGCCTGGTATTACTCCCTTAAAGGTAGTATTACCGTGGCTGATCTTTGTCGGGCCTATCCCCATTTTGCGGACTGTATCCTGATATATCAGATTTAGACTACTGCCGCCGTCCATAAGGACTCGTGGGAGATGGTATCCGTTTATTATTGGGTCTAACATCAAGGCAGCCAATCCTTCGTGCCAGAAGTTTGTCAGGTGATCCTTGCGATCAAAAATGATCGGGTGGGCCAACCAGGGGTTGGGCTTACCGGTGACGGGCACTACGGCTCGTGTGTTTCAGAGTGCATGTTTGCTTCTCCTTTTCGTCACATGGATCATGTGTCGGATTTCGGGTTCCGGTAGACCCTTGATGTTCGAACACTGGGGTGCGCACGGAGATCCAACCCTCTACCGTCTCGCTCCTCGCCGAACCGCTGGGACCTAAACTACTAAACAGAACAACACAAGAGACACAAGATTTATACTGGTTCAGGCCACCATTGTGGTGTAATACCCTACTCCAGTGTGTGGCGTGGTGGATTGCCTCTTGGGCTGATGAGGGACAGTATAAGGAAGGACAACATCGCGAGGGTCTGTTCTTGGTGGGTGCGATGAACCGCTAGGTGGGGTTCGGTCGCTCTAGCTACTGGTTTCTTGATGAGAATCCGAGTCTCTCTGCCTGCCCAGGGGGTGGCTACTCACCCGATTCTAGATCCCTCTACGCCTGTGGGTGGC